>SJXQ01001055.1:550182-911936 GCA_006408695.1 Aepyceros melampus
CCCACTGAGAGTGCAAACTCTGAGACAAGGCCACCATCTCCTGAAGCTACGAGGGTCCCATCTGGCAAACTGCTGAAACTGTTGCATAGAAACCATGGATGAGTCTGGATACTAGGGATTAATTTCAAGGGGTGGCCACAGTCACACCCCTCTCCTCTAGTATTGGTTACCCTTTCTGGCAGTGGAACTTTGCTCAAGAGATTTGTGAACACAGCACTTCTCTACCTTTTCTTGGCAAATTTTTCAGACATGTCCATATGTATCTGAATGCTGGGTGCACTTGTCTTAAGTTAATGCCCCTGATTTAAGAGTATCTTAGGAAAACTAGCTGGGAGCCAGATTAATCTGCGTACTTCCAAAACAACAGGTGTTTGTGAAAATCACCAGAATGGCTGAGAAGCCAAAGTTGGAGAAATTATACAGACCAAAAATTGAATTTATTTGTTCATCGCATTTGAATTTATCCACTAAAATCTATTATCTCTCTTCAATGCTTTCATTTCAGTCATTAAATTTCCAGTCAGAACCAAAGAGGTTTATTGCTTTACTCAGTAGGTTAATTTTTATAAAGTCTTTGAAATTCAAGGTAAGTTCAGCCCATTACAAAGAGAAAACACTCTGGTTTAGAGAAACTAGACTCTTAGTTGTTGTTAGGAATAAGACTGTTTAGTTGGTGTTATGCTTACCTTGATTTTAAAACAATAAAAAATGGGTCCTATTCTATGATTCAGTGAACAAAGAGGGTTTTTAACTAAGGAGTTAAAATTTAGAACTTAAGCTGTATCCATAGCTCTTTCTTTTATCCCGCTTATTCATTACTTTGATGTGTTTAGTGATTATTTCCTTAAGGTTATATTTTATAAGACAAACTTGTTTTTCATAAACAGTAATTTCGAATTAGATATTCTTGAAGATAAGATGAGTTCATTAAGACAATTAGTTAAAAGTATATCCCAAGTTAAAAGTATATCCTAGAGCTATGAAAAAGAAAATTGGGGGAGTAAATTCAAAATGGAGATAAACATGGTATTTCAATTAGCCTAAAGAAAATAAATAAAAATAAAAAATCAAAGATATTCAGTTGTACTATGTTATGGCACAAATAGAATAGATGGTTCTGCATTTTCCTTTCTAAGAGCTCATCAAAGAACCATCTGTAACCTGAATGCTACACTGACTTAAAATTTGACTTCTTAAAAACTAGCCCTCCTTCCCAGGGAAGGCAAACACACCAACTAGGCTTGGAACATTTTCTTACTGATGGGCATATACATTCATGTTAGATAATGAAATAAATATATCCAGAAGTATTAAAAATAGAAATAATAAATCTCGGGAAAGAATGTATACAAAAATTGCAAGGTACATACATCAATTATTTCTGTGTTGGGGAAAGGATTATTGTTTTCCTTTGTACATTTTGGTCACTACATGATTTCTTAGTGAATAGATTCTGCATTAGAGGGAAGTTTAAAAAGGAAGAGGAGGAGACTTGGCCTCTGCCCCTTTCCTTTGGTAAAACTCAGCAGTAAGTGACTTACTTCAAACCGGTTCACTTAAGCACTACGTATTCAGGTGTTGATACTGTATGTCCCATGGGAGCACCTGGAATGGCACACACAGAGATGACCGTGCAGGCTGTTCTCTACAAGCAATGGTGGTGAGTGTGCTTTTTCATTCATGGAAGGTAACGATCACCTGTAGAATGCAGTGAGTAAGTGTGACTTTAAGAAGAGAGGGCCACCCTGCCAGGATGGACCTTGATAGAGGACAGCAAAGGCAACAAATATCCTCCAGAATTCTGGACCTGGTGCTGGGCTGGTCTTAAAATATGGATCCACGCAGTGCATTTCAGAACACTTCCATTTTTATATTACAGTGTGTCTATGAGCTGTAGGTTCAGAATACGGCCCCATGGTTCACTTGTCTTATCTGCCACCAAACAGAAATGGGGGAAATGGAGCCATTTAGTACTTATGGAAAGAAAAAAATATGTATAGGCATGCTCTATGTAAATGTAGCCATGACAAGAACTCGCCTCTGTGTCTCTGGGGTCAGGATGGTGATTTCCAGCCTGAGAGATGTCCCTGGAGCTAGAGCTCCAGCTAGCTCCCTAAAGTGCTCCTGCTTGCAGTGTCCTGTAAAAACTTGGAATGAGGGCCTGGCTAGAAAAAGACAATGACAGCATGGACTGCAAGTCCCCTGAAAGTCTACAATCTGGCACACAGGGTTAATAACTCTAATTCCCCAAGCAGATATGAAATGGTCAGAGGAACTTGGAAAAACTAACTGGGGAAAAGAAGTTCGCTCCATATGCTTCTATTTAGTAAATTAGAGACCACACTAAAAGAGCTGGAGAAGGAAATGGCAACCACTCCAGTGTTCTTGCCTGGAGAATCCCAGGGACAGGGGAGCCTGCTGGGCTACCGTTTATGGGGTCGCACAGAGTTGGACACGACTGAAGCGACTTAGCAGCAGTAGCAGCGTGTAAACGTAAGTAGCAAGATATCAGAGCAGAGAAAGCATTAGATTATTTCAGCTGTATCCAGACATTAATGAAAGCCAATTTGCAATTAGGTAATTAACATAAGAGCTAGTGGTAACAAGCAGTGTGTTATTTCTGACATCTTTGCTACAAATTGCTGTTATAAGTTTCTCCCTGCCTTTTCTCTTTGTCTTTTGACTGCATGGTGATGATATAAAGTAATTGCAAAGTATCTGCAGAATGCTGCGTGTTGTTTCATGCAAGCCATTTAGTAACTACGTCAGGTGACCACACAGGAAACCCTTTTAATTACAAGATTCAATGGAGTACATCACCCAGTGGCAGTCTCTCTGGTTAACACTGAACTAAAGGTTCATTCCTAAATCTCCTTTTTGTCCCAGGCTCTTCTCTGCCAGCTTCCAGGGCTGCACAAACCCTGGTTGGGTGGTCCTGCAGCTTAAGGCACACAGGGATGCTCCCTCATTTCTCTGTGCTGGTACCAAGGCCTTGGCTGCATCTTGGACCCACCTGGTTCTGGTTAACAATACCCAGAAATTCCCATGAATATAAGGAAAGCGAAAACCTAATCATTAATGACTCAACCCCTACTGAGGAATAAAATAAAGAGAGCTTCTTAGCAGCTATCTTAAGCAAATACATACATATAGTAGCTGTAAGTGATATGCAGCTTGCAGTTACTCCCCTTAAGCATTTTTTCTGTTTTTTCCTCAGAGAATGGTGACTCATTTAGCTGTGTGTGGCTAAAAATAACACACCTGCTGCATCTAGCTATGTGTGACTAAGAATAAGCATAGCAGCTATGGTCTTTTGTGTCCCCTCTTGCTTCATCATCTTGGTGATATGTTATCTGCTGCTATTTCCCTATTTTTGTGCTGTTTCACTTCCCACTTAGTATGTGTGTCAGTGTTGCTATTTCCTTCAGCAAGGTTGACTTTCTAATTTGCAGGGCATATTCAGAATTTTTTATGGTAAATGTTCCAAAATCCAGTTTCCAAATATATATGAGTATTTGTAGGGATGTAAGAGTTGGACCATAAAGAAGACTGAATGTGGAAGAATTGATGCTTTCAAATTGTGGTGTTGGAGAAGACTCTTGAGAGTCCCTTGGACTGCAAGGAGATCAAATCAGTCAATCCTAAAGGAAATCAACCCTGAATATTCATTGGAAGGACTGATGCTGAAGCTCCAATACTTTGGCCATCTGATGAGAAGAACTGATTCATTGGAAAAGACCCTGATGCTGGGAAAGATTGAAGGCAGGAGAAGGGGACAACAGAGGATGAGATGGTTGGATGGCGTCACTGACTCAGTGGACATGGATTGAGCTTCAGGAGATGATGAAGCACAGGGAAGCCTGGCAGGCTGCAGTCCATGGGGTTGCAAAGAGTCGTACACGACTGAGCAACTGAACAACAACTTGTATTTATAGCTCTCGATATTACTCTTCCTAATATCTATGGAACAGATACTGGAACTTAGAAAAAGTTAGTCTCTTTTCCCAGTCTTTCTAAAAAAAAGTACCTGTTTCTGTGAATGACTTCCTTCTCAGGCACTCTGGCCTTTAGCAGTGTGAGGAGGATTGACTTCCAGGTTGGATGCTCAAGTGAGGGAGAAACCAGATGCTATTGTGCAGAAATGTATCCCTTTGCTGAGTGCTTTTGGAGAAGGCAGTGGCACCCAACTCCAGTACTCCTGCCTGGAAAATCCCATGGACGGGGGAGCCTGGTGGGCTGCAGTCCATGGGGTCGCGAACAGTCAGACACGACTGAGCGACTTCACTTTCACTTTTCACTTTCATGCATTGGAGAAGGAAATGGCAACCCACTCCAGTGTTCTTGCCTGGAGAATCCCAGGGACGGGGGAGCCTGGCAGGCTGCCGTCTATGGGCTCACAGAGAGTCGGACACGACTAAGCGACTTAGCAGCAGCAGCAGCTGAGTGCTTTTAAGCTGCAGTTACTGAAGGCCTGGTGCTTAACTATTTCACAACCACATACACGTGAGCTCTCACTATTACACCTAAAAGAAACTTCGAGCTTTTTAAATTTTCTTCATGAGGTTTGTGGGTATTCAGCAGTGACAGAAAGTTTAAAGTGGAACTGTTAGATCTATATTAGAAAAGTTTTATTTTACCTGAAAATGGCATTCTAAAAGTTTATCAGGTTAAAATATTTTACATTGGAGAGAAAGACCAATTGGGTTTTTCTGGACTCCCCAAAGTTTCAATACTCCTTATGTTCCTAAGGGCTCTTTGGTAATGATATCCTGCCTTAGGGTACTGAGTTAAAAAGACATCCCAGCATGCCTGTCTTGAACCACACCAAATTGAGAACCAGCTCCTCCAAATGGGGCCTTTCTCTAAACTTTCTCTCTTGGTCAGTTCTCTCCAGCTGCCTCCAGAACGCCAGACCTCAAACTAGAGAATATTTCTTGACTCCTATTGATGAGCCCCAAACTCATTATCAGGTCGCAAAAGCCTGTATTATTAGAAGCATAAAGACAGGGACGATGTATTCAATTTTTCAAGTGCCTGGTGTACATTTTGTATTTACCCATAAAACCACATGGATTTGTTTTGGCTGGGATTATTTTATGTCAGTATGGTAACTTATTATCTCAGAATTATGAAAACATTCCACTGGCTTTTGATGGCATCAGAAGAATTTCTGAAACATGATTGTAGATCGGACTTAAATGTTGAACATTTATGTGATTGACCTTGGATGCGGGCCTGTGACAAAGGCCTGCAACTGAAAGCAGTGAGATATTTCTAAATGTCTGCTCACGTGTTCAAGCTTGGTGCTTATCACAACCAGGACAATGCTGGGATTTCGAGCTCTTGATAATTACAGACTGTCAGTTACCATCTGGATGTGTTACAGTGGGAAAAAGAATGATCTCAGAATACATTTCTCTTTGTTAAGTGCAGTTTGTTCATAAACCAAAATTTTCAAACCATGGAATCACAGCTGGTAGAAGAATTGGGAATCACAAGCATGGCCAACCCACAAAGGATCTCATCCCCACCCTCTCCACTTCCATTTCAATTGCAGTTGCATTTTTCTTTCACTTGGGCTATTTAATTTTTTTTTTTTTTTTTTTTTGGCCCTGCCGCGTGGCTTACAGGGCCAGGAATTGAACCTAAGCCTTCGGCAGTGAAAGCACCTAACCACCGGATCACCAGAGAACTCCCTGCTTGGGTTGTTATACAAGACTTCAAACTAGGTTTCCATCCTTTCATCTCTCTTGATTATGTACATTGCTACTCAATCAATCCTGATCCAAAAAAAAAAAAGAAAAGCTGAATACATCTCTATTAACATCCTAAATACAAAATCCCTTAACCTGGTACTTAAAGCCTCTGAAATACAATTGCAACCTGCATGCTAAGCCTTAGCTCTCATTACCGCCTAAAAAATGTCTGTGTCGGTCGAGATGTACTGCTTTCAACTATTAATCACAGCAATGAAACATCAAGGTCTGGGTGGCTGACTCCATAGGTTCAAACCGTGACTCTGATGCTTATTAGGTCTATGACTTTAAGCTCTTTAACCTCTCTGTAACTTCATCTTCTCACTGGCAAAAAAGCTAGCATTCATCATTATTATCATTCTTCAGTTTCTTACCTCTCAAATTTGCCCATTCCCTTTCTCTGGATCAAACATCCTGTTTTTTTCCCATCTCTCTCTAGCAATAGTTCCTCAAGTGCTGTATCTGAGTAAGCAGGACAAGAATCACCTGGGAACTTGTTAGAAATACAAATTTTTACACCTCACCCCAGACCTACTGAATCAACAATGCTGAATGTGGAGCCCTGCAATTTATGTTGTAGCAAGTCCTTCAGGTAATCCTAATACACATTCAACTGTGAGAATAAAAACCCATCTCAAATGCTACCATCTGTTTCCTTATCTCTTCTGGGGTACCTGACCTGTTTCCCCATTTAAACCCCCAGACCAGAGCCCTTGGTGCCATTTCTTAGCATTCATTTACACCATATGTGTCTATTTACCTCATGTCATAACCCTGTCCCCCACATAGCCTTGCTAAATTATGAACTTTTTGTGAGAAAGAACTTGGCTTGCTAACCTTCAAATAGGAAGCAGGGCTTAACAAAGTTTCTTTCAAATATTGGTTTGACTGCATTAAATCAGATTATCTTAGTACTCAAAGTATAAAAGATTGAAAAAAGAACTAGAAATACAGAGGAAATTTGTTATCTATTAAGAAGCTCCATGCTGGAAAATATAGTCACAACATGGACCGAATGTTTCAGGTTCTTAATTAGAAGCAAAGTTTCAAGACAGAGGTTAAAGTTCCATTCTAACAATCATCTCTTCATTCCTTGATTCTGTAGTGTGAGCCATTTTTTAAAACATAGTTTTCTAAATGTATGACGATGGGTAGGAAATGTAATATCAGGATGGAGGCAAAATGAAATGTGCAAGGCTAAAGTGTTTCCTATTTTATGTCCTACAAAAGGAACACACAATGTTATTTATGTTCCTCCTTTTCCCTAAGTAGCTTTAAACTTGAAAATGAAGCCAAGCTTAGCTTATAGAATTGCAAATCCAGTAAAAACACATAATTTCTTTTCTTTCTGAGAACATGAAGTTTGTCATATGCGATAGGAAAAAAAATGCTACTTACTAAACCATCATTCAGTAATTAGCACCAATAGCAATTTTTTAAAAGAAAAAAGAAACTAGTATTTACTCTGGCTTTTCCAAACTATGTGTGTACAGTTGATTATGTATATATGTATATTTATGTTATATATATAAATATATATTTATATGTATCAGTGAGATCACTATGAACAAAAATGAACAAAATCACTTTGGGATTCATTGCAGGCTTGATATCCAACTGATAGTTGGGCAGCAGTTGAGCACAAGCCTAATTTTCAAGCAATTTCTAAGTTAATGTGACTTTCAAATGATGGAAAAGGAATCCACTGTTATTGACGGAAACAATTCTTTTGATCTAGTACTTGGGCTGTACCTATTACATTTACCTTCCTTGAAGGCACCCTTACCTTCTCCGTAACTTGAACAAAGTGAAACACAACCTGAGCTCACATATAATCAAAAGCCGTGATATGACCCTGTTCCAACCATATCTATCAGATTATTGGAGTTTCCCCCGCTTTGGCAGAGACTCATATGCTGCTGCAGTCAGAGATAAGTCACCAGCCCGTGTATGCAACGAAATACAGGTAACGGTGACTAAAAGACTCTCCTATCCGCTCAACTTTTTCACAACCCCTAGTGTCTCCTTTCTTTACTCATTATTTGAGGGAAAAAAATAGCTATGTAAATGACAAGATGCTAGCGAGGCAGCTGACTGGCAGATAAAGTCCAAGTGAAACAATTTCCAAAGATAATTTTATCCTTATTTCCCCTCTGTTTAAAGATTACTTCTAGAAGATCTAGAAAGAGTTCTTGGCACAATTCTAAGAAACACCTAAAAGGCTTTGGGAAAATTCTACCTGCTGTGGTTGGTTGTGGAGAAGGCGATGGCACCCCACTCCAGCACTCTTGCCTGGAAAATCCCATGGACGGAGGAGCCTGGAAGGCTGCAGTCCACGGGGTCACTGAGGGTCGAGCTCGACTGAGTGACTTCACTTTCACTTTTCACTTTCCTGCATTGGAGAAGGAAATGGCAACTCACTCCAGTGTTCTTGCCTAGAGAATCCCAGGGACGGGGGAGCCTGGTGGGCTGCCATCTATGGGGTCGCACAGAGTCGGACACGACTGAAGCGACTTAGCAGCAGCAGCAGCAGTGGCTGGTTGTGGAACAAGATGTTAGAGATTTCAGTGATGTACTCCACCTGAGTCACAGGACGAATAATCAGCACGCGAAACCATTCACCTGCTAGTAAAAGGCGCACAAAAGGATTTCAGAATCCTCACTTTCATAACAAGGAGAGTCTGTTTTCAAAAGAAAAGTGGGAGAGGGAACAGGAGTGGTCCTCAGAACAAAAGGAAGAGCTTTCCTTGGAAAAGAGTACTAGAAAAATGCAGGCTTTTTTGCAGAGAACTAAGAAGAAACATAGATTATAAAAGCCAGCAGGGATGAATCATGAAAACATTATAGTCAGTGAAATAAACCAGATGTAAATATTATAGAATTTCACAATGAAGGGCCTAAAATTGGCATATTCATAAAGACAGAAAGTAGATACATATTACCATGACCTGGGAGGAGAGGAGAATGAAAAGCTATTGTTTAATAGGCACAGTTTGTTTGAGATGATGACATTCTGAGAAAAGATGGTGGTCATGGCAGTACAGTATTATAAATGTACTTAATGCCACTTAATTGTACGCCTTAAGTTTCTTACAGCAGTGAACTTTATGTACATTTTAGCAAAGTAAAAAATATATATATATATGATGAAAACAAACAAGCAAAGCATTAAAGCAAGCGGGAAGGCCCAATGACAGAAAGTAACTGATACAAAGATGTCATAAACCTGGAGAAAAAAGAATTTTCAGAGCTAGAAAAAGGAAGGAATCAGGCTGGATTCTCATCTGCAAGAATTATATCATGTTCACAGAGGAAAAAATAGATGATCAAACAAGAGAGTTTGTCACTGATAAACAACTGGCTAGAGAAAAAGCCAGAGTCTTAAAATCCAGGGATACTGGGTTGAAAAACAAAGGCTAAAATTATACCTAAGCCCAATAAAGAAAAAGGGTTGGGGGGGGATAGAACATTAGAAAATCTGGCCCTGTAAGGTGTGTCCCAAACCTGAGATTCAGTGATTTGGTGATTCAGAGATCTTTAAAAAATTATAAACATTCAGCATTAAGCAGTAAAAAAAAAAATGGTATGCATACTCTAGGATTACAGAAAATCATTCCTTTTTGTTATATAAATTCACTATAAAAATACCTTTGGTGCGCATATTAAAGCAGCGACTCTTCAAGGATGGTCGCCAGACCGGCAGCAACAGCCCCTTCGGGGGAGTTGTCAGGAAGGTCCGCTTCTGGGCTCCGTAGCAGACCAACTGCGTCGAAACACGGGGATCCAGGCAGCAATCTGTGTTTTTACAGACCTCCCAGGTGACGCTAATGCTGAAGTGTGAGAAGCAGCACCTTGTGAAGGAACCTAAATAAAGGCCTGCAGGTGATTCATCAGACTGATTGGCCCAAGGGCGGCCATGGGTAGGCCTCGTGCTGGAGGCAGCTGCCCTGGAAAAGGGCAAAGCACCAAAGCCCATATTGGAGGATCTTTGCCTCCTTTTCCAGGAGATTTTCTGACTTGACTCAGAACTACTTGCCTGTTGCCAGTGTTAGGCAACCACAGCTGTAGAGAAATCTGCACAATGACTGTGCTAGTGAGACATCACCAGGACTCTCCCTGCTTTCAGAATACCTGCGGGGTTCCTGCCTTTCCCTCCGCGCGTCCCCTTACTGGGAATGTATCTGCAATGTATCATGTGGTTGTTTAGTTGCTCAGTCGTGTCTGACTCTCTGCGACCCCAGGGACTGTAGCCCGCCAGGCTCCTCTATCCATGGGATTTCCTAGGCAAGAATACTGGAATGTGTTGTTATTTGCTTCTCCAGGGGATCTTCCTGACCCAGGTATTCAACTAGGGTCTCCTGCCTTGGCAGACGGATTCTTTACGTCTGGGCCACCAGGGAAGCCCAATTTATTACATAGATTTCTTCAAATATTTCAGAATGTATGGTCATATCTCAACATTGTCAAGAAACCGTTTCAAGTTAGGCCCCATCTGTTATGACTATGCAAGTATTTCTGCAACACGATAGTTCAGGTGGCAATTTAAGGAGGGGCATTGAATGTGTGTTTTTTTTCTTTTCATCTTTCTCTTTTTTTCCTATCATGGAATACTTGGACACAAGGACCATAGAAAGCTACTAGCAACACTCTCTGTTCATATTAGACTGAGATTATGAAACCCCCTTAACCTCAGTATAATGTCATGTTACTATTTTTTTAATCTATAGGTGTATATTTCTCTTATATCATCTTCAAGTTTAACAAATATTCGAAGTTTTCCTTTATGTCAAAACATTATCATTTTCCTCAAGCTAGCCTGAGGGTCTAGCTGCATTCCACATCCTTAAGGCTGTGTATCTGCCCATCCCCCTTGCTGCCCACCTGCCCGCGTCCCAGGTGTCTAGACAGCACTCAGAAAGAACAAGATCAGGACCCTTTCTTGGTTCAAGGCCAGCTTCCAAAACCATCCGTGCCTCCATCTGACTTTCCACCCTTCTGACTTGTGCTCTTCTCACTTCTCTAGAGCATCACACCAATTTTCCACCTGTTATTGGTATTGCTTCTTTGGTCTTCAAGGGAGGAAAAATACTTCTGCTCTTCTAGGATCTCTGACTAGACCTAAGAATTAAACCAACAAAAGACAAACAGGAGAAAAACATCAGTTTTATTAGAATTTTACGTGTATATGGGAACCTTCACAAGAGAATAAAGACCTGAAGAAGCAACCAGAACAGAAAGTTTTTCTACCTTTTGGACAAAGAAATGATAAATTATAAGAATTAAAAAATTTTTGGAATAGAGGCAACAAATTATGGGAAGTGAGTAGGAGATAATGGGGGTGCAAAACTAGGAAGCGCAGGTTATTTCAGCAAGTTTGTGTGTACAGACTCATTTCAGCATTGATCCTCAGTCTCTGGTATTAAGGACCTCTTCCTTGTCTAGGAAGACATCTTTCTCATTTAATGGCCTGTTTTTAGGTAGAAAAAGGTAGATCAGAGAGCCCTTCCTGCATCTGCTGCATCTCAAGGGCCTTCAACTCAAAATTATCAGTATATCAAAATGGCATATTTTGGGGTGGCATGTCCTGAAGTCTTTCAGATACTGACTTCTTGCCATAATTTACACTGGCTCAATGGCAACCCACTCCAGTAGTCTTGCCTGGAAAATCCCATGGACAGAAGAGCCTGGTAGGCTACCATCCATGGGGTCACAAAGAGTTGGATATGACTGAGTGACTTTACTTTAATCTACTTCTGGAGGTTCTTGATAACAATTGTGCAGGATCTAGGAAACAGCCCATCAAGCTTGTTTTTCACCAGTCTTCCCAAAGGGCTTTAGAACTCTTTTTTTTTAAGTGGTAAGAGGAAGTTTTCCATGTATTTTAAGTGATGATTCCTCTAAAATAAAAACATAGATATTTACTCAATGCTGGTGACTGCTCATGGCTAAACTCTGAATGTAACCTACCAGCTGCCCATCTGAGAATCTGTGATTATGGAATGTATTCCTAATGGTGAAAGCAGTGCCCTGCACACTAATTAGACCTTTTATTAAGGAATGAAGGATTGCTGAGCCAATGAAACTTAGAAGGGATGAAATATAATTTCTAAAACTTTGATAGAAAAGGACATCATTTTTTAATAAGTCATAAAAAATATGCCTGGACTCAGAGTTAGCATTTTAAGGAAATAAGGTAGTCCCAACAGAAAGGATTAGCTGGTGAGCCAAATAGAAATTTTAATGCACGTTTTTCCGCCCTCCTAGTTTAGTTTAGTTTGACCTCCTTGAATCCAGTGGTTGTGGAAGAACTAGTGGTTTTATGGGCAACAGCATTACCTCTATGTCCCCATTACTGAGGACAAGAGCCAATGCTCTAGGCAGCTTTCTGTATCACTAAAATGCCAAAGTTCATGAGTAGTTCAGTTCAGTAATAATAATAATAAAAACAATAGTAATGGTGACAATATAATGCTAGGCTAAACTGTAGTAACAAAAATGCACAAACCATGGTGGATTAATACAATCAACACTTGTTTCGTGTTCACGCAAAGTCCAAATACAGTCCAGAAACTCTCGTGTGAATTCTTCTTTGATAGTGATGCAGGGATCCAGGATCCATGTATATTTTAGCTACACTATCACTACACTATTGGTTGCTGCTGCCAAGGTAGGAGGGGATACAGGAAATACACTGACTTAGTAACTGTCTTAGGCCACAAATGCTGCTTTCCTCTAACATTTTATTGACCAGAGCTAGTCACATGACTCCAACCTAACTGCAGGGTAGGGTGGGAAGTATAGAAGGGCACAAGAATATTTGGTGAGACTTTCCCACAGTCATGATAATTCTTTGATCAATGTCATCTATATTCCAACTACTGTGCTGGTTAACTTACATCCATTATCTCAGATGCTCAAAACAACATTTTAACATGTGTTATTAATTTCACAAATAAACCAAGGCCCATAAAAATTAAGTAGTTTTCTGGAATTGAGCTGCATAAGCTGCTTGTATATTTTTGAGATTAGTTGTTTGTCAGTTGCTTCATTTGCTGTTATTTCAATGAATAGCAAAACGAATACAGTATTGTAAAGCAAAACAAACTAAAAAATAAAAATTATTTTAAAAAAATTAAGTAGTTTTCATGTATTATCTCAGATTATAGCAGAACCCTTTGAAGATATGTATTATTAACTCCAGCTTATAATTGGGGCTCATACCCATAATGGCAAAAGTGGGATTTGAACTTTAGAATGGGCTCATCTTCTTGCTTCTCCATGTGGTATATGCCAAGTAAAATGGTAGTCTCTGCGAATACCAGAAACAAAAGGAAATGTGAAGAAGGGAAAGAGAGAAGTCCACTGGTATTCTCTGACAGTGGAATGGCCATCAGCATCACACCAGGACCAGAGGCATAAAGACCAGTATTTCCAAAGGCAAAAAGCCCACCACTTGCTCAGAGTCAGAAGGCAATGGCACCCCACTCCAGTATTCTTGCCTGGAGAATCCCATGGACAGAGGAGCTTGGTGGGCTATAGTCCACGGGTCGCAAAGAGTCGGACATGACTGAGCGACTTCACTTTCACTTAACATCATTTAAAGTTCAGAATCCTCACTTTCATAGGCACCTTACAAGGCCCTGGGAAGGACTCCAGCAATGTGCCCAGAGAATATTATATTTCTGTAAAATATGGAAAAGATCTGATAACCGTGATTAGATAAGACCATGGTCTCTTTCTACGTCTATGTCCTAACTATCACTTATCTTCTCATGTTAATGGTAACCTGCCTGTATGCACATTTAAGATCCAGTGAAACAGAAATTGAATAGGGTTTATATTTACTTTGGCTTGAATGGATCTCTTCCTGTGAATCACAATCACTCCATTATAAATAAGTTATTGCCAACCATCCTGATGTAAGGAATGGTTTCAAGGATTATCCCTAATGCCTACTATGCTGACTCACCTGACATCACAGTACAAATGTACAGAGCTAGGCATATTGTGACATGAACATTTTCCTTGGCACCCAGGAACAGAAGTAGATATGCAAAACAGGAAATGTAAGGAACCAGAAGCTAATCTTTGGAAAATTCTTCCAATCATCAGCCTTGTAAGACTGTGAATAGACAATACAATTCCCAAAAGTCAAAGTAGAAGTTCTTTCTGTTAGGAATACACACAATCAAGCAGCATATACAATTATAAAATACCATATCTTTTTCTTTTGATGGCAATCACATGAAATAAAATGTATTTATTACATTTCTATGTTTGGAGGAATACTAGAGACTGCATATGTGAGTGAAACTTTTAAAGGTTTCCAAAATTTGACACAATCAATAATTTTCATGACCAATAATGGCTGTGGAAATAAAAGAAATGTTTATAAGCTATCAGTAATAATAAAAAAATTTCAGTCAGCCATATGGGGAAAAGATTTATTTTGTCTGCAGAAAATGATGTAAGATTTTCAGATTGTTGCTAATATGAAGACGTAATCCAAAAATACTGTACATATACAAAAATACTGGAGGAAGGCTGTTTAATTTCAAGTATTTATTTTATGATATTTATTAGTTCTTAAAAAAATTTTTTTTCTATTTATAAGTTCACCATCATTACCTACTTTGTGTTCTTTTTCTTAGAGTCCTCCAATTATGTAAGTTTTATGTCCTCCCATATATAGACTGAATGTCTATGTCTTGCCCCTCTCCCACCCAATTCATAGGATGAAACCTACTCCCCAGTCAGCGAAGAACTGACTCATTGGAAAAGACCCTGATGCTGGGAAAGATTGAAGGCAGGAGGAGAAGGGGACGGCAGAAGATGAGATGGTTGGATGGCATCACCAACTTCACATGAGTTTGAGCAGGTTCAGGAGTTGGTGATGGACAGGGAAGACTGGCATGCTGCAGTCCATGGGGTTGCAAGGAGTCAGACACAGCTGAGTGACTGAACTGAACTGGATCCCCAGTTTGATGGTATTAGGTATTTGGGTCTTTGGGATGTGATTAGTTCATGGGAGGAGCCCTCATGAATGGAATTACTGCCCTTATAAAGAGACTTCAGAGAGCTCCCTTGTCCCTTCCATCATGTGAGGACACAGTGACAAGATAGTCACCTATAACCAGGCAGCCAGCCCCCTGCTAGCACCTTGATCTTGGATTTCCCAGCCTCCAGAACTGAGAGAAGTAAATTTCTGTTATTATAAGCCACCCAGTCTATGGTATTCTGTTATAACAGCCCCAAAGAACTCAGACAGCCCCCACTCCTAAAACCTGGTTCCACCCTCCTACTGGCATAAATTATCAGGAAAAATGCCCATCTTCACTCACCCAGCAGAGCATCAACTGGTGTAACATTTGAAAAAATAATAAAGGATCTAGATGACAATAACATAATTAGTTGACATGCCAGCCATTTCAAAGCAAGTAAGTTTTTGATGTTTTGAATTATTCAACCCAGGAGATAAGTATTTAATCTGTAAAGACGTGGATTTGAAATTCCATTGCCAAAGATAAAGAACAATCTCTAGACTGTTACTTGTTATATCTCCATGCAGATTATATTTATCAATCATCGGTATTATTCAACTTTAGAGGACGCCTGTGGCTAAATTAGGCCAGGAAATAAAGGTCCTTGGATAAAAAATAGCCTTCATAGAACTAAGAAAGCCATCCTTCTGATCCACTCCACACAATTTAAACTCTCTAGGGAGAATTAGAGTTTCTACCTGTCACAAAGCGAAGTCACCCCCTTGTTAATGGATATAGGATACTTTTAATCACCAAGATACACAAAGAAATTGGATAGTACCCAGAAAAAAGGGGGGGAGAGCTTAATGCTGATTATTTGAAGCTTAATAAATAATACGAATGCTTAAGCTTAATATCTGATTTATTTTACAGCATTTTTATTACCATCAACATTTTCAAAAGTTTTGCTTAGAAAGCAAAAATAGTACTTCTCATGTTGAATACCATGAAGGGGAAAATGAGACTAAACTAAGGTCACTGTCCTTATCACTTTTTATCAAAATTTCAAAATACGTAACAGAAATTAACCTGCTAGCCCTTAAGTTCTAGATAATTCTGAAATAATATATTAGCTGTTCATTAGCTGGGCAATCTATGACTTAGAAAGATGAAGCGATTGTTGACGTTTAAGTAGTTAATCAGGGGCAGAAACAAAGGTGGAGAGGAGGGAACTGGAAGCTAAAATCCTGAGCACAAATTTCTGGACTAATCCATTCCAGGAAGTTTCTTCCTAAAATATATATTCTATTTCTTCTTAATAAGACACTAAGACCCTGGTTTCAGTAAACAAATAAACTTCCAGAAATGATTTAATGGTCGCTCTGAAAGTCATTCAAAGGACTAATTATATTCCAATTGCTTTGTGTTGTGAACCACACGTAATTTTGAAGAATTTAATTCACAGAAAATCCATAGAACTATAAATCAATGAAGAATGTGTATATGGCAGAATATCCTTATTGAATGAAAATATTTCTGTTCACACTTTATACTTCCTCCATACTTTATTCCATTCTAATTCTGAGAAACCAAAAATGAAACAAACTAGCCAAAAACTAGATAGATATAACCCCAGAATCTTTTTATTTTTTAATCCAGAAGAGATTTTATAGATCATCCACTCAGCCTTCTACAGACCTAAAAGTTTAAATGTCATGTCTGAAATAGTCATTTAGTTAGAGGCAAAATTAGGACCAGATAACAAATCTGCATTCCTAGTACCAAAGGACCGTGATTTATCCCAGACCTCTCCCAACCCCTCCAGGAAAGATATGGGGGGGCGGAAATCTTACAGTGTATGATCACATTAAAAAATTGTCCTAGTTTTTACATGAGCAGGATTCTAAGAGAGCTTAATTTTTTAAATTGTTTTTAATCAAAATAAACTCATCTTCCCAAGAGACAGCTGAGAATGTGCTTCTGCTTTTAACGTTGGCGGGGGTTGGAGGGGGTGTTAGCACAGAAGCAAAAGAGAAAACTGAATGAAGGGGGAAACTCTACAGAACTATACACTCAGCAACTCCATTAAAGCCATATGCTGGAAGCAGAGGAAAAGGAAATGAAAAGCTTTGAAATGCAGCTGTCCCACTCCCTGCTATTTCCACTCAAACCTGACTATTTTTCCATCAGGACCCAACACATGCGTGGTGACACATGGAAACAGGGTGAGCTCATGAACCCAGGGGAATAGAGTCCAGCATTCCCAGTGCAGCACCCTGGAAGCACATGGCCACTCCCAACCTCCGCCTCTATGGACAGCAAATATGGAAGAAGGCCTAGCAATGGAAAAACTCACTTCACAGCAGAAAAGGAAAGCCAAAAGATAATTCAGACACCTGGTTGCTGTTTACTGATTATGCCAGCAGACAAAATTGTTAGATCCAAAACCAACCTAATTGGGCAATATCTTTATGAAAATCAGAGCAAGGAACTCTTCAGGGACACTGGAAGAAAGCAGGACCAAAATCCTAGCAATCAGTGATGACTCTACAAACATGGTGGAGTTGTTCTGATAGTTGTTGATGTTCCTTAGGTTTTACTTAGAAACCCTCTCATCTGAACACAGGGCATAACAGAGCAGCTCAAATTATAGAATGGAAGGAAGGCTTCTTTTAGCCCATCTTTTCTTCATGACTTCTGACTTTGTTTCTGACATGGTGGTATTACCATTTTAAATTCAATCTGTAAATAAGCATTATGATGAGATGCTTCCCTTATTGGGAAGGCCAGGCTCAGTAGATGACCTTAAGTAAGATCATCAGCTGCTTTGTTTCCAGTAATCTAGTTTTGATACATCCTTCTTCTAGGTATTAAGGTCTGGTTTGAATTAAAGTCTGCGGCATGCTGAGAGCTGTCAGAGTAACTGAAAGGATTTGTTTTCAGCTGGTGGCCAAAAATGGCTTCCTGAGGTTTGTAGCATACAGTTTATTCATTTAACTACTTGCTCATCTGAAGGGTATTTACTGACATCCTCTGCATATACATGCTAGGTATACATATAAAACATGAGCTAGTTTCAAATCTCGTTTCTGCCAGGTATTTCCAGTGGGGCATGATATTTAACCCCTCTGAGCCTCATTTCCTCATAGGCTTATTGTTAGAACTGAAGGAGATAATATATGTAAAACTTAATAAGTACTGGTTTTGAGACAGCCTCTGCCTTTGAGTAGCTCAGGTTGAAAGTATAACATATACGTAAACAACATAAAATGTCATTTGATTTTTGCTACAACAGACGGTGTACATACCAAGTAATTCGAGAGCACAGAGAGTGGGGAAAGGAGGATGTCATTAATAAAGCACCAAAAAGCAGGTGACCTTGAAGCATGAGAAGAGCAGGCCAGGGAGAGACATTCAGAAAAATTAAGATTGAATTCATCAGGTCCTTGAAAGTGAAAAACCTCTTTGGGAAGCAGCAGCAGAATTTATTCCCTAAGGCTTGTGATTCTTCTGTTCTTGGAAGCTGGAAGTTGCTAAGGTGTCGCCTTTTCCAACTTCTTATCACACTGTGTGGCCCTGATATCATTTTTTCTTACCCACACAGTACAGACTGAGGCACCTGACCCTCCAGAGGCAAGAGTTTAGAAAAAGGATGGGGTAAAATCAGTAGATCAATCTTAGAGGAAGCAGAGAGAAACTACTGGATAAACTAGAGTTAAAAAACAGAATAGTTCAAGTACATTGTACACTAAGGATATATTGTTGTTCAGTCACTCAGTCATTTCTGACTCTTTGTGACCCCATGGACTGCAGCACACCAGGCTTCCCTGTCCTTCACCATCTCCCGGAGCTTGCTCAAATTAATGTTCCTTGAGTTGGTGATGCCACCCAAACATTTCATCCTCTGTTATCCTCTTCTCCTCCTGCCTTCTATCTTGACTCCAGCATCAGGGTCTTTTCCAATGAGTTGGCTCTTTGCATCAGATGCCAAAGTATTGGAACTTTAGCTCCAGCATCAGTCCTTCCAATGAATATTCAAGGTTGATTTCCTTTAGGATTGACTGGTTTCATCTTCTTGCAGTCCAGGGACTCTCCAAAGTCTTCTCCAGGACCACAGTTTGAAAGCAAGGATATATAGGACTTCGTAAGCATTCTATTAGTAGAAAACATTTCCAGTCACCAAAATGTTGGCATTGACATGTCTTCTATCATGTAGGAACAGTAACCTGCAGTCACAAACTGGTAAATTTATCATTAGTGAAGCAATGACCTAGTATGGAGATGGCAAAGAAAAGGTACCATTGTCCCCTCCCCAGCCCTGGGCAGACATTATTAATCAATTTGTTGTTGTTGTTCAGTTGCTCAGTTGTGTCCGACTCTTTGCAACCCTGTGGACTGGGTATGCTTTCCCATGGAGCCTAAACACAACCTCAGAATCTTAGCTCTTATTGTTACGTCTGAACTAGTAGCTGTGTGTAGAACATGCTGAAAACAAAAAGCAATGAAGAACATGATATTGTGCCTACCGAAAAATCAGGCTTGCAGTCTCACTCATCTGATTAAAAGAGAATCATGCAAATCCGAAGTTCAACTCTAGATATTTCCTGTAAAATGGTCTAAAACACTGTGTTGGCTATTGTGGATTAGCTTCCTCAGCAGTAAGCCCATCTCCCTTCTAGCACCAAGAAGCTGCAAAGCTAAGAAATGACACCTGGTCTCTTTAAATGATTCATAAACTCATAAAGAGAAAGGCAAGTCTGACAGATGCAGTGTGCCCTGTGCTCAGCAGCAGTGATGGAATCTCCTGAACTGAGACTTCTCCTTCCCTGGTGGAGGCAGACTGTAGCATCTCACTCCAATGCCCAGGTCTGGAATGAGATTTGGACAGTCATTACTGGAAGTTCAACCTAAAAACTCTTTCTTCACTCCCTCCTCTACAATGATTTCACAGACCTCTTAATAGCCAAATACCTTTCTTCTTAAACAGGCTGGATTCTGTTGCCTACCACGAACTCTGACTGACAAAGGCATGAAAAAACCTACCTTAAGCTGTATTTTCTGGAAGAAAAATATTTAGCAAAAATAGTTTAACAGCGTGAATGTTTTAGTTAGAACTCATGTTCTTGTAGCTCCAGCTATTAACTCTGTGAAAATGACTTTAATATCTGTATTTCTACCTCCAACTTCTGACCTTGTCTGCATTCTCTTATCTCAGATTACTTCCTGTACTTCCACAGTTGGATTTCCTGCCAGCACTAGGACGTCATATGTCAATAATTTCATTTTTCTTCTTCTCTTTCATTATCCTGGCCACCTGAACTCTGAATTCCAGCATAATCTGACGTTCCTCTTTCTCCCTTACCAAACCCTGAAAATTCTTTGGCATAATCTCTCTTTTCTATCTTTTTTCCACCACCACTAACATCAGTCTAGTTCATGCCTTCTTCCACTCAAACTTGCACTATTATATTATTCTGTTGCTTTCCCTGCTATTAGTATCTTCCCAACCCCCTTAGCCATTTACCCTAGCCATGGCAACCCAATTCATATTCCTAAAAACCACTCTCATCTTGATACTTCCTACTCAAGCATTTCCAGACTCCCAATACTCTGAATATAAGATTCAAACAACGTAAGCTAGCACTCAAGGCTTTCACAAGGCGCCTGCCAAGTCTCTCCCCAAGGTTACTTCCCACTACTTCCCTCACTGAATCAGTGCTACAGTGAACTAAGCCAAACTGGCCTCTTACTTCCTCATCTTATTAATACACTATTTTGAAAAGCCGTGTGTTGTACATACATTTTCCTTTCTTGCAGTACCTTCTCTGCATATCATGTAATGCTGAATGGAAATCAAAAGTCTTTCTCCATTGGAAGGGAAAGGGAGCAGGGAGGAGGGCACAGACTCCAGAAGCTATCTGAATGACAAACCAGAGAACAGTTACTAAAGAGGGAAAATAACATTTCAGATGATCTTCATTAATTTAGTCAATTGACTAACAAGCATACATTTTATTTAGATTCTGGTCGACTACAGCCAGGTGTTAATCTCGTGGCCCTCCAGTTTTGAAAATACTGTTCAAACGGCCTGAAGCCATCAGATCATCCACACTGGATGAGAAATAGTACAGCTGACTTACAGAAATGACTTTCTGGTGAATATAATTCTCAGTAATACCAGACAAGAACTTGGTTAACTTTAGAGAAAAATCCAGGCAGATGACTGGCTAGCTGAAACCCCCATCACCACCATATGTTTTCTCTGTGACAATTTTAGGATCTGCAGCAGGAATGCATTATTCATTGTATCCATCTCCCCAGATGGACTCAACTCTACTTGAAGAGCAAGGAGAAACAGTTTTTCTTCATCCTCTCTCCTATTTTGCAGTTTGCTTACAGGAGCAGGTAAAAGGCTTCCCACCCAGATACATAGCCTGTTTCACACATCATCTCTGCTCCCTTCCCCACTGCCACTGCACATTTCCACTTGATCCTTTGGCATAGTACACAGATGCATCTGAACTCATACTTGCTGATTATGGTCTTAGGCTCATCTTGTTCACATTGTTGCTATCTAGACTCATATCACACAAGGGATGGATGTCTAAGGCCCTAAGGGTTATTTCTGGCACCCTGCCAACTGTCACTTGTCAAAACCCAAGAAGCTCCCACAATCTTCTTTCAACACCAACCAGTGATTCCCCAGAGGGCTGGGTATTTTCTCTTCATCTTCTCTCCATCTCCTACATATTTAGTTCAAAGAACTCTAGACTAGGCAAATGCCTGCTTCTTTATTCTAATAAGATATTCCCTACCCATGGCCAAAAGTGTATCCTGCTATTATTTGCAACTAGGATGTAGAGAAGTAAATCCCATCCTTAGATTCCATAGCTACTCTTTACCTTTGAAATTCTCAATCACCTGAAATCACAAAACTGGAAAGAGTGAATGAAAATTTTCCTACACCTAAAGTCCATCGATTTTTTTTCTAGAAACTTCTTGACCAAATATGCTTCCAAACCCATTCCTTTTCCAATAAATAGGCTCAAACTCTTTTAGATTACCATACCAACTAAGTCTTGCAGGAAAGACAAGCCACATCAAATCTGCAGAGAGCCACATTCAAGGAATCACAACATGTATTTTTCACTCTAAAGGTTAATTTTCACTGAATAGTTAAGGCCCTCCTGAATGAATCATAATTCTTCCCAGGTTAGTATTCTATTCTTTGTCCCATATTCTTTTCTTTTGTTTCCTCTCATCCAGGTCACATTCTTCTGCCCTCATTTCTCAAGAGCCAAGCACTAATTCACCATTATTCTCAGGAGTATGCATACTCCTTCTTTTCAAGATGTTCCAGATTGTCATCCACTTCTTCATTTGCAGATGCTCACATATCTTGAAGTATCATGCTTGCCTCGCCCTGAGGTAGATTTTTGCATTCTCTTCTCACATGTCTCTACTTTTAATTCTTCTGACTCAGGTTTTCATTCCCTTCTATCTTATTAGATGTATTGCCGGGTTTTCTCAGTTCTCTCCAAAAACTGTGTGCTGCTGCTGCTGCTGCTGCTAAGTTGCTTCAGTCGTGTCTGACTCTGTACGACCCCATAGACGGCAGCCCACCAGGCTCCCCATCCCTGGGATTCTCCAGGCAAGAACACTGGAGTGGGTTGCCATTTCCTTCTCCAATGCATGAAAGTGAAAAGTGAAAGTGAAGTTGCTCAGTCGTGTCCGACTCTTCACGACCCCATGGACTGCAGCCTACCAGGCTCCTCCACCCATGGGATTTGCCAGACAAGAGTACAGGAGTGGTGTGCCATTGCCTTCTCCAAAACCGTGTATCCAATAGTTTTTTCATTCCCCAAATTCCTTCACACTCTGCTCAAGCCAGATTGCATTTAGTTTCTGTGTATCTGGTTCTTCCTGCCCACAAAAATATACACACATTCTCTAGTTTACCCCGAGCTGCATTCCTGGAGCTGAGAAGTTCTAAGAAGTTCTAGCACTGGACTCTAAAATGGAATCTCCACTCTTTATGCCTCCTCTCCATACCTGGCTTGGTTGAAGAAACGTTTATCATACATCTGCCTACCGAAGAGGCGGATACCTGCCCTGAAAACTACCCAGTGTATTTCACAGCCACGTGCAGAGCTCAGGAAAAGGCGTCTTGGGCCCCTTTACAAATGTAAAGCACTCTCATCTTGAAAATAGAATGATAAAATGTTGGATTCTGTCATTCATCAGGCCTCATCAGGTGCCTCAAGGGGCTCTGTACCTTTCCTCATGGTTATCATCAATTATCTTGGTGATTAATCGTTCAACATCTGAACTTTTAACGCTGACACCAAATATCACCCTCCAATTTGCTCCTTGTTACCCAAAGTGTGAACCTCAGGCAATAGGTTCCACAGGCATCACGCTGCATGTGCAGCATTTCCACTAACATTTCCACTTGCAGCAAAGCAAACAAGAATGACAATGCACTTGTAGGTACGTGCCCTGAATGCAGATGGGGTGACAGGCCACAGGTGCTGCAGAAAGCAAATGAAGGCGCTTCTGCTTGGGCTGCAGAGTCACTGCTAAAGATTATAAACACCCTTGCTCATGCCAGAACCTCTTGGTGACATTAGGTAATGGAGCCACAGGAGACATCTCAGAGGAAAAGGCCGCTTGACTTCTAATAACCTGAACAAGATGCAAGGCAATTAGCCCCAGGCTGTGGCCTCCAGGGGAAGCTTTTGGTCACCTTGCAACAGGTGGGCTTTCCTTTTGTGGTCCTGAGCAACCTTACATGTTCCTCCATCCATGCTTCCCCATCCTCCGTGGATGAATCTGCTGCTGCTGCTGCTGCTAAGTCACGTCAGTCGTGTCCGACTCTGTGTGACCCCATAGACAGAAGCCCACCAAGCTCCCCCGTCCCTGGGATTCTCCAGGCAAGAACACTGGAGTGGGTTGCCATTTCCCTCTCCAAGGCATGAAAGTGAAAAGTGAAAGTGAAGTCACTCAGTCGTGTCCGACTCTTAGCGACCCCATGAATTTCAGCCCACCAGGCTCCTCCATTCATGGAGTTCTCCAGGCAAGAGTACCGGAGTGGGTTCATTGCCTTCTCCATGGATGAATATAGTTTTTCTTTTCTCCTGTCCCAAACTATAACACGTGAATTAGTTTTTCTTCTGTCCATTTAGCAACTTTTGGCCCTCAGGTCACAGAAATTAGAAGTAGAACAAGTAGTATAATGCCCTAAGACAGAAGAGAAATTAATTTTAATCCTAACTGTGTCTTGAGCAAGTCACATTTCTGGGCCTGTTTCTTCAGCTGTTAAATAAGGAAGCTGTATGCTTCAAGGTTTAGTTTGGCTTTATTTTCTCTTAGGGTAGACCCACTAGGACAGAGTCTCTCAAGCTGGGGGAGGAGGGCAGTCAGAATTTACTAGTGGGTCATAAAATTAATTTTTATAATAGAGTGGAATATATCACAGTACATTGAAAAGAATGAGTATTGTTTATGCAAATTTTGTTGTGTCTTCATGTACATCTATGAGCTGTATGTCAAACATACTTCTTATTATGGATAGAAGTGGAAAATATTTTAATCTTTTCCCTAGAGAGACAGAAATTATCATAGTAGTTGCTGAGGGCTGAGGATAATAATGGGGAATAACTGTAAAGGGACTGATGGAAAGGGTCCCTTTAGGATGATGGAAAGGTTCTAAAATTAGGTTGTGGTGAAGGTTGTACAACTCTGTAAATATATTAAATTAAATTGCATGCTGAATGGGTAAATGTTATAGTATTTAAATTATATCTCAACAAAGTTGTTTAAAAATTTAAAAAGCACTATTCTAGAGGGACATGGATTTGATTCAGAATACCAAAATTATACTATGGGTTTTATCTTTCTAAGGAGAGGAAATGTAGCTTTTATCAGACTATTAAGTGGATCCAAGACCCATAGAACTTTTAGAACCAGTTGATCAAATGGTCAGTCTCCTTCTGGTACTAAAATTCCATAATTTTAAAACCTTAAAGTTCATTTGAACATTAGTTCATGAAAATTACAGCTATAGGGAATTATTCCCTGGTGATCCAGTGGTTAGCACTCCATACTTCCTCTGTAGGAGCATGGGTTCCATCCCCGGTTCAGTTCAGTTCAGTCTCTCAGTTGTGTCCAACTCTGCAACCCCATGGACTGCAGCATGCCAGGCCTCCCTGTCCAGCACCAACTCCCAGAGTTTACCCAAACTCATGTCCATTGAGTTGGTGATGCCATCCAACCAACTCATCCTCTATCATCCCCTTCTCTTCCTGTCTTCAATCTTTCCCAGCATCAGGGTATTTTCAAATGAGTCAGTTCTTCATATCAGGTGGCCAAAGTATTGGAGTTTCAGCTTCAACATCAGTCCTTCCAATGAACACTCAGGACTGATCTCCTTTAGTATGGACTGGTTGGATCTCCTTGCAGTCCAAGGGACTCTCAAGAGTCTTCTCCAACACCACAGTTCAAAAGCATCAGTTCTTCAGTACTCAGCTTTCTTTATAGTCCAACTCTCACATCCATACATTACAAATAAACTATTGTGAAAATTTGAAATATTATCAATAGCCTATTGAGTTATTAATTATTTTATTATATTTACCTACATTTGGCCTATATTTGGCCTACAGTGTTTTTAATCATAGCTATGTCTGCAATTCACGTGCTAACTAAATATTGCAATGGTATTTGTACCTCCAATTTTTTTCTCTTCTTGGTCTATAATGCCAAGGATGGTGAAGCTCACAGCTCCTCCACAATCCTTTCACTGGTGTGCAAACACTGTGGTACTGAAGGAAACCAGGATCAGTTCAGTTCAATTCAGTTCAGCTCAGTCGTGTCCAACTCTTTGTTATGGGGGAGAGCCCCTGATGCCGGGAGCCAGCCTGAGGAACTCGCCCATGGCACTTTGTGACCCCGTGAATTGCAGCACGCCAGGCCTCCCTGTCCATCACCAACTCCAGGAGTTCACTCAAACTCACCTCCATCGAGTCAGTGAAGCCATCCAGCCATCTCATCCTCTGTCGTCCCCTTCTCCTCCTGCCCCCAGTCGCTCCCAGCATCAGAGTCTTTTCCAATGAGTCAACTCTTCGCATGAGGTGGCCAAATACTGGAGTTTCAGCTTTAGCATCATTCCTTCCAAAGAAATCCCAGGACTGATCTCCTTTAGAATGGACTGGTTGGATCTCCTTGCAGTCCAAGGGACTCAATGTCACCCCAAAATATTCCATTTTGGCATGCTGACTATTTTGAATTAAAGGCACTTAAAAATTGCAGGTGTAAGACAGACACTTTGACTCTCCCTTCTTGAAAACAGGAGACAAATGTGTCCTCCCTGTACCAGGAGGAAAGAAGACATTTTTTAGTAGCCCAGAGAGGGCACCAGAGGAATCTGCAAACAAACCTTGTTCTATTAGTCTACTCCCACATATTTACCTTCCCACAATCTGTGCCCTTGGAAGCCGAAAACGACTTTCCTTTCTTCTGCCATTACTCTACAGTGTCTTATTCTTGGTTGAAGATGCTGTATAAGCTGGAATTCTAAGCCACCATTATGAGTTAATTTTGGTAGGTTTCTCCCCCATGATGTGGGCTGTACACATCAAAATAGTTTTCTCTTGTTACTCCATCTTTTAGTTAAAGATTTCCAGCTGGAAATCTGGACAGGTAGAGGTAAAATTTTAACCTTTCCTAAAGTACCAAACATAAAGAAGAGATAGAAAAGGACAAAAAAAAAGAGCAGGGTGGTTTCTATATCTATGTAAACGGAAGAACAGAGGAGCTGGGTGGGCCACAGCCCATGGCGTCACAAGAGTCAGACACAACTTAACGACTGAACAACAAACAAAAAGACAGACTGGGAATTTTTAAACAAAGTGGCGATATCAAGACAGGAAAAAGCATTTCTGGGTAGGAGTGATGCTGGCTGGATTCTTACATACAGGTGATGAACTGTCAGCCAACTATACTTATTAGGTTGTGAGTTCCTCAATGGCAAAAAAACACTTCTAGTTTTTCTAGTAATCTTCACAATAGGGCTTTATATACAGTAAGTATTCAGTGTTTGTAAAATTGCAATGTTTGTTAAAATGCACAATGGTTGATAATAAACTAAAGATTGGATGCAACCAAGAGTCCACAAAGAAGGGATTGGTTAAATAGATACATTCAAATTGTTATAAGAGTGAAGTATATCTACATGGGGCTTTCCAGGTGTTGCTAGTCGTAAAAAACCCCCCTGCCCATGCAGGAGACACAGGTTTGATCTCTGAGTCAGACAGTTCTTCTGGAGGAGGGCACGATAACCCTCTCCAGTATTCTTGCCTGGAGAATTTTATGGACAGAGAAGCCAGTGGGCCACAGTCCACAGGGTCACAAAGAGTCGGACATGACTGACGTGACTTAGCACACACACATGTCTTGAAGTCCAAGAAAGTTAATCTTATTATGCCGCTTACATGAAGAAGTTCATAGGAAAAATACCAAATGGACCTCCTCTGGCACGCAATATTTTGTGCCTTATCCTTTTTGGAATAAGCAAAACAATTCTCCCTAAATCGTAAGACTCTAGCTTCTAATCTCAAAGAGTTAACCCAATTTTTGTGAACAATGAACTCTTTCTGTGTTACATTAAAATTCATGAATAAAATAGTGTTCATTTACATTAATTATAGTGGTGATTGCTTACAGTTATGCCAGAGAAGATATTCCAGGCTCAAGTTCTATTTTTAGACAACTATTCTGAGGATCATTCCACACCTGTCCTATTTAGCAGCTGGAATAGTGAAGCATCACAGTGCTTTTAAAATAGCAGATAAGCCAAACACAAAGACATATTTTGAACAAGGGAGTTTTAATATTGAAGATCATGGCTTGAATTCTTTCAGCGCTGTCTTAATAAAAGTATTTTAAGATCTAAGATATGATCCAAGTCAGATGGATTAAAAGAAAGTGGATTTGCCTGAAATCTAAAGAAAATAAAAATTTCTTCCCCACTTCTCTGCTTCTATACCTTAGTTGTAGTCACTAGAATCAAGTAAGAATGAACTTGGGCTTCATAAAATCCACATTAGAATGGAGAAGGGAAATATTTAATAACTGTGTTATGTCAAAGTATGTTTTGAGCTGAAAAGAATCTTCTGAGATTTCCCTGCCCCCAGTCTAACTTCAGAGCCCTTGTTTTACAGAAGAGGAAACTGAGACTCAGAATGTTAATGTGAGAGTCCCAGTGTGGATTCTAAAGACTGTCCAAGGAGCCGTGGTAAAAACAAGGCCCAACATAATATGAGTTGTGCTACTATATATAAATAGGTAAACATCAAGGACCTCCTCTATAAAACAGGGAACTATGCTCAATATAATATAGTAATCTATAAGGAAAAGGATCTGAAAAAGAACATACATATTACATATATAAAACCAAAATACTTTGCTATACACTTGAATCTAAAACAACATTGTAAATTAACTATCGTTGTTGTTTGGTTGCCCAGTTGTGTCCGACTCTCTGCAACCCCATGGACTGCAGGCATAATATAGTCCATTAACTATACTTCAAATGAAATAAAACCATAGTGTGACATATTTCTCACTCATCCCTAAATAAGTGAGCACAGTAACGCATCCTCATTTGATGGAGACTGGGTTACAAGTAGGTATGTAACCCAATACCAGGGAAATTCATTGATAGCTGGATTTTAAGGAAGATATTCTGAAAACGCAGAACTTCAACTGGGCTTGGAAGAAAAAGTATTTGGGGCAGAGCAGAAAGCTATTTACGATACTCTGACAGCAGAAAAACAAATCAGGGAAAGGAAAATGTACAATGTTAAGTTTTATGATGGGTGTTTTAGTTTGTGTTCAGAAAGGGCTATTTAGGCTTCAAATTGAAGTTCAAAACTTTTTTAACTCAATGTTTTCTTAAGCCTTTTGAGATCAACATCCAAATCTACCACTTAAAAATCTACTAATTGTTATATAAATAAGAAAAAACAGTTTTATATGTTCTTTTCTTTAATGTTCAACTAATTCATGTGAGAGTAGGACTGTGAAGAAAGCTGAGCACCGAAGAATTCATGCTTTTGAACTGTGGTGTTGGAGAAGACTCTTGAGAGTCCCTTGGACTGCAAGGAGATCCAACCAGTCCATTCTGAAGGAGATCAGCCCTGGGATTTTTTGGAAACAATGATGCTAAAGCTGAAACTCCAATACTTTGGCCACCTCATGCGAAGAGTTGACTCATTGGAAAAGACCCTGATGCTGGGAGGGATTGGGGGCAGGAGGAGAAGGGGACGACAGAGGATGAGATGGCTGGATGGCATCACCAACTCGATGGACGTGAGTCTGAGTGAACTCCAGGAGTTGGTGATGGACAGGGAGGCCTGGCGTGCTGCGATTCATGGGGTGGCAAAGAGTCGGACACGACTGAGCAACTGAACTGAACTGAATTCATGTTGAACAGTTTAAAATCTGCTTAGATACTTTAAATACTTAAAATCTGTTAAATAGTTGATTACATTTTATTCCACATTTTAAATTATATATTTAATAAATTTTATTTTTGATAAGCATTTCAGATGAGCAGACACACTTATAACCATAACAAGAAAGGTCTTTCTCAGCTCTTATATAACTTATATATCTATCTAATAAATCATGTCTGTAAAAAATATGAGTCACAATTGTCCTATTGTCCGTTGACATTGCAAAACTGATTTTTTTAATTATTCAAATTTTATTATGCTTTTCCACTTACATCTCACGTCTAAACCAATGCATATTTCAAATGGAAGTCACATATGTAATCTCTCAGATTAGGTAACAAATATATACATTTTCCTATTTACTATGCAACATGTTCTAACATAAATGTAAGAGTACCTTACCTTGATTTATTTCATTGTATTCATGTTTAAGTTTAAACCCTCCCTGAATATCAAGACATTTACTTAATTAATGAATATTTATCACCTTAGTCATTAAAGTGATTAAATCAAAGTTCTAAGATTTTAATACAGTTACTTATAGATCAGAAATTTAAACCTAGAAAGTGGAACTTGAGATCTATGTATCTGTGATTTTGCTGAAACCACAAATGGACTATACCTTTTTATATAAATGGTGTTAATAAGCCCATGGTGGTGGTGGTGGTGAAGTCGCTCAGTTGTGTCCGACTCTTTGCAACCCCACGGACTGTGCCTACCAGACCCTTCCATCCAAGGGATCTTCCAGGCAAGAGTACTGGAGTGGGTTGCCATTTCCTTCTCCAGAGGATCTTCCCGACCCAGAGATCAAACCCAGGTCTCCCGCATTGTAGACAGATGCTTTACTGTCTGAGCCACCAGGGAAGTCCATGCCACTCACCAAATCAACTTTAATCCTCAAATTGAGGTAGGTAGAATTCTGTACCCTCATCCTGGTTGCAATTAACTTCCTTCATGCTTTGATATGATTCCATTATTCTTTTTACTGAATCCTGATACTGTAAACCTTTCTAAATGTTTATTCCAGGTTGGATCTTGCATGCCTTTCATACTTTGTTCTGGCTGTAGAGGTAACCTATCATCTTTTTAACGATACAACTGGCTTTGCAGAGGATCTCGCCCCCAGTGTCCTTATAACATTTAACAGAGATATCTTACCAAGGAACAGGTGGTGAAGAAGAAGGTCTGAAATAGATGGCCAACAGGCACAGGAAAAGATGTTCAACATTGCTAATTATTAGAGAAATCCAAGTCAAAACTACAATGATGATATTACTTCACACTGGTCAGAATGGCCAGCATCAAAAGTTTACAAATTAAAAATGCTGGAGAGGGTGTAGAGAAAAGGGAACCCTCCTACACTGTTGGTAGGAATGTAAATTGGTATAGCCACTGTGGAAATCAATATGGAGTTTCCTTAAAACACTAAAAATAGGGTTACCATATGATCCAGCAATGCTATTCCTGGGCATATATCCAGAAAAAATGAAACCTGTAATTCAAAAAGGTACGTGCACCAGAATGTTCATAGCAGTACTGTTTACAATTGCCAAGACACAGAAGCAACCTAGGTGCCCGTTGAAAGGTGAGTGAATAAAGAAGATGTGGTATGTATCTATATCTACAATGGACTATTACTCAGCAGAGCTATAAGAATGCGGTCCTAAAGGAGAAACAGCTTTATTCAAAGACTCTGGAAAATTCATGACAGAAAATCTAGGGTAAGGCTATGCCCCTTGTAGGAACTATGTGGTGAAGAAGAAGATGTGCAAAGTTACAGAGACTGAGAGACGTAGAATGAGCCTCGAGGTTACTAATGAAGATGTGAGGAGCATTAGGGTTGATGGCAAAGGTAAAGTGAAGCAAGAAATTTGATCCCAGAGCTCCAGCAACCTTGGAGAGAGAACCCCAAGGCAAAAAGTCCCAATTCAACTAACATTCTGTAAAATCCAAAGATTTATCAACCAGTCAGCTGCTCCTTCAAGTGATGTCTAAAACACAGTTTTCGTTATTGAGATTTTTGATGTTTCAGATATCACTTGAAATGAACCTTGTCTGTTGCCTGTAAAATTCCTCAGTTAAATTGGAATAAACCCACTTAGCAATAGAGTGAACATTTAGCACTTTAATCCCAAATAATGAATTGGCTAAAGAATTTGGTGGCAAGTTATTAAATATTTGGCATTCACTAGCAGAACACAGCAGCACTGTGGCAAAAACCTATCTGACTCAAAATAGAGGCATTTACTAACAAAAAGAATGCAATTTAAAAGCAAGACTAGAAACGAGCAGGTTAACAACTACATCTTTTCAACATTTTAAAATCTCTTCTTTAAGGATGGATTCAATACCATTTTTAAGAAAAGCCCTCAAACTTTGACTTCTCTTCGGCTTCCTCGTAAAGAATCAATGAGTAACTCTTGACAATGTTTCTAACTATGAATGAATGTTACACACAAAATATGGCATTTACCAATGAAAGTATATAGTTTTCAAGTACATCTGGGAATTATATAAACAGAAAAAAGCTAGTCAGTGTTGGTTCAGAAGGCATGCTTTTGAATAATGTTTTGTCTACACTTAGCTTTTCGCTTACCTAACTTTCTTTTCTTGTCTTCATTTCTCAACATCATCAAGAATTTTAGTCTATCCTAGAGTATTCATCATTGCCCAACTTATAATTTCAAGCTAAGCATGACTCAGAATGCCCTTGATTTTTTAACATTCCACCGCCTTTGGTTACCAAAAGGTTACCATTTTCGATGTCCTTATCAGTCAGCTAACATCAGGAAACTGATTCTACATTTTGATGATTTTCTCAGAAACGTGAAGACAGCTGTTAGACAATCAATCTAAAACTCTTCTATTTTGAGTATAAACCAGGTGCATCTTAAATTTCAGTTCTTTCTTTCCTTATCTGTATTCACTAAGTGGCTGATGACAATGCTTTAGCTTCCAAGTTATTTGGCGTTTTCTCCACAACATTGTCAACATAAATCAGCTGAGAATTTTTAAAAGTGGCAATGAAATGCTGAGGTAAACTCAGTGAACTATAATCTTTCTCAGGCATAATTCTTACTTAGGTTTGCTTTTAGGCAACTGCTCTTATTTGAAGGTCAAGGAGGAACTGACACTTCCATTCAGGTGAAATCTGTACTAATTTGAAACTGCAGGTGTTAACTACATTCATTATACAACATAAACAAACACTGACACCTTCCAAAGGCGAAAACCAACCAAGAGAGACTGCACTGATCCCATGAGCCCCAGGGATTATGCATTCCCTTGAGATGTGTCTGAGCTTGGTCCACAGATGCTGGAGGAAAGGTCACAGTGAGCAGCACCAATGATCAATAGTGTGGAAGCAGAGTAGGTGGCTGGGGAGGGAAGGGGGAAGAAGAGATTTAATAGTGGGAACAAGAAGAGGAGTGGGTACTGAGAATGTAACTCAATAGGTTCAGGATGAGAACACTTGGGACCACAGGAATGGCTAACATACAAACTTTGAGTTATGATGACATCTGGCTCATCCTTGGAATGTTTTTCTGTAGTTTCTGATAATCTGAATAAAGATTCCTATAATTCCAAAATTCTTCAAAACTTTAAGCATCAGTCAATTCAGAAAATATATGTTTAGAGCTTAAAGACATAAAATAAAAAATATGATATTAGTAATAAATTTGCAGACTGATTATGTAATTTACTCCAAGTATAACTTGTTGTAATTGGAGGTTCTATATTTAAATTCTCATGAAGTATAAAATAATCTTACATGACCCCTCATTCCAGAGAGAAAACATGGATAGTATTTCTTAAAACAGCAATAAAGATCTACTTTAAATTCCTACTAAAACTGCCCCACAAGTGCTATTATTGCTAAGGTTTATAGTTTTTAAAGCGAGAGCCAGGAAAGTTTATATAAGTTGAGTATACCAAGTAAGTGAATAAGTATTTTTAAACATTTGTTCAAATTATGACTTTTGCTAAATCGCTAAGTCACTTCAGTCGTGTCCGACTCTGTGCGACCCCATAGACGGCAGCCCACCAGGCTCCCCCATCCCTGGGATTCTCCAGGCAAGAACACTGGAGTGGGTTGCCATTTCCTTCTCCAATGCATGAAAGCAAAAGGTGAAAGTGAAGTTGCTCAGTCGTGTCCGACTTAGCGACCCCATGGACTGCAGCCTACCAGGCTCCTCCATCCATGGGATTTTCCAGGCAAGAGTACTGGAGTGGGGTGCCATTGCCTTCTCTGATATGACTTTATCATATTATAATTTTATGTTATAATTATAGCATATTATAATTCAGAGAAAAAGCTTAGGGGCATTTTAGTCTAATTCCTTTCAGGGTGGAGTGAAGTAATGATGCCCACGAACACCCTGGGTACTCAAGTTCACACTTGGTACTTCAAGATCCAAGGCAAAAAGTGAATCTAGCTCTCCTAATTCCTAGTCTACTGTCCTTCCCTTGTATCACGCTTTACCGGAAGAAATAATTTTAAAAAATAAATAAATGTCATAATGCTAAGGTATTGGCAAAAATGTTCCATTGATCATGTTATGTTTCATCTTGGTCAAAGTTCAAGATGATAGTTTGCTTATATGCAGACTATCATCAAAATTAGAAGACAGGAAAGAGGAAGCATAAACTGGTATAGTTACCATGTCTTGGCAATGTATTTGTACAACAGGGGAAAACTGTAGATTTAGCTACCCAGAAATTAGCTGTTTTCAAAGAAATGTGGCTATTCTGAGAGACTTTTTCAAGCAACAACAGAAAAATTAGGATCAGATTTGCTGTTTTATAAGAGAACTAGCATAAATTCATCACTTTTTTTTTTTTTTTTTTGGTTAAAAAGATGACCAACAGCCAAAAATTTGTATCAGCATAAGGAAGCACAGATTTTCTCACATTTGTTTCTATACTCACATCCCAGAGAATGAAGAATTGTCTAGGCGTATTTGTCCCCGGGGTGTATATGACAGCTAATACACTGATGTTTGCCCTGTGGCTTTCAGACTTAACTGAAATGACTGGTAGAATAAATGTGTGTTATGGTTGACAGCCTTCTAAATTTGATAAAGAAAACTATAATTATAGCCAATCTTACCTGCTCTAAACAAAATACAGTATGCGATGAGGACATCTTTGTCCTATTTATGACCTGTAAAATGGCTTAGAAATTATAGTTTAACTGGATGCTTTGATAATTAAATATATATTTACCTGACTACCTAACATATCTGTGACAAAAACAAAAATGTAAGCTAGTAGGTTTTTGTTTGTTTTAGTTTCTCTAAAATTATTCACATCTGTAGTCAAATATAGTTTTTTCACATGAGGCCTACTAGTCAGAAAAAAAAGAATAAAAGATACTATACTTTTTTCTGAAAAGGGCTTCTATAATTTTATTTAGATGAAGTAGAACTTCCTTGGTGGTCCAGTGGTTAAGAATCCATGCTGCCGTTACAGAGGTCACAAATTCAGTCCCTGGTAGAGGAACTAAGATTCCCACATGCCACATTATACGGCAAAAGAAAAAAAAATAAATGCAATATTTAAGGGAACCATATAAGTCTATAGCAGAAAAAGACTAGAAAACAAAATAAAATTGTTTATCCTATTTCAAATATGAACAGAATTAAGGTCTTTTACTTAGATTTTTTTCACTCTTTAAGTTCTCCCTTAAAATTTTTTATAGTATAAATAAATCTCTCTTTCTATGACTTGAGCCCAATTTTCATTTTCCATCTTCAACAGAGGTAGAACTATTGCTGAGGACTATCATACGTGATAATCTCCACTAGAAAAGTAATTACCAGCCAAACAAATGTTTTGTACTGTCAAGGATGGCTTATAAAGCCATTGTTTCTATTGAAATTGTATGCTGGTGAAGGCTCCAGACTGTTATTCTGATTACAGACTGAAGCACAGCTCCTTCTCAGGGACTTCCCATGTGGCGCTAGTGATAAAGAACCTGCCTGTCAATGCAGGGGATATGACCCACGAGTTTGATCCCTGGGTCAGGAAGATCCCCTGGGGGAGGACAACCCACTCTACTCTTCTTGCTTGAAGAATTCCATGGACAGAGGAGCCTGGCAGGCTGCAATCCATAGGGTCGCACAGAGTTGGACACAACAGAAGGGACTTAGCATAAGGTAATTTTATACCTAATGGCAAAGAACTGTCTTAATTGTCACCTCCCACTATCTTTTTATCCAATGAGAGCAAGTGGTGGTGGGATATGGGTAACAGTGGTATATTCCTTGCTCACATGCAAGTCCGTTGGTAGTCACACATAACAGCCTCTTAGATCTTGTTGTTTGGAACTAGATTTCATGGCTATATCCAGCTGCAAGTGAGGGTAAGAAATGCAGCCTTGATTGGGGGCAGTCATGTGCCCTAATGGCACATAACCAGAGGCTTTATTAATAGGGAATAAATGAAAAATGGACTTAGGGGAATAACAAATAGTCACTTTCACACTCCACACCACACATTTTAACTTTGAGTTGTGCCTAGTTTCTGTCATAGGAATTTCTTTAATATCAGTTGCACTTTCAACCAAACTAACACTATTCATAGTTTTCAAACTCATCAAATGTAATTCTGCAGAAAGAATTAAAATTGGAATCAAGGACAATAGAGAAGAAAAAAAAAATCTCTAAACATCATGTTACCTGGAATTTACAATGACATATGCTAATTTGTATTTTAGGAGTGAAGAAAATGATTACATAGTTTTCACTCTAAAGAAATTTCATATAAATTGATTTAATTTATTTATTGAGAGCTCAGCTCTGATCTTGTGTCTTGCTGCAATTTCTCAAAATAATTTGCAGTGTACTTTAAAGGGACAGGACTCAGTCATAAAATTTAGCTTTGTTCGGGAATTCTAAAACACAGCCAGGTCATTGTCATGCCAGAACACTTCAAGGTGCTTCACAAAAGATGTACAATTACTTACACACTGTAATGCAATCTGTGGTCTCAAGATAAGGATTGAAAACAGAAGGAAACAAGTGAGTCATTACAACTATTAGCTTCTATTTTTGATAAGATTATAAAAGAGTTGCTTGCTTTCAGTCTTAGCCGCTTCCTATGTGAATATGCACGAAGAATGTAGGTGTGGTAAATAAAACAGAAGCTATTTTCATACATTTTCATAACATCTTACACATACTTTTAAACTGAGTTCATTGCTTGCAATCTAATCTTCAAAAAATTATGTTACATTAAAAATTAAAAGAAAAATAAATAAATAAAAATTAAAAGAGAAAAATAGCTCTTCCTATTTTTACTGAAATAAAGTTTAGGTTTCATGTCTCCTAAATTTCTATCTACTTGCCCTCTACATAGTATGATTGATATTATCTATACTAAATCTTTCAATATTTAAATGTTTTTCTTTTCCTTTTTGCCTGGGCTATTAGATATATGAGCACTAACATGTCTAGATTTCTGGGCTTTATGTATGTATTGAGGGAAAATTAGATGAAGATTACTTTTTTTTCTTCAAAACTACCACTTGCTTTTCTGACTTACTATAGCCTCAATCAGAGTCATTCTCTGGTGCCCATCCTTCTGATGGGTTCAGAGTTTCATCACTGACATTTTGACCTTTGATTCTGTTAAGTCAAAGAGTTTTGACTTAACTCTCTGTGTCTTTGATAAGCATACACAAAACCCAGAAAGACAGCCTTGAAAAGATGACTGATCATCAGAACGGTAAACACAAATCTGGAATTTCCAGGGAGGATGCCCTGTGATGAATATAAGTTAATTTCAAACTAGGCATCTCTAACATCACCTAACAAATGTAGCTGACACAGAAGGTTAATAGAAATTGCAAGTGCTATACTGCTGATTTTCATCCTCAATGTTCAATACTTTTTCTTCAGGAGTAATAACAGTATCAATAGCTAGAATTTATTAAGCATTTACTATGTGTGGACACTGTTGTGTGTACAGTATACATTCTCTAATTAAGCTCATCATAATTTATAAGGTAGGAACATTTTCTTTCCAGTATAACTTTTAAGATAACTGGACCACAAGAAGGTTAAGAATTTGCCCAATATCACACAGCTAGGATATGGCAGATGGGAAATATCTACCCAGGCAATCTTACTCTAGAACCCATGCTCTTGATCTCCAAACAAACCTGTCTTCCTCCTTTGTTCATAAGTCATACCTGCAAAAAGATATTTCTCTTAAAAATAAAACTGAAGATGCCTTTGGACCGTTTATGTTTGTGGCTCATTTAAGTAATATTTAGGTTGTTGCTTTCTTATATGATAGCTACTATCTACTGTCCTTCCATCCATATGACTATAGTGGGAGCACCAAGTGACTCTGTCTTCTAGACTAAAATTTACTGAATAGTGGCTGAAACCTGACTCAAGATGAGCCACTGTGATCTTTTCCAGGATGTATAGCATTGATTGAGTTTCCAGTTTTAGCCTGGTTATCTTCTTGAATAGTGAACACAAAACGAGGAAGGTGGTAACAACAGTCATCTTCTACCATATGGACCAGGTAAGAGGAAAAACTGATATGGGAATGAAAAGCAAAGTAAACCTTCACAGAAAAGCAGAGATGATTTCCTGGGGTTACTATAGTGGGTTGATTGCAAAGCCAACTCCAATTCTTAACTCTCTTTCCTGTACGCCACTCCCTTTCCCAATATGACTTTACAGCTCTTCCCATCAAAAGGCAGAGCCTACTATCTCATCTCTTGAATCTGGGCTGGCCTTGTGACTTGGAGAAAGTAACAGAGTGCTAGTTTCAAGCCTAGATTACAAGAAGCCTTTCATGTTTACACTTTTTCTCTTTGATCCATCCACTCCCTGAGAACGTGCTTGGCTAGCTTGCTGGAAGGATAAGGAGACAGCCATGGTATCCCATCCAAGGTCATTCTAAGCTGCCAGTCCCTATGGGAGGCATAAACTGATCAAACAGACATGAAGAAACACAGCTGGGATCACGCAAGCCCGGCCTAAATGAAGAGAACGACCCAACCAACACATAGACTTCATGAAAAATGAGAAGTGATTATGAGAAACCACGAAGTCTTTGCTTGCTGTACAACATTAGCTGACTGACAGTTACCTACCATGTTTCCATCCATGGTTTTGGAGGCATAGACACATCTCGGCACTAAAGTTCCATGGCTCACATTTACAATAAATTTTCCAATTACTCTTGTTTCCTCACTGGAGCGTCTTGTCATTTACAACCCAAGGAATTTTAACTAACTGGGGTTTGATGGGATCTGAGACTAGCAGGAACAGCTCTTGCCCAGAGTCCCACAAGAGGTAGCCATATCATACACTAGGGTGGCTCACAGATACTGAGTAGGGGAAAGATGGGGCTTCTTAAGGAAATAAAACCCAAGTTAGTTATTCCAGTTACAGGAAATTTAATCCAATTGGTTATAAAAGTAATAAAAGAGAGAAAATAGGGAAGGAAGGAGATGGAGGATTACGAGCAAGAAGGGTGGTACCCAAAGGCTAGAAACTGCCAGCACTCCTGGGTTGGGGCTCAAAGCCTGTACCTGTCAGCATGCTGATAGAGACTCTGTTGCAGTCAGCTCTGGATCTACTGCTGACGTGCCACCCCAACCAGGAATGGAACTTTGGTAACACTGTCACTGCAGTAATTACCATCATCACTGCCTGAGACTCTGTCAGAAACTGGAAGTCACAAAATGATTTTCTTTTCCTCACTTTCTGAATCCCAGTATCCTGTCAGTGCCTCCCAATGGCAACCCTGGTCAGAAGCCTACTGGCAAGGGACCCTGGGAAGTGTAACTTGCAGACTTTCAGCTCTCTAGAATATTAAAAGAGCAAAGAATAGCAGCAGGAACAGAGCTGAAGGCTAACAGACAAGTGACTGGTATAGGAGAGACTTCATAGGAGACAGAGAAGGTGATGGCACCCCACTCCAGTACTCTAGCCTGGAAAATCCCATGGATGGAGGAGCCTGGTAGGCTGCAGTCCATGGGGCTGCAAAGAGTCGGACGTGACTGAGTGATTTCACCTTGACTTTTCACTTTCATGCATTGGAGAAGGAAATGGCACCCCACTCCAGTACTCTTGCCTGGAAAATCCCATGGACGGAGGAGCCTGGTGGGCTGCAGTCCATGGGGCTGCAAAGAGTCGGACATGACTGAGTGACTTCACCTTGACTTTTCACTTTCATGCATTGGAGAAGGAAATGGCAACCCACTCCAGTATTCTTGCCTAGAGAATTCCAGGGACTGGGGAGCCCGGTGGGCTACCGTCTATGGAGTCGCACAAAGTCGGACACGACTAAAGAGACTTAGCAGCAGTAGCAGTCATAGGAGAGGTGGCAATACATTTTAAGAGAATTATCTTAGAGGGTTGCTAAAGGATCCTTGTGGTCAAACTAGGTTAAAAGAAGCTGAGGTGACTCCTATTCAAGACCTTGTGGAATTGGACAGTAAACATGTTCAAGTGCTTGGTGTCAAAGACTACGGGTTTACCACTAGATGTATGGACTGCACAGTGTCCATGGGACTCAGGAAGAATCCTATAGAAGGGGAAAGGAAATCTAAAAAAAAAGAGAGAAATTGACATTGAATTTTTCCCTCAACATAGTAAAAGAGAAATCAAAAGGATTAAATTTATTTGGAGAAAGAAAAAAAACTGACGTTTCTTATAACCAGAGCATTCAAGTGTCCTACACGCTCTAGAATGGTGGAGTTCCAGGAGATGTGAGCACTGCATATAACACAGGATGGATAAGAAAACTGGGGGATTGAACAGTATGCTCTAGGATAACAGAGCTGTTCACTGACTTCTCAACTAGTCTTTCTATTGGACCATGTCGCCATTGGACCAACAGCAACAAGTGCTGCCACCATGATTACATAACAGTGAGCTAGAGATAGATCACCATGAGCTCCACTTGAATTCTTCAATGTATTTGTGGCCAGGTTTCTACTTTTGTTTTGTTGGTGGTGATATTGGCAGTATTTTTTCTAAATTATGTAACCAATATGCTAATATATTCTCATTGCAACAACTTTAAAGTATACATATGATATGCTCAAGGCATGAAAATAACCACCATTGCCACCCACGCACATACACCCACCCTCCTCGGAGGAAGTGTCATAGGAGCTAAGATTGCTAATCAAAGAACAAGAACCTTGAACTTATACCTTTATGAAATCTGGCCAACTGAAACCTGGGTGGAGATGAAAACCTTATAAAACTATCAATGAGGTGAGCTTTGTTTTATTATTTGTTTGTTTTACAGTACTGAATCTACTTTTAGGGCAGACTGTTTCTTTGATCTGATAATCCTAAATAGGCCATTTAGCTATGTAAGTGTTAAACTGATCCCACATCAGAATAGAAGGTGTTTGAGATGGTGAGCCTCTCAAGCTTGAATGTTTTGGTACATAGAGGTTCACATAGGAGTCTGCCTACACAGGAAAGCTAAGTGTTCTTAGCTTACATGCATACAGTGCTAAGTGTACAACAGGTTTTACTCTGTTTGAGAGAACTATTTCGTTTTATATATTTGGCTTGAGATCTCATTGTCCTAAAAATGTCACTTGTTCTTACAGATAGGATAAGTATGTGTATTTGTTTGCAGTCTTGCTGACAGGAGCTTTGGAGCTGAGCTCTGAGAAGCTGAAGGGGCTGTTTCCTCTCGAGTCATGGTGCATGTCAGTGCTGCTTTGAGGTCCATGAGACAGTCGGCAGCCTTCTAAGCGCTGTGAGATGGAAGATTCCTTCACAGAGGCAAGGGCACCATTAGCACTGGTGATGGTGAGGCTCCTTCAGGGCTATTCTAGTCAGTGAACATGGACTCAGGAGCCAGAGCAGGGCAGAAAAACAGTGGTGGGTTCCTCCTGGAGATCAGAGCAGGCCAAGTGCACAACTACTAGAAATAATCAGAGTATTCAATGTTAATTCAAGCCAGATTGTTAAAGCTGGCAGTCAAAATTCATATAAATATGTGCACCCCCAAATTTGTTCTTTTGAAAGAATATACAGCAAAGCAGCACAGGCTATCTGGATAATAGCATTAAGGGTGCTTACAAATTCTTTTTGTACTTTTGCTTTTGAGTATTTTCTCTTTTTTTCAGTAATGTACAAGTTATAAAAATTTTTTAATAATTAAAAATTATTCCAGAGGAGGGAAACAAAAGATGATACGCTACATTTCAGTTCAGATCAACACCTACATTGTCTTGTGCTTATGTGACAGTTTTTGAAGAGCATGTGAAAGCTTGTCTTACTTTTTGAAATATCATTAGTTAGGACATAATTTCCATTCATTAAGATCAGGTTATCTGGAGCAGCAGCATTTGGGTGTGTGCTGATAATCTGGTAAGCATAGTCTTTTATCGTCACTTGGGACTTGGTTTGTTTACCTGTTCTTCGGCTGAAATGATAGAGCTGTGATTGGAGGACTTGCCTGGTAAACAGGTCTTTGGCCCACTGAGGTTACTTGTTTGGTCCTGTTTGCTGCACAGTTAACACCCCTCCACATCTCCAGACTTATGCAGCACAGTCATAGGAAGAATACAGAAGACCTCTGTTCTTCCTGTTTGCTCTAGAAGAAGGTCATGTGTCCACAGAGTCTTACAGGTGGACCTTCTTGTTTAAGTATGTAGATGGTGGCCAATATCTTAGACTGCCCAATTTTAGATACTGTCAAGCCACTTGTTCTAAAATATATGGTTTAGAAGTAGGGGACTTTGGGGGATTCCTTGGCGGTCCAGTGGTTAGGACCCTGAGCTCCCACTACACCAGGCTTGGGTTCAATCCCTGATGTGGGAACTACAATCTTGCAAGCTGCTCTGCCAAAAAAAAAAAAAAAATAGAGGACTTTATGTTTTAATTGAGTGAATTGGATGATATGTGAAATATATCTCAATAAACTGTTTTAAAAGAGGAAGCAAGAACACAGGGTGACAGAATAATAATAAAGAAAACCCAATGCTCTGACCTCAATAATTATTTGTTGAATTAATAGTCTAATAAATAGCTATTAGAATAATAGCCTAAATAGAGATATTTAATCAACCTGTTTTTTAAAATAAGTATAATATGCATAATTAAGAATTTATATCATTGGTAAAAATGTAAGAAACCGAAGCTCTAAGCTTTAGGACTATTTGAAGAAAGTCTCCATGTACAAACCATAAAATTACAATCGATCAATTGATTTGTACCACTATTGTGAGTACCAAGAAAAAACAGAGGGGAGTCAGATCTAGAGATGTAAATATAAATCAATTTCTGAGGGCAGTTTTAAAGATCTGAGAATGGCGTATGTGATAGGCAGCCTACAAGATGATCCGCGGTGATCCCCACTTCCTGGAATTCATATGATTCTACCCCTCCCCCATATTACGTTAGAATTGTTCTATACGACCAATGGGAGAAGGTGATGGCACCCCACTCCAGTGCTCTTGCCTGGCAAATCCCATGGATGGAGGAGCCTAGTGGGCTGCAGTCCGTGGGGTCTTGAAGAGTCCAACACGACTGAGTGACTTCACTTTGACTTTTCACTTTCCTGCATTGGAGAAGGAAATGGCAACCCACTCCAGTGTTCTTGCCTGGAGAATCCCAGGGACAGGGGAGCCTGATGGGCTGCCGACTACGGGGTCGCACAGTCGGACACGACTGAAGCGACTTAGCAGCAGCAGCAGTATACGACCAACAGCATACAGCAGAAGTGATGCTTTGTCATTGCCAAGGCTCAGTCACAAAAGACAGTGTAGCTTCTACGTCCCCCTCCCTACCAACTCTCTTGCTCTCAGGTAATTTGCTTTGAGAACATGAACTGCTGCGTCATGAGCATCCCTTACAGAGAGGACCTTGTAGTGGGGAAATGAGGCCTCCTGCTAATGGCCACATGAGTGAGCTTAGAAGCAGATCCCCCTGTTAAGTCAAACCTTCAGAAGACTGCAGCCTCTGCTGACAGCTCAACTGCAGCTTCACAAGGGACCCTGGCCAGAACGACCCAGCTAAGCGCCTCCTAGACTCCTGACTATCAGGAACTGTATAGGATAATAAGTGCTTGCTGTTTTCAGCCAGTAAATTTTGGGAATAATTTGTTACTCAGCCATAGATAAAGTAGAGACTAAAACAACTGACAAAATGTAGAGATCCAAGACATATATATTATTATAGGCCTTTCTAGAGAACATACAACTGGTAAAATTCTGGTTGCCTGGGGCCTTCTATCCTAGCATTTCCTTCCTCCCCAAAAGATCTCAGCATGCTCAACTGGAAGATTTCACTCACCCGTGGAAACATTTTTTCTAATTGTATAATGAAAGTCCATAGAAAATTGAGATTTACTTTAAGTTGGTCGTGGTTTTTCTCTTCAAATTTTAATGTTCTATCCTTAAATACTAGATGTACTTTTCTTATAATATCCACAAAATTCATTATGTAAGAAGCATGAGTTAACATTCAGACCTAAAAGAGTTGACAAATTTTAAGAATTTTTTCCATTGTAGAATTTTCTGATCTTTTTTTTTAAAAAAATTGAAGTAGAGTTGATTTATAATGTTTTGTTAGTTTCAGGTGAACAGCCAAGTGATCCAGTTGTACACGTACTACTGAATATATATGTGTGTGTAGGTTATTACAGGACACTGAATACAGTTCCCTACACAATACAGCAGATTCCTGTTTTTTATCTATTTTATATATAGTAGTGTGTATCTGGGAGAAGGCAATGGCACCCCACTCCAGTACTCTTGCCTGGGAAATCCCATGGACGGAGCAGCCTGGTGGGCTGCAGTCCATGGGGTCACTAGGAGTCAGACATGACCAAGTGACTTCACTTTCACTTTTCACTTTCCTGCATTGGAGAAGGAAATGGCAGCCCACTCCAGTGTTCTTGCCTGGAGAATCCCAGGGACGGGGGAGCCTGGTGGGCTCCCGTCTATGGGGTCGCACAGAGTCAGACACGACTGAAGCAACTCAGCAGCAGTACCAGCAGCAGTGTGTATCTGTTAATCCCAACTACAATTTTCTTATTCTCATTATGATTTTGACAATAGGTAATTTTGCATTTGAGTCAAACAAGAATGCAGAGGATGCTATTCCTTTTGTAGATGTACAGCTGAAAAGCATGTGGAGGTGTTGCTGTCCAGCGTCAGATAAAATGGGCTGACTTAGAGACAGATATTGTTATGAAAGAAAGAAAAAGAGAATTTACTTTCTTCTCCTGGTCTAACAATGCCACTTTATTACCATGAATATCTCCAGATAAAAAAGTGAGTATGATGAGTGATGAGAATGTGATGGTAGTATAGATTGTCTCCCCAGCCCCACTTTTCCTCTCTACCATTTATATGGCTATTGGGTGACTCCTGACAACTATGTTCAACAAAAAACACCCTTTGACCCAAGCTGATAATGCTGAGGTGAACATTTGCTTATCCTGGAAATCTGGAATGGTGAATAAGGTGGGGAGAATGAGAAAGGGATGAGATTGATTTAGTTTTTTTAGGAATGGCTGAATCTGTGACATATAACCTCACTGCTGTCTGTGTGATTTTTTATCCATGTAGCATGAAGCAGAGGAAGACTGTTTGCTGAGAGGTACTGAATCTGAAGTACAGAGACAAGTATACATAGGAACCCAGAGAATGGTTCCAGCTCTGTTTCCTTGTGCCTAGCTCCTCAAGATACCCCTGCTGTTCTTCTAACACATTCCTCTTTTTTGTTCAAATGAGGTGGGTTTCCATTACTTGAAAAGAAGAGGTCTAATATGGAAATATTGTAGTGACATATTCTAAGGATTAATTAAGGAAATTGAGAAAGATTTAACCTCACAGCTGTTTATCACAGCATTGAAAACATTACATATTTAACAGAAACAGATTAGTACCTCTTGATGAAAGTAAAAGAGGAGAATGAAAAAGTTGGCTTAAAGCTCAACATTCAGAAAACTAAGATCATGGCATCTGGTCCCACCACTTCATGCGAAATAGATGGGGAAACAGTGGAAACAGTGTGAAACTTTATTTTGGGGGGCTCAAAATTACTGCAGATGGTGACTGCAACCATGAAATTAAAAGACGCTTACTCCTTGGAAGGAAAGTTATGACCAACCTAGATAGCATGTTCAAAAGCAGAGACATTACTTTGCTGACTAAGGTCCGTCTAGTCAAAGCTATGGTTTTTCCAGTAGTCATGTATGGATGTGAGAGTTGGACTGTGAAGAAGGCTGAGCGCCGAAGGACTGATGCTTTTGAACTGTGGTGTTGGAGAAGACTCTTGAGAGTCCCTTGGACTGCAAGGAGATCCAACCAGTCCATTCTGAAGGAGATCAACCCTGGGATTTCTTTGGAAGGAATGATGTTGAAGCTGAAACTCCAGTACTTTGGCCACCTCATGTGAAGAGTTGACTCACTGGAAAAGACTCTGATGCTGGGAGGGATTGGGGGCAGGAGGAGAAGGGGATGACAGAGGATGAGATGGCTGGATGGCACCACTGACTCGATGGACGTCTGAGTGAACTCCAGGAGTTGGTGATGGACAGGGAGGCCTGGCGTGCTGCGATTCATGGGGTCGCAAAGAGTCAGACACAACTGAGCGACTGAACTGAATGAAAAATGTAAGTTTGAGGGGGTTATGTCCTAATTAGTCACATTTTGTAAGTATTCATATATAGGCATACAAGAAATTATGCCATTGTATAAACTGTCAGTAGTGGTTCTCTACGGTAGAACTGCAAAATTTTTATCTCCCCTCCTTTTTAAAAATCTCATTATTGGTAAGGAACTTGCATTTCTTGTGCATTAAGAACAAAGAAAATTTTATACCAAAAGAAGAATTAATTAATATGTGGGAAGTTTGTCAGTCCACAAGTAAAACTAAAAGCTATAAAAGTTTAAAAAGAGTGAGAGCTCAGGAATAGGTTAATATCAGAAATGAGATAACACTATGATCATGAGAATGTGAAACAAGAGAAAAAAAAATAAAAAAACCTCCTCCAAGTACATTACAGCTTGATTGTCATAATTATAGTGTATAGATAAGCAAGAGGTTTATAACAATAGTTGGATAAGCAATATGTGGTTTGTAAGGCTCAGTCATTCTCTGTGGGCAACTAGCCACTGTCTCTAATCTCACTCATACAGTAATAACTTAATTCAGAGTATAAATCCAACAGATAATAAACATACCCTAGAGGGATGAAGTATGCAAAAATCTAAGCATACAATGATAAACTGTCATTTATATTTAAAGCAGATGGTAGAAAAGGACCAAAAAGAAAAAATTCACTGGAAAAGCAGAAAATGATCAGATTGCATATTAAACATATTTTTACAGAAACAGATTAAACTAAACCATGATTTATTCAAATACGAAACATCACAATCAAACTCTCTCTAAATACCTGCATGGCATCTCACCCTTTCTAACCTGTTTTATACCAAAGAACTTCAATCACAAGACATGGTTGGCAGTATTTCAGAAATGCTATTCAACAGTACAAAATCCTTTTTTTGGAAACTAGGATTAGCTTAACACAAATATGGGTATGTAAAAGTAGGCAGTGAGTTATGCAATATTTATTCAAGTGGAATTCTTCCAATATTTTCTGGAAGAGAGGTACTTTTCAATAATGCCATTCTGTAGACCAACATCTTAGAGAAAGTGCTTATGAGTATGCTTCTTTTCCTCAAATGAGTGTTTCTTAAGAATAAAAAGGTACAAAAGTGTGAGAGCAAGATAAATCTCAGATTTTAATGTAATTAATGACTAATTTCAATAAAGTTTATATAGAAATAAAATAAGCTCAGATTTTTTTTAATAAGTTCTCTCTACTACCTTTTATCCACTTATTAAATTCTGAAAAAAAAATTTACTTGGATCTGCAAGATTCTAATATCTCTCCTTCAGTTTACCCGTAGCAAGCTTGCTGCATGTCAGGAGTGAACTATCTCCACCAATATTGTCTGTGCAGTAAGCTGTGTCCATCACTGTCTCCCTCTCTTAACTGTATGTTACCTATTTTCATCTTGAGCATCTTCAGTCTGGTCCCTGATCTGGTGGTAGAATAGATCTCCATGTTTCTCCCATCTTTTATAACCCTAAACACTGATTTTCCTATGTTTCTATTTCTCATTAGTTTTTTCTTTTTCCTCTTGACCCCCGAAATCTGATCATGATCTGAAATTCAGTCTATAGCCATTGGTCATCTCTCCACTGTCTTTTCTTAGAGCATTCTTTTACTCTCAAGATTTCAGTTTCTCAGTTTTAGTCCCCGCTGCCAGCTGGGTGTGATTATTATGTTACGGCCTTGTCTAGAATAGAATCCATCATCTTGCTCTCTAAGCTGACTATTCTCATTCTTCATTATATCATTACTGAGTTCTAACAGTTCTTTCACAGAGTCTCCGAAATCCATCTCTCCATTTTCCTTTGCAGTTGCCTTTCTTAGGCTACGGCCTTATGACATTGGTTTCTCCCTACCTGGGATCTCTCAGAAGAAGAGCTAAGATAGGCTTGCATGTTGGTAGCTTACGTGGGCAGTGATACCAGAAGCACGATTTAGAGGCTGATGGAGTGGGACAGCAAAGGAGGGAAGGCCGGTCCACAGATTCCTTAGGAACTGGCCACCACTCTGGGTAACTGGTGTCAGGCCTCACCAAGATCTCCTAATGAGCCTTATGAAACGCATCTCTGAAAATCCACCTGGGAGACGAAAGGAGGAAATATTTACTTATAAGATCCTGTCTCCCATTGATTAAAGATGGCTTTACTGGCAGTGACTCCTCTGCACTTCCTTATTGCACGTTCATGAGACTGCACTTCTACTGCCCTTTGAGAAGCTCTGGGCAGGAAGCAATGAATAAATTTTTTTAGCTTACATGAGTTTTGTCCAGTTGCACCTATAAGACGTGGCACAAAGGGGACTGAGTGGCTTATAAAAGGCCGCTGATGTATCTTATCATTTAATTTGCTGTGTGTGTCTCTTGTCTCCTCAACAGGACTCTGTCTCAATGGCATATATCCATTTACCAACAACTACTACCACTCCATCCAGTCTTTACCCCCAGTATTGATGCCAAAACACTTTCACACATATAACACGTTTTTAAAGTTAGTGTTTTGAATTGTTTTTTTTTTTAACAATGTTACTATGTTCCTATTATCTGGTTTTCTTAAGATCATTGCACATTTATGTAGGAAGTCTGGCTAGTTTAGCAACATAGCCACTGGCTAAAGAAGGCTATCTAAAGTTGAAACACTGGACTCATTAACCCTCACAGTCCATCCAATTAATCTAGTAATTTAAGGTTAGTTTTTGTAACATCTTATTTTTACATCCTACAGCTTAGAGAGAGATTTTTTGCATTCTCTAATCTATTCCATCAAGACAGGTTGGAAGACTTCAGCAGTGGTGTATAAGACTGAGTTATAATGATCTTGAACTGTGCTTATTCCTACACATCAATAGTGTTGATTCATAAAGTATTCCAGTGAGAAGACAAATTCACCTTCTTTATCCTCTGAGTACAATATAACATCCACAGCATTTATCAATTTCTTTAGTTATTTGTCAGAGGTTTTCAAATGTTGAAGATAAAAGTTAGCAGAATACTTCTTCTAGAGGAAGTCTGGGGAGTTCTTTGGACCTGAAATAAAATCCTTAACGTTTTTAAGGGAGAAAAGTTCAAGAATTTGAAAAATGCATACATTCACTTAACAATATTCATTGAGCACGCTATTGTAAAAAAGCACTACAGCAGTCCCCCTCTTATCCATCACTTTGCTTCTCACAGTTCCAGTTACCTGCAGGCAACCATCGCCTGAAAATAATAAATGGAAAATTCCAGAAATAAATAATGTATACGTTTTAAATCATGTGCCAGTCAAAGTGGCATGATGAAATCTCAAGTTATCCTTCTCCACTGCATCTGGGAGGTGAATCATCCCTTTGTGCAGCACATCCCACCCATTAGTCACTTAGAGACCTTCTGGATAGCAGTCTCAAAGGGTTTGTGTTCTAGTAACTCTTATTTTACTTAATGATGGTCCCCAAAGAGCAAGACAATGCTGACAATTCAGATATTCTCTCACTTTGCCTGATTTATAAGTTAAAGTTTATCACAGTATGTGTGTATAGAAAAGCAGCCTGGTATCATAGGTAGGGTGTGGCACTGTCTGTGGTGTTAGGCTTCCACAGGGGATCTTGGAACATATTGGCCATGCTTCCTATGGATAAGGGGGAATATTGTATAAGATCATGTTCATCACTTCAAAAACTAGTATTTACTGCTCTACTTATAAAAAATTACATATACTTTCTGCAAAATAAACAAACAAAAAACACAGAAACAGTACAGTACCTATAGTCACACCACTCAAAGATAAACACTGCTAACCTGTTACGGTTATCTCTAGTGCTTCCGTGTTAGACTCCAGTTTAAAATGCTCTCATGGGAACAAACTGAAGGTTAAAAATTGCAAATGCAAGAATCTCTGTTCAAGTAGACTCCATGTTTTCCAGTCACCAGGATTATGTCCTACTCTCCATGGTATCTACCCCAAGGGCTGACACATACTATGCACTAATAAAATTGTTTAGGGGGCAGTTCCTGAGTCTCATTAAAAACTAAACCAAAACAAAACATATTAATAAGCTCATTTCCCCAGAGTGTCTGCGGTTAAGTGAGACATTTAGAAGGCTGAATCACATTAACTCCTTCTGATCATAAAGGGATATTCATGAACTTTAAACAGAGTTTCTCTATATTCACCAAAAGATGGTAAGTTTTGGATTTTAATTAGGAATGGAATTTGGTGGCACAGGCAAGAAAAAACTACACTTAGCCAGTTGTTGAAAATTGGGAGAGTGGTATCAATTGAAACACATGTGCGGACGGTGCGATTGTCTCGACACTCCTTCATATCACCTCAACAGGAGGAATAAGACAAAGATTGATTTACCATGTGAGGGACTCATTTTCACATAGGATAAAAGGTGAATATACTGGTAAAATTATCATTTTAATATTTATGCCAGAAGATTGAAAACAAAGCCCATTATTTTCCTTTTGTTTGGGAATTACATAGTACTTGACTTCAGAAAAATTTGCTTTCCAGCAGTTATTCGTAGGCTGGATATGAACAATAGTCTTTTTTTATATGGAATATTTTCTCTTCTACTCTAGTATTAAAAGGAAGATTCTGATACATCTATGGAGAAAAGAAATCATCTTTGTACCCTCAGGAGAGAAAATAAGAATTTCCAATCTCTTCCAAAAGGTGGAGATGAGGGACTTCCCTGGTTCTCCAGCGATTGAGAGTCTGCCTTGCAGTGCAGGGGGTGCAGGTTTGACCCCTGATTGGGGAACTAAGATCCCACATGCTGCAGAGCAACTAAGCCTGTGCCGCAACTACTGGGCCTGGGTGCTGGAATGAGGGGTCCCTTACGACTTAACAAAGAGCCTGTGTGCTGCAGCTAAGACCAGACACAGCCAAATAAATACATAAGTATTTAAAAAATACATATTTTTTAGATAAGTATTTTTTTTAAGTGAAGATGAGTCCCATGTTTGTAAAACCAAATTCTTTTTGACCTTAAGGAAATGAAACTAGCTTGTTTTCTGATAATAGTTTTTCTATAGTTTTGCTGAGGTTATTGATATTAACCTCATAGTTTTACTATGCAGTCAAGATTTTTTATGAAAGGAGAGAGAATATCCTTTGAGTTGAGACTTCAAAAAAAGAGTAATAGGTCTGACACAGGAGGCCAGGAGGGGATGGATGATGGAACCATTAGCATTAGTTCTGTGTGACTACCTGATGCTTGTGATAACAGAATTCAACCTTGGTCCTACGTCCCTGGCACTAGTTTGTTTAGCTGAAATTCTGCCTTGGTCCTGGTTCTCATTCTGCTCCAGTACCCCCAAGAGAAATAAGAATCATGTCCAGCCTGTGCCAGGCTCCTTTACTGAGGTTTGGTATCACCTCTTCCCTTAAAACGGAGAAGGCAATGGCATCCTACTCCAGTACTCTTGCCTGGGAAATCCCATGGACGGAGGAGCCTGGTAGGCTGCAGTCCATGGGGTCACTAAGAGTCAGGCACAACTGAGCAACTTTACTTTCACTTTTCACTTTCATGCATTGGAGAAGGAAATGGCAACCCACTCCGTGTTCATGCCTGGAGAATCCCAGGGATGGGGGAGCCTGATGGGCTGCTGTCTATGGGGTCGCACAGGGTCGGACACGACTGAAGCAACTTAGCAGCAGCAGCTTCCCTTAAAAATGGCAGGTCAAAAAGGAAGCCCATTATTTAGGGATAAACCATGCAGATGGTATTTCTGGTTTGTCTCCCAAGGTCAACTAGCTGCTTTACCTAGAATCCATGTTGAACAGTTTTTACATCAAATCCTCTGTACCAAGATGGCAGATCATCAGTCACTGAGAAGTCAGGCCTCTTCCTAACTTCTCTGCCTTCTGAATAATCTGTTCTATCCCAGTCCTGAGAGGGCCAAATTGTTCAGTTAACAGGACAGGTTTTCAGACTACCCATTGGTTAGCTGGAGAAAATAATAAGATATGGAATGAATGGTCAATAGCATAATATAAGAAACTAAGAGTAATCAATACCTTTAAGATCCCATCAAGAAGGAAAATTACACGCAAAATAACTTCAATCACTAATTAGTAGTAGTTTTCAATTAGAGGCATCTCTGTTTTAAGTTGACTTTTTCAAAGTATCTTAAAATTAGGGAGTTAGAGTTATCAAGTTATTTGAATTGTGTTGTAAATCACTGGGAAAATTCAGTCTAATTGACTGTAAAACTCCTCAATTATCTTGGTAATTTAGAAAAATTAGTGCTTCCTATCCTGATATACCCAAGTAAGTATGGTTATTGACCTGAACTATTGTCTTTTTATTGTAAGTAACATTCTGCTTTGGACTGGCAATTTTTTAAGTGACATTTTAAGGCTTAACCTCTTTATTAGGAGAAAGAAAACTTCAGAAAGAGAACTTTTTAAATCCCCTGCTTTGTAATAGTTGCTAATAAATAAATAAATTTTAAAAATTCCACAACCACAAAGACTGAGTCTAAAGTTGAGTTTATTCTGACATTTCATAGACAAAATTCTAATTTTCTAGTATGAAAAGATCTAATCAAATGCAAACATAATTGATTTTAAAAGAAGTTATGATTTATTTAAGTGAAAAGGCTGAAATTATCTGTTTATAATCAAATTTCCCAGCACTGCCAAATTAGCTTTTTTTCTTATGAATTTTGTCAGGCTGTTTAGTCAACTAAATGGATATAGGGCTTTCCAGGTAGCACTAGTGGTAAAGAACCTGCCCACCAATGCAGGAAATATAAGAAACACAGGTTTGATCCCTGGGTCGGGAAGATCCCCTAGAGGAGGAAATGGCAACCCAATCCCGTCTTCATGCCTGGAGAATCGCAGAGACAGAGGAGCCTGGCAGGTTCAGTTCCAGGGTGCAAAGAGTCAGACACAACTGGGTGACTGAGCACGCACACATAGACTCACTGAGGGGCTCTTCACTCTAGAATTCACTCCCCCTGGTAGTCCAACAAATGGTAAACTTACTAGCCTTCAGGGAATGGCATTAAATACTCTCTCCTTGACAACCACGAACACAAAACTAAATAATACTTTCATGTCAAATGACCAACTATAGTTAATTTGAATGCATTTTCATAAATAAGATACAATATTTATTTTTAGAAACTAGTAAATAATTCTAATTAATATACTTATGAAGTGAAATGAAGTGAAAGTTGCTTACTTGTGTCTGACTCTTTGCGATCCCATAGGCTCTACAGTCCATGGAATTCTCCAGGCCAGAATACTATCCCTTCTCCAGGGGATCTTCCCAACCCAGGGATCAAACCCAGGTCTCCCACATTACAGGCAGATTCTTTACCAGCTAAGCCACAAAGGAATTGTGTATATTCACAAGGGAATTGTGAGCCACAAGGGAATTGTGGTATACTTATACCAACTGTTTAATGTAACAATAAATAAAACTTTCATTGACAAAATAGCAATTATCAATTTATAAGTAAGTTAATAAGCTTGTTTATATTCCATTGCATTTGTATAGAGAATACCTAACATGTTTCTATCGTCATAATGTTTTCCCAAGCAAAGTGAACCAAATATTTATTTGGTGAATTTAGGTAGCAGAAGAGAACATTTGAATTTATATGTTTCAAGCCAATTTGAGGAGAAATTACATACCTCCTTCAAGCAATACAACCTAATATCCAAATCTTCTAACCTATCCTAAACTTAACGGGAACCTTTGTTCCAGAGACCTTGTGTGAAAGTTCATAACATTATCAAATGGCAAAGAGATGATTCTACACTATGCATTTTAAGATGCATTTTTCCAGCTAACTCATGGGGTGCTATAAATGCCAAGCATTTGTAAATAATTGATGACATGAGAAGATTACAAAAACAAAGGTAACATTTTTCTGTTTCTCCTCTGAGGGCCAAAAAGCAAAATGAAATGAGAAAGATACAGGTCAAAAACAAAATGCTCAAAAAACTCCACCTTGAGTGACACCCCAGAACATCCATGGGAAACCAGGTAGAAGGTAGGAAAAATAGGGACAGATTTTAGCAGATATTTTTGAGTTATCCAATTATTTAGGACAGTTGCAATTAATTCCAAGGCAAGTTTAACACTCAAGAAGAAACTGACTTGGAAAAGGTAGGTTGCGAGTTTAATTGAATACAAGCACAAATGAATGAATCCGTGTATGTAAGAAACATCTATGTAAGAAATGCTTATCCAGGAAGTAAGCAAACTATCTGAGACCTATTCAATGATTCTGTCTTCCCATAACTTCTCATCTGCTGCTGTTGTCAAGATAGAAAGACTAATTTTCAAATGTTGATAATAACAGCAACTATTTTTGGAGTGTTGTGCAAAGAGTTCAGCAGATTAACCTCAGTTATTCTCACAGCAACCTACTGAGACCTATTCAGACCCCTGGGGTTAGTAAGAAGATAATATTAAATAAAGACATTTGAGATTTAACAGATTGAGAAAGAAGCCTGTTCAGAGCTTCTTTTATTGAAATAAAGGCAGAAATTTCTGGAAGAGAGGTAGCCATAAATCCCCTGTCCATGGGGAGCTTCACTGCCCAGAAAAAAGATGGAGAAGACCACCTGCATTGGCATCAACAAACTTTATCACAAACTTCCTCACTTCCATTTGCCCCCTAAAAGCCCACTTGCTCTTCCCATAAAGCCTCTTCTCCCCTTCCCCTTCCTTATTAACTGTTGGGAAAATCTCATTTTTCCTTATGCTCCCATGTACAAAGTTGATTAAAAGCTGTCTTTTCCCTTGGTAATCTGACTTTTGTCACTTTAATTCACATGTCCCCAATTATCAAACCCAGGAAGGTAGAGGAAACATTTTCCTCTGTCAAATCCTGCAATGTAAGTAATTTCATCTTCATTGTAGACATCAGAAAACTTAAGGCTCAGGGAAAGTAGGAAACTTGTTGAAGTTCATTGAACTAAAGGAATCAAGATTTCAAATACAAGATTATTGCTTCAGAGAACATATGCTACTTATCATTTCATTTAATTATTCATATTGAGTCCAAAGGCTCTACTAGCCTAAACAAACGGTCAAAACTTAAAAACAATTCTTCCAAGACCCTACCACTGATGTCTTAATTCGGAATGTTTCGATATTTACCAAGAGGGACATTATTTGGATGACTGCAAATTTACTCAAATCATTTGGTAAAAACAAAGTACATAAAGCAATTATCTTAATTTTACTTCCTTCACAAGTTTCTAAAATTGGTATGCTTAATTCATGGGGAAGAATTCCTTACATACAGTTGGAAAACTGACTCAAGGTGAAAAAATCTAGCAAGAGCAAGACTCCATTGGTCATACGTTGCAAGGAGGGAATTGAATGGGCAATACACGGGAGCTAGAGCAGTCAGAGACCAGTGTCTGTGAGGCCGCAGACAGGCCCCAACTTTGCAAAGATGAGGAATCTGCCCTAGGGCAGCCATTACTAACAGCCACAAAGAAAGGCAGCTAGGCTGATCACAGAGGATAAACAGTGGCTCCCAGAGTGCAGATTAAAGGAGGGTGTCCGGGGGATGTCCCCGGGCTGGGAAGATCCCCTGGAAAAGGAAATGGCAGCCCACTCCAGTAGACTCTTGCCTGGAAAAACCCACAGAGAGAGAAACCTGGCAGGCTATAGTCCAGGAGTTGCAAATACTTAGTGACTAAACAGTAACACACCTGGGGATGGGAGTCAAAAGGAAGCAGGAAGCCCTGCATCACACAGCAAATTCCCACTGTCTATTTATTTTACATATGGTAACGTATATGTCTCAGTGCTATTATCTCAGAGTTGCAAAGGCAGAAAGTTCCTGCAATGGACACAGAAAAGCAAGAAGCCTGCAAAACACTGAAGCAGGTAGCACCACAGAGCTAACTATGTTGCAACAAGCCAGAATAAATACCACTACCTTCCTCCAGTGAAAACAATTGGGATGAACGTGAGTAGAGTTCCAGGATATTTTTAAGAAAAAAAAATCAAGTAACAAAACACTGTGTACAATATGACACTGTTTCTGTTTTTAAAAATCCATAAAGCATCCAAAGAAGACATATAGATGGCCAATAGACACATGACAAGATGCTCAACAACACTAGTTAGTAGAGAAATGCAAATCAAAACTGCAACTGTATCACCTTACACCAGTCAAAATGTCTTAAAACAGCAAATATTAAAGATGTGGAGAAAAGGGAACCCTCCTACACTGTTGGTTGGAATATAAGTCGGTGCAGCCACTATGGAAAACAGCATGGGGTTCCTCAGAAAACTAAAAATAGAATTACCATATGATCCAGCAATCTCACTCCTGGGCATGTATCCAGAGAAAACTTTAACTTGAAAAGATACTTGCATTCCTATTTTCACAGCAGTGCTATTCACAATAGCCAAAACATGAAAAACTAAAAGCCCATCAACAGATGAATGGATAAAGAAAATGTGGCACATATATACAATGGAATATTATTCAGCCATAAAAAGAACAAAATAATGCATTTTCAGTGACATGGATGCAGTTAGAGATTATCATACTAAGTAAAGTAAGTCAGAAAGAGAAAGACAAATGCCATTTGACATCACTTACATGTGGAATCTAAAATATGAAACAAACGAACCTGTCTACAAAACACACTCACGGACGTAGAGATCAGACTTGCGGTTGCCAAGAGGCTGGGAGGAGGGGGAGGGATGGACTGACAGTTTGGGGTTGGTAGATGCAAACTATTACGTTTAGAATGGATAAATAATAAGGTCCTACTCTTTAACACAGAGAACTATATCCAATCTCCTGGGATAAACCATAATGGAAAGGAATATTAAAAAGAATATATATATACGAACATACATATGCTGCTAAGTCACTTCAGTCGTGTCCAACTCTGTATGATCCCATAGACGGCAGCCCACCAGGCTCCCCCGTCCCTGGGATTCTCCAGGCAAGAACACTGGAGTGGGCTGCCATTTCCTTCTCCAATGCATGAAAGTGAAAAGTGAAAGTGAAGTTGCTCAGTCATGTCCGACTCTTTGCGACCCCATGGACTGCAGCCTACCAGGCTCCTCCATCCATGGGATTTCCCAGGCCAGAGTACTGGAGGGGGTGCCATTGCCTTCTCATACATATATATACATGTAAATATGTGTGTGTGGGAGTGTGTATAACTGAGTCACTTTGCTGTACGACAGAGATTGGCACAACATTGTAAATGAACTATACTTCAATTTTAAAAATCTATAAAGTGGTATATATTTCCCAAGGATACATATGAATATCCATCTGTAAAAGGCATAATAAAAAGACTGGAAAACTACTGTGGAAATAAACAAATGAGAGTAATCAAAGGATATTTATGCAGGGCTTGCTATATTGAGGAGGTCAGGCACCATCACTAATGTTTGGCAGAGACTGAAAGACAGACAGGGGAGTGGTAAAAAGAAGTGCTATAGTGGGAAACAGGAAGGCTTTGGGTATTCTGTGATTTGAAATTGTTGGCATGGAAAGCTGGAGACTGGCTAGCTAGAAGCAGGGGTATCTTAAGTGATTGGTTTAGGGAGCATGTTTTACTCTCTCTGGTTCGTCCTGAGTTGGAAACTGGCAGTCATTGACCAAACTTGCTGAGCTTGTGGTTTGACTTACCAGCCTGGGTGCTAGAGAGAGCGTGCGTCAATGTTCTGTTGATACACGTGGTCTGCTCTTGTTCATTCGTATATTCAGTCCCTCATTATGCACTAAACTAATATTTCCAGTTACCATCAGCAAGGTGGGAAGGGGTATGGTCATCAAAGACTAAATTCCTTATCTGTAAACTTTTTTATTTAAAAAATTACTTATTTTTATCTGTATAATTTTTTTAAATCCTGAAGCAAAATGGAAGAAGGATGTAGTTGTCATTTCTAATGTTTACAACAGCACTGAAGGATTGATGCTTTTGAACTGTGGTGTTGGAGAAGACTCTTGAGAGTCCGTGGGTCTGCAAGGAGATCCAACCAGTCATTACTAAAGGAAATTAGTCCTGAATATTCATTGGAAGGACTGATGCTGAAGCTGAAGCTCCAATCCTTTGGCCACCTGATGCGAAGGACTGACTCACTGGAAAAGACTGATACTGGGAAAGACTGAGGGCAAGAGGAGGAATGGGCAATAGAGGATGAGATGGTTGGATGGCATCACCAACTCAGTGGACATGAGTCTGAACAAACTCCAGGAGATAGTAAAGGACAGAGAATCCTGGCGTGCTGCCATCCAAGGGGTCGCAAAGAGTCGGACACTACTGAGCGACTGAACAATGACAACAGGGCGAGATGGAGCCTATTGTTATTGTACTATTGAGAATACTAAGGCACCAGGAAGTTAACTTGCCCAAGATCACACAGGTGATAAATAGCAGAATTTAATTCCACACACATCTGATCCCAAAAGCTACTTTCCATTATGCCATGCTGCTGCTTATGAAAGTATAGTTATTCTATCATTAAAAGAGAGGATAGTTATTTATACCAGCTAGAAAGGGTAAGCATAAGACATGTTGGATTAACACAATATTAGCATCTATGCGTATATTAGACTCTGTCTACCAATATGATATTAGAATTCAGAAAGTATTGCTATTCTTTTTAAATTGAATTTATAAGCATATAACAGTCCTGAATGAATTAATACAAGTCTGATCCTTTGTATTTCCAGAAAGGTAGCTTTAGCTTTTGAACAAGATAGGTCAAAAATGCAGCTATAACTAGAGAAAATATAGGATGGGATAGTATGGAACATTTTATATCTTTCGAGAATTCCATTCAGAGCAAAACTTATCATCTCTATTGCTGATAAAATGGCATGTGCTAATTTCTCCTCTAGGAGATGCTAATGATTCCACTTCCTGTAGGTGTAAAGCAGAATGTGAACCAGTTGACTGTTTTTCAGTGCTAATGTAGCTAACCTAACTTCATCAAGTTGATTAAGAGCTTGTACTTACAAATGTCTTATATTTACCTCTGGCTGAAGGAGTGCCAAGGGCTTCTTCGGTGGTTCAGCAGGTTAAGAATATGCGTGCAGTGCCGGAGACACAGGAGAGGCAGGTTCATTCCCTGGGTTGGGAAGATCCCCTGGAGGAGGGAACGGCAACCCACTGCAGTGTTCTTGCCTGTGACTGGGCACGCAAGGAGTGCAAACTAAACTGAACTCTTCTTTTCCTTTAAATCTGATTGGGATCACAGGTTATGATGACCTATGAATTTTTAAAGTAATTTTTATATCAAGTAACTACAGTACTCACATGAGACTACAGATGAGTAAGTATTTCTGCTATTTTTTTTGCCTTGACTGTTACCTCAATGATTTACACAATAATCTAGTAGTTTTACACTGAAAAGCACATTAATCATCTGAAGAGCTTAAAAAACATCACTGCCTCGCTCCTCTCCATCACCACCTCTTACTCAAGAAATTCTGATTGAATTGGTAGCCTGGCTGGCTACAGTCCTTGGGATCACAAAAAGTTGGACATGACTGAGCAACCAACACTTCACTTCAGAGTATCTGCATAGCTATTTTTTAAAAAAATTCAACAAGCAATTCTAACCTGCAGCATGAGTTGAAAAGCACTACTATAGACTGTGAAAATTAATAAATAGAAAACATAATTAAAATGGTCAGGAGGCCAGAAGAGGGAGCTCTCATGCCCTAGGAAACTGCTGCTGCTAAGTCACTTCAGTCGTGTCTGACTCTGTGCGACCCCATAGCAGCAGCCCACCAGGCTCCCCCATCCCTGGGATTCTCCAGGCAAGAACACTGGAGTGGGTTAGGAAGCTAGCAGAGACCAACTCTTCCCACCTGGCAGGAGCCCAGCCAATGAGAGACTGTCACAACTCAGCCATTAAAAAGTCACTATACTTTCAACTCTCAGTTCCTCCAGCAGACCCTTTGTTCACAATAACCCTTCCAACTTCCTTTCTCTGCTTAAAAGAATTCCCCTCTCCTTGTACTTGTGGACTTGCTTAAAGCATACCAAGGTCATAGACCTCAAACTGAAATTGTCTTGTTGATCCCAAATAAAGCCATTGTTGCTGGAGAAGTAGCTGGCAGTTTATTTTAGGTCAGTAAGACCAAGACAGTTGAAATGCAAAGGATTTCATGATGCAGTTGTTCAGAGTGTTTGTCAACAAACATCCCTTTGGGGAATGATCGTCTCCTCTGATATGAGGTCCTAACAAGTGTGACTTTTCCCCTATCCACCCACAGCAGTCCTAGTGATGTGCATACAACCCAGTTCAAAGTGATCCAGACCATGGCAGAGACCTCCCTAAAAAGTTAATATCAGTATGTGGGAAATGTCAAAATTGGAAAGGGAGTATGTCAAGGCTGTATATTGTTAGCCTGCTTCATTCAGTTCAGTTCATTCACTCAGTTGTGTCTGACTCTTTGCAACCCCATGGACTGCAGCACGCCAGGCCTCCCTGTCCATCACCAACTCCTGGAGTTTACTCAAACTCATATCCATTGAGTTGGTGATGCCATACAACCACCTCATCCTCTGTCATCCTTTTCTCCTCCTGCCTTCAATCTTTCCCAGCATCAGGGTCTTTTCCAATGAGTCAGTTCATCTCATCAAGTGGCCAAAGTATTGGAGCTTCAACTTCAGCATCACTCCTTCCAATGAATATTTAGGATTGATTTCCTTTAGTACTGACTAGTTTGATATCCTTGCAGTCCAAGGGACTCTCAAGAGTTTTCTTCAGCACCACAGTTCAAAAGCATCAATTCTTGACACTCAGCTTTCTTTATGGTCCAACTCTCAAATCCATACATGACTACTGGAAAAATTATAGCTTTGACTAGACAGACCTTTGTTGGCAAAGTAATATCTCTGCTTTTAAATATGCAGTCTAGGTTTCTCATAGCTTTTCTCTCAAGGAGCTAACATCTTTTAATTTCATGGCTGCAGTCACCATCTGCAGTAATTTTGGAGACCAAGAAAATAAAGTCTCTCACTGTTTCCATTGTTTCCCCATCTATCTACCAGGAAGTGATGGGACCAGATGCCACAATCTTAGTTTTTTGAATGTTGAGTTCTATGCCAGCTTTTTCACTCTCCTCTTTCACTTTCATTAAGAGGCTCTTTAGTTTCTCTTCATTTTCTGCCACAAGAGTGATGTCACTTGCATATCTGAGGTTATTGATATTTCTCCTGGCAATCTTGATTCCAGCTTGTGTTTCATCCAGCCTGGCATTTTGCATGATGTACTATGCATATGTTTGTTAAGCAGGGTGACAATATACAGCCTTGACATATTCCTTTTCCAATCTGGAAGCAGTCTGTTGTTCCATGTCCAGTTCTAACTGTTGCTTCCTGACCTGCATGCAGATTTCTCAGGAGGCAGGTCAGGTGGTCTGGTATTCCCATCTCTTGAAGAATTTTCCACACTTTGTTGTGATCCATACAGTCAAAAGCTTTGCCGTAGTCAATAAAACAGAAGTAGATTTTTTTCTGGAATTCTCTTGCATTTTCTATGATCCAACAGATGTTGGCAATTTGATCTCTGGTTCCTCTGCCTTTTGTACGTCATACTGCTTACTTAACTACTATGCAGACTACATCATGCGAAATGCTGGGCTGGATGAATCACAAGCTGGAATCAAGATTGTAAAGAGAAATATCAGCAACCTCAGATATGCAGATGACACCACTCAAAGGTCAGAAAGCGGAGAACTAAAGTGCCTCTTGATGAAGGTGAAAGAGGAGAGTAAAAAAGCTGACTTAAATGGCAGAAAGTGAAGAAGCAGCAAGAGCATCTTGATGAAAATGAAAGAGAAGTGAAAAACCTGACTTAAAACTCAACATTCAAAAACCTAAGATTATGGCATCTGATCCCATCAATTCATGGAAAATGGGTGGGGAAAAATGGAAACAATGGCAGATTTTATTTTCTTGGGCTCTAAAATCACTGCAGAGGGTGACTGCAGTCATGAAATTAAAACACTTGCTCCTTGGAAGAAAAGCTACGACAAATTGAGACAGAGTATTAAAAAGCAGAGACCTCACTTTGCTTACAAAGGTCCATATAGTCAAAGCTATGGTTTTTCCTGTAGTCATGTACAGATGTGAGAGCTTGAACCACAGAAAAGGCTGAGCACTGAAGAGTTGATGCTTTTGAACTGTGGTGCTGGAAAAGACCCTTTAGAGTCATTGGATTGCAAGGAAATCAAACCAGTCAACCCTAAAGGAAATCAACCCTGAGGCTGAAGCTCCAATACTTTGGCCATCTGATTCAAAGAACCAACTGATTGGAAAAGACCTGATGCTGGGAAAGATCGATGGCAGGAAGAGTAAGGGGTGACAGAGGAGAAGATAGATGGTTTGATGCCATCACCAACTCAATGAACATGAGTTTGAGCAAACTCCAGGAGACAGTGAAGGACAGGGAAGCCTGGTGTTCTGCAGTCCATGGGGTCTCAGAGTCAAACACAACCTAGAGACTGAACTACAAAACAACAAGGGAAAGGTGTTTTTCCTCTACTCACCTTAGGAGTAATGGCTGGAGTTTAACTGACAAAAGAGATTAACGAGAGAAAAACAAACAGAAGTTTATTAACACATGCATTGCACATACTTCCAGGAGAGCTCAGTGATGAAAAAATGACCTCAGAGGGGTGTTTAAAAGTGGGGCTTATATATCTCCTCAATAGAAGAAAAAATTTTTTGTAGAGAAATGACAGGACAAAGGAAAGGGTTTTCAGCTTCTAAAGGGAACAAACTGTAAAAGGTAAGTATTAATATTAGGAGGAAACTAATGCTGCCAAGCAGGGCCTGAGGGCTCCTGGGCACAGCAGCCTTTTTGTCCCCCCTTTCTAAACCTCCATGACCCTCTCTCAGTTCCAAATGGCAGTACAGTTGCTAATCAAAGGAGGAACAGCAACAAAACCAAAAGATTAAAGAATCAGAGAGGCTCATCAAAATTAGGAACCTGGATGATCTAAGACCCTGCACACACCCTAATATTGTCAGCAACACCACCCTTATGAAACTTTGTAGAGTCTTACTGCCACACTCCTATCTGTTATAACCTTTCTCTAACCACCAGGGAGTGGGGGCAGAGTTCTTGAGGCCCTAGCCTACTGTGTTTCCCCTTTGACTGGCAAAGTAATAAAGCCACTCTTTCCTTTTCCTCCATAATGGTCTCCATATTTCTGTTCAACACCGGTGCAGAGAGAACCAAGATTCTGGCAACACTAATGGAAGATAAGGGCCAGTTGGTAAGGAATGTTATGTAGGTTCCTCTGGTGCCATCCCAGTGCTGACTGGAGTCTAGAGTTATCTCCAATGACTAAGAATTGTTTTGCCCTTTGTGGTATAGACCAGGAGCCATGTGTCTGTTTTTTCTCAATTGCCTTCAGCTCAAAATAATCCACATGCCAGAGTGGCATATTTTAGGGTGGTACACTCTGAACGCTTTCAGAAATCCTCTTCTGTGACTATAGCTGTAAGGACATCAGGAATGACTCATACCATCTTTATTACTGCATGGAAGTAATCATTCACCAATAGAAGAGAAGTGATGCTAACATACAAAGAGAAAAAAATAGAGGTGGAGAAAGCACTTTGATTTTCTTTTAGTAAATATTTACTTATTTGCTGTTGGCTGGTTGTGAAAATGAGCAAGGACCCCAAGGTCCTTGCTTCCCATATCCTCCATCTGCCTTTTGTCTGTAGACAAACTTTAACCAATGAGTAAGTTTAATCAGAGAAGTGAGAAAATGAAGAGACAGAGGGAAATAGTTCAGGAGGATTAAATTATAATAGTTTAGTTATTAAGCATGGGCTTCCTAGGTACTCAGCTGGTAAAGAATCATCCTACAATGCAGGAGTTCTTGGTTCCATTCCCGAGTTGAGAAGTCCCCCTGGAAAAGGGATAGGCCCCTCACTCCAGTATTTTTGGGTTTCCCTGGTGGCTCAGATAGTAAAGAATATGCCTGCAATGCAGGAGACCTGGGTTCGATCCCTAGATTGGAAAGATCCCCTGGAAGAGGGCATGGCAACTCACTCCAGTATTCTTGCCTGGAGACTCTCCATGGACAGAGGAGCCTGGCAAGGTACAGTCCACGGGGTCACAAAGAGGTGGACATGACTGAGCAGCTAAGCATAGCACAGCACAGTCATTAAGCATAGTTAATGATCCTTAGTTTCTTCTCAAGAGCTACAAATAATATTCTGAGCCATATCCTGTGAGCTATTTTGTGGATACTAAAAGCTCCACCAAGTAGAAGATATTAACTACATGATGACCAGACTAGGCATGCTATTAGCTGCCACAATTCCAGGAACTGGCCTCAAGGAAATAGGAAAAAACTGACTTTGGAACTAAAGATTGTACTTAAAACAATCAACATGACAGGGGTCAGACCACTGATGACTAATTTTAAGACGAGTGTCAGGGACTTCCCTGGTGGTCCAGTAGTTAAGACTCCACACTCCTAATGCAGAGGGCATGGGTTGGATCCCTGGTCAGGGAGCTAAAATCCAACATGCAGCATGGCATGGCCAGAAGAAAAGATGACCATCAGAGCTGATGATGCTGTTTCTGCAACAGACCCCTCCCTCTGTCTCTAAAAGCTCTTGCCTGCTGCTTGTCAGTGGTGAGGAGTCTGCCTTTGGACAGGAGTCTACCCTCCCTGCCAGTTGCTGGATTCCAAAATAAAGAAAACGTTCCACCAACCTTGCCTCTTTATTGCCTTTTGAAAAGCAAGCAGCCAGACTCCACTTCTGATTACAGGGGTAGGTGACTAATGATAAGCCCCTGTATTCATCATTAGAGTTTCTATTAGATGTTCTATAGAATTAGCTTAAGCTAGTTCTGCCAATTTAACAGTCTATTGCTTGAAACCAAAACTGCCCCCCCAATATAATATGCAGTTAACATTTTTGCAACAATCAGAACCATTTTTTGAAGTTATGGAATAGAGGACTCCCCTCTCCTGACTTCCAATCATGGTTTTAAAGTCTTTTTGTGTGTGAAATAGAACAGCCTTAATGCTGACTGTAGAAAGTTTTAGTGCTCTGGATAGAAGATCCAATCAGTCATAATAACATTCCCTTGAGCCAAAGCCTAATCCAGAGCAATGCCCTAACTCTCTTCAAATCCATAAAGGCTGAAAAATGGGAGCAAGCTGCTGCAAGAAAAAAGTTTGAATGGAACCCCACAGAGAAGGCAATGGCACCCCACTCCAGTACTCTTGCCTGGAAAATCCCATGGATGGAGGAGCCTGGAAGGCTGCAGTCCATGGGGTCGCCAAGGGTCGGGCACCACTGAGCGACTTCACTTTCACTTTTCACTTTCATGCATTGGAGAAGGAAATGGCAACCCACTCCAGTGTTCTTGCCTGGAGAATCCCAGGGACAGGGGAGCCCGGTGGGCTGCTGTCTATGAGGTCGCACAGAGTCGGACACGACTGAAGTGACTTAGCAGTAGCAGCAGAGGTTGGTTCATGGGGGTTAAATTTAGAAGCTGTCTCCATAACATCAAAGTGCAAGGTGAAGCAACAAGTGCAGGTGTATTAACCGAAGCTGCAGTAAGTTAACCAGAAGATCTAGCTAGATAACTACACTTGGCTACACTACACAACAGATTTTCATTGCAGAATGCCATCTAGGACTCTTATAGCTAGAGAGGGGAAGTGAATACCTGACTTCAAAGTTTCAAAGGATAGGCTGACTGCTGCCAGGGGCTGATACACTTGTGACCTAAGTGTATTAGCCTAAGTGGAAGCCAGGGCTCATTGACCATCCTGAAAACCCTAGGCCCTTCAAGAATAGGAAAATATTTGTAACACGTAATAGACAAAAAAGTTAATTTCTTTACCATAAGTAGTTTTACAAACACAAATGAAATCAAGCATGATCATATGGGGACTGCCTGGACACAAAAGCCTTTCCTTGTTCCTCTTTTTCTCATTTGTAGGAAAAAAGATCTGAACTGACTATGGCTCAGATCATGAATTCCTTACTGCAAAATTCTGACTTAAAGAAAGTAGAGAAAACCACTAGGCTGTTCAGATATGACCTAAATCAAATCCCTTACGATTATACATTGGAAGTTACAAATAGATCAAGGGATTAGATCTGATAGACAGAGAGATTTGTAACATTGTATAGGAGCTGATGAGCAAAACCACCCCCAAGGAAAATGCACAAAGCCAAAATGATTGTCTGAAGAAGCCTTACAATAGCTGAGGAGAGAAGAGACGTGAAAGGCAAAGGAGAAAAAGAAAGACACACTCATCTGAAAGCAAAGTTCCAAAGAATAGCAAGGAGAGAATAGAAAGCCTTCCAAAGGGAACAATACAAAGAAATAGAAGAAAACAATAGAATGGGAAAGACTAGAGAACTCTTCAAGAAAATTAGAGATACCCAGGGAACATTTCATGCAAAGATGGGCTCAATAAAGAACAGAAATAGTATGGACCTAACAGAAGCAGAAGATACTAAGAAGAGGTGGCAAGAATATAGAGAAGAACTATACAGAAAAGATCTTGATGACCCAGACAACCACCTAGAGCCAGGCATCCTGGAATGCAAAGTCAAGTAGGCCTTAGGAAACATTACTATGAACAAAGCTAGTGGAGGTGATGGAATTCCAGCTGAGTTACTTCAAATTCTAAGATGATGCTGTGAAAGTGCTGCACTCAATATCCCAGCAAATTTGGAAAACTCAGTAGCGGCCACAGGATTGGAAAAGGTCAGTTTTCATTCCAATCCCAAAGAATGCTCAAACTACCACACAATTGCACTCATTTCACATGCTAGCCAGGTCATGCTCAAAATCCTTCAAGCTAGGTTTCAATGGAAGCTTCAGTGGCAGCTGGGCAACACTGGAGTGGCAGCTGCGCAGTGCTGGAGCTGCATGAGGAGATACCCCATGCCCAGGGGCAAACGAGAAGCCCCAGCAAGATGATAGGAGGAGTGAATTCACGTTTAGAATCACACCCCATTCCCACCAGAGATGCTCAGAGGGCTCAAACAAATCTTGTGCACACCAGGGCCCAGAGACCCCACAGAGACAGAGACAGAACTGCATTTGAGTGTCCCCTGTGGAGGTACGGGTCAGCAGTGGACTGCCACAGGGCCAGGGGCTCTGGGGGCAGCAGACTTGAGTATGGCATAAGCCCTTTTAGAGGAGGTCGCCGTTAACTCCTCCACAGAACTGCCAGAATGTACACAGGACTGGGAAACAGACTCTTGGAGGGCACAAACAGAACCTTGTGTGCTCCAGGACCCAGGGGAAAGGAGCAGTGACCCCACAAGAGCCTGACACAGACTTGTCTGGGAGTGTCCAGCAGTCTCCGGTGGAGGCGAGGGTCGGTGGTGGCCCCTGGCAGGGCTGGGGGCACTGAATACAGCAGTACATGCATGGGACCTGTTGAAGGAGGTCGCCATTATCTTCATCACCTCCGCCATAGTTTGGCCCCAAGTTAATAGCAGGGAGGGAACACAGCTCCACCTAGCAACAGAAAAGTGGATTAAAGATTTTCTGAGCATGGCCTCGCCCACCAGAACAAGACCCAGTTTCCCCCTCAGTCAGTCTCTCCCACCAGGAAGCTTCCATAAGCCTCTTGTCCTTCTCCATCAGAGGGCAGACAGCCTGAAAACCACAGTCACAGAAAACTAATCAAACTGATCACATGGACCACAGGCTTGTCTGACTCAATGAAACTATGAGCCATGCAGTGTAGGGTCACCCAAGACGGACGAGTCATGGTGGAGAGTGCTGACAAAATGTGGTCCACTGAAGAAGGGAATGGCAAACCACTTTAGTATTCTTGCCTTGAGAACTCCACCCGTTCCATTCAGTCACTCAGTCATGTCCAACTCTTTGCGACCCCATGAATGGCAGCATGCCAGGCCTCCCTGTCCATCACCATCTCCNTTGAATAAAAGGAAAGCATGGAGAAAATGGTGAAACCATTGGATTCACAGAGTATTATTTTTCTTATTGTGTGTACTACACTTAAAAGTAGGATAAAAGTGTTTTTAGGTAACATTTAAAGGCATCCTCTGTCATACAATTGGATTGTCATTAAGATGCAAGACAGATAACTATTGAGGAGACTAAATATAATCATCCATTGACTTTGTCTACAGACCTGGGTAACAAGAAAGCTTGCTGTATATGCTTGCCTCAGAGTAGTAGATTCAACAAAAGAAGGTCAGATCTGAAGATGTGAAATGTTTTAGAAATGTCCTTGATGCTTAAGTTGCAAAAGAGATTCAACGTAAATCATTCTGATAGTAAAAGTAACAGTAAATTCTACTCACCATCCTTGTGCCTGTATATGAGACACAAAGGTAAATATTTGCAGGGTAGATAGCAAAACAAATTCTAGTCAAAGAAAATTTATAATGATCAAGAATAATGAAATATTTGTGAGGATCACATATTCTTGAATAACCTACTGAAACAAGTAGAAGGGAAAATATTATCACATATATAGTACCAGATAACTTAACTAAGGGTGCACTTCTAAAGTTTTCAGTGGTTACCAAATCACTATTTTTAAAGGACAAAACTAATAATCTAGGGTGAAAAAAGTTTGAATTACAGGAATAAATAATATTACAAATTTGTAAGTGGACAAAGCAAAATAAGACAAAGTGTTCATTAGTAAACAAAAACAAAGTGAAACATTTTAACTATGAATGAAGAAATACAGAATTTTAAACTTCTCCAGAATATTAGAACCTGGAAGAGTCATAAATGATGGTTTTTAAGGTTAAACGTTTACTAAGAATATAATTCCAATCCCAAAGAAAGGCAGTGCGAAAGAATGCTNAAGGGGATGACAGAGAATGAGATGGCTGGATGGGAGATAAACTCCAGGAGTTGGTGATGGACAGGGAGGCCTGGTGTGCTGTGATTCATGGGGTCACAAAGAGTCGGACACGGCTGGGCAACTGAACTGAACTGGGGTGAAGAATAGTTCCTTACCTGGTAAAAGCAGTCACTTTAAAGAAAAGGAAAGATAATTCAATTTATTGAGAGATGTAGAATTTATCAATGTAGTACAAAATAATTGCTACATAAATTATGTAAAATGTCCAATTTCCACAATAGCAATAAAGAAATTGAAAAACATGGAAACTTAAGGGAAAAAATATAACCTTACACAGGAAATAGAGCAGAAAATAAAAAATGCCTTTGAATGGACCTACATGTTGATCATAGAACAATTGGTAGAGGAGCTGAATAGACATTTTTCCAAAAAAGATGTACAGATGGCCAACACGCACAGAGTAACATAACTAATTATTAGGGGAATACAAATAAAAACTACAATGAAACATCACCTCATGCCTATTAGTATGCAAAAAGTCTAGAAACATCTAGTATTTGAGAGGGTTTGAAGAAAATAATAGAAACCCTATACCCTATTGGTTCAGTAACTATCAAAAACAGTATGGAGATTCCTCAAAAAAATTTAAAAATAGTACTATCATATGATCCAGCTATTCTGTTTCTGGGTATTTATCTGAAAAATACACAAACATTAATTTGAAAAGATACATGCACCCCTGTGTTCATCATAACATTATTTATATTTAGTCAATATGTGGAAATGACTTAAGTGTCCATTAACGGATGAATGGATAAGAAGAAATTGCATATATATATATATATATATAGGCTATATTCAGCCATAAAAATGATCAAATTTGGCAAGCATGGATGAACCTTGAGGGTATTATGCTAAATGAAGTAAGTCAGATGGACAAATGCCATATATTTATACTCATATTTAGCATAAAAAATGAAAAAAAAAGGCAAAACAAACACAGAGAACAAACAGTGGCTACCGAAGAGGTTTAGAAAGAGGGCAAACTGGGTAAAGAGAATCAATAGTATGGTGATGGGTGAATACAAAATTTTTGTTGGTAAGTATGCTTGTAGTATGGGCTTCCCTGGTAGCTTAGATGGTAAAGAATCTGCCTGCAATGAAGGAGACCCAGGTTCAGTTCCTGGGTTGGGAAGGTCTTCTGGAGAAGGGAATGGCAACCTACTCCAGTATTTTTTCCTAGAATATCCCATGGACAGAGGAACCTGGTGGTCTACAGTCCATGGAGTCACAGAGTCAGACATGACTGAGTGACTAACACACACACACATCCTGTAGTATATACCAAACTTGAGTTATAAAATTGTACACAGGAAACACATAATATAAATAATTTTAAAATGTTAAAAAAGAAAGTACTATTTCTTTTAGTATAGATTCTTTGTAATTTTCCTGTTACAAAGGCAAGAAAAAAGCCTCCATATTTAAATAGTTTGTATATCTTGAATCTAATACTGAAGTTGACTGATTTTTAAAATGGGAAATTTATTGAACACTCATCTTGCATTTCAACAAATTGGGGCATGTCCAGAAAGAGTGAAATGAATTTACTTCAGCAAAGGCTAAAATAGATAATTTACACTGGAGAGAGTATTGAAATTTGCCGTCTATGGGGTCGCAGAGAGTTGGACACGACTGAAGCAACTTAGCAGCAGCAGCAGCAAATATGTCTTGATGTTTCTATCTCTCGTCTGTATACCTTTTGATTCTACAGATATATCCCCTTAACAGGTTTCTACGACAGCCAGTAGGAAAGCTAAAAGTTGGGGCTTCAAAATTACCACTAACTTTTCATATATAAAGGGTTTTGCCACTAATGTATTTGTTTTTACTTTTTCTTTTATGTGTTAGGAAACTTAAGGTCAGATAAGAAAGAATTTATCTAATTATACACTTATAGGAAATAAGAAGAATAATATGGAAGGTAAAAACCTATCTTCAAATATTAAAAAACTAACACATGAAAAAATAAAAGTCATTCTGTGGATTCCCTCAGGATCATGATAGTATCAGTGGATTCAAGATGAAAATCTTAGACAAAAACAACAACAACAACTACTACTACTATTCAAAGGAAAAAAAAAAAAAATTCAACAGCTTAGTCTTCTTAAAGATCAGATGGGCTGCCATGAGGAGCAGTGATTTTCCCAACTACAAAGATAAAAAAAGTGGCATTCGAATCTTGGTGGTGGTATGGAGAACAGATGCTTCTGATCAAAAGTTGCATCAGGTGTCTCTTGAGACACATTTCGGCTCTTAGAGTTTGTGATTTCTTATGTACAAAAAATATGATCTCCTTTATATGGTGCTTCTCAGGCAAAGGAATATTTGCTTAAAAACAAATTTGAAATTGGCCTGTGCTCCTTGTCCAGATAACCTTTCAGAGCTTTCCTCCAGTGTGTACATATATTATAGCTCTCACCGTACCTTAAAAGGCATTTACATATCATAAAAATGTTTTCTTGCTCAAATTTTGTGTTTGTCTTAGCAAATATACTTAACTCAAGTGCTAACTCCAAATTAGAGTTAGTATTTGTCTCCAGATTTGTGTTATAAATAATTGTATGTTTAGTTTGGGTTCAACGTTGGGTGTCACATTCCTTAAGCCAGGTATTAGGCATCTGTGGTGTAAATCATGAGCAAATTACTAGTTAATTTGCTGTGTAATGAAAGCAACACAGGCATATGATTTAATAGGTTGGAAAAATGTATATAATTGCCTTATGCATGTGTTTGTTTTTATTCTTTACTCATAATTTTTGAAATTCAAAAATTATCTCTCTAATTTCTTGAGAAGGGACCCATTAAGTCTCCTATATTCCTACTGATCTTACTAGGCTTTTGAAAGCTTTACCCATCTACTGAGATAGGAAAAATATAGGGTGTAATTTTTAGACTGTTGCTTAGCCCCAAATGTTTCCCNTACACTTTGTTTAGAAATTAGCAAACAGGTTAAAGAGACGTGTCATGTTAAGGAGTACCAATCTGGCCATAGATAAACCGCTGTTGAAGGAGGGCAGGGTGAGGCTGATAGTACAGGTTGGCAAGGTTCCCAAATGTTGTTCTTCACTTTTTAGATTGACTTTTTCTCATTAAAATCTTTTCTACTGCTTGTAGCCCTAGATGAAATCATAGCACTGAGAATTCTATAGCATTTAATCCTAGCTCTTGATTCACCGTCATAGAGTCTGCTCAGGTCACTGAGTTCTTCATTATCTACCATGGGTCTAAGTCCGTGCTGGGAACTATGGAAGAATAAAAAAAGTAAAAGAAAAGCACTCCAGGAACTTGTTGGGGAAAAGGACTACACTGTCTTCCTATACTTGAGTTCCTTTCTTTGCCTAGCACTGTGACTTTGTAAAGCATTTTGCCCAAAAATCCAGCTGAAGAGGAATAGTTAAATAATCAAGGTGCATCTTGCTGTATTACACAGCCATTCTAGGGCCAGGACTCATGAGTCCACCATGCACCAAATATTTATTAGGGAGAAGAGTTTCGTAGGTGTAGGTCACATGACTGTGGCACTATGGAGCCATGCAGTGATTAGCAAAATAGATACTGACTAAATGGCACCCCACTCCAGTACTCTCGCCTGGAGAACCCTAAGGATGGAGGAGCCCAGTAGGCTACAGTCCATGGGGTCGCAAAGAGTCGGACACGACTGAGCGACTTCTCTTCACTTCTGTCATACTCTAGTAAGCCTACATTAACCAAACAAATAATGTAATTAAATGCCACCCCCGCCCGGTGCTGTGAAAGAGGACTATCGAATGTTGATGAAGGTATAATAGGTCCTAATTTTAGTTAGCTTTGGGGAGGCCTTTTTCACAAAGTGTGACACTGAAGCTGAAACTTAAAGGCTAAGCTGATAGAGCAGAACAGCATGCTGGGTCAGAGGAACAGAATCTGTGAAGATAGAGTGGTGTGTTCAAAGAACTATAAGGAGGCCAATATAAGATTTGTTTATAAAGGTAGTGAAAAGTGATTGATTTTTGTCTGATGTAGCAACGTGAACTATTTTAACGTCTTTTGATTGCTGGATGAAGAAGGGATTGGCAGGAGGGAGAACAGAAGCAGCGTTTGCTGTGGTCTCATAAATGACTGAAGCAACTTAGCAGCAGCGTAGATGATAAGGCTTGGGGGCAGAATGAGTGCAATGTACATGAGTTGGAAATGGGCAGGAAAGAGAAGCTGACTCCTAGATTTTGGACCTGAGCAGCTGAATACATGGCACTTTGCTTAAGATGGGAAAGACTGGAGAAGGAACGTTGATTTGGGGAGGAAAGAAAGAATGCTTTTTGAATAGCTTGTAAGACATCTTAGTCCAAGAGTCATTTTGAGGGAGAAGGGGCAGAATATATATGAAATACATGTGTGTATGTGTATATACATGTGTGTATATGTTCTAATGGTCTAAAGTCATGCGTGAAGTTGCTTGGGAAAGTGGGTAGATAAGAGAATGGAACATGGTCTGGGCTTCGACTTGGGGAATGCCTAGAGGTCTGCTGGAGATTGTGGAGACACTGGCAAAGGAAATTAAAGAAGGAGCTCTTAGGCTGATGAGAAATAACCAGGAGAGCAGTGTCAGGGAAGCTGAGAGAAAATAATTTTAAAAAGGACAGAAAGTCTTCAAAGCTGATGCCAATAACTGATGATGTTTTTTTTTAAAGAATAAAACTGATTCCTGCCCCTATAAGAAGAAATTTAAAAGTAGATGGTAAATAAATAAGTATTTGATAGACAATTTCAACGTGTATGATAGAAAACATCAGATGTGGAAAAATATCTCATGTTTCACTAAGCATGTTGGTTTTTTCATTTAATTCCTAAGAAATAAGTCTTAGACACATTTTACTCATGATAAAATGGGCTTATAGAACCTGAAGAAATTCCTTAATACCACTGTCATAGAAAGTGTTAAGATGAAATTCACACCCTTGTTTGTTTGTTTGTTTGTTTTTTACTGTTGCCAGGACGTAGCTCCTCTTTCTTATTGTTTCTTCTTCCTCTTTATTCCCTGGGCCTGCTCTGAGACGGCAGGGATGTTGAGGGGGATGTGTTGGGGGTTGCCAACATCACTCTTCTATCTTGACCTGAGAGTGGAATGGTTACATAACTGAAAGAAGAAAGGAGGAATTATTGACTAATGTGACTGTCTCTTTCACTAGGACCTGAGCTGATATCTCATTCATCTCTGGAGAGAGAATAGGTAGTTAGTAAAGATTTGTTTGTTGAGTGTATCAGGGTGATAAGTTCCTCCCACTTAACAAGGACTTTAAACAAGTGTAGCTATCACTCTAAGTGGGTTGTGTTGAATCTTGGACAAGAAATTCCACACACTGCTAATCATATCAGTACAGAGCTTGAGTTTTGGAAGATCACCCAGGAAGAAGAAGAATTGGTCAAATCTCTGGGGATAGGGAGTAGAGTAGGTCCAGGTTGAGTAGAGGTGGGACCTTGATCAGAAGTATGTGTGTGTGGCACAAACTTGGACTGTTTCATGATTTTGCCAGGGGCCCCACCCGCTAAGGGCTTCCCTTGTGCCTCAGCTGGTAAATAATCTGCCTGCAATGTGGGAGACCTGGGTTAGATCCCTGGGTTGGGAAGATCCCCTGAAGAAAGGAAGGGCTACCCACTCTAGTATTCTGGCCTGGAGAATTCAACTGAGCGATTTTTCAGTTCAGTTTAGTTCAGTCGCTCAGTCGTGTCCGACTCTTTGCGACACCATGAATCACAGCACGCCAGGCTTCCCTGGCCATCACCAACTCCCAGAGTTCACCCAAACTCGTGTCCGTCGAGTCGGTGATGCCATCCAGCCATCTCATCCTCTGTTGTCCCCTTCTCCTGCTCCCAACCCCTCCCAGTATCAGGGTCTTTTCCAGTGAGTCAACTCTTTGCATGAGATGGCCAAAGTATTGGAGTTTCAGCTTCAGCATCAGTCCTCCAAAGAACACCCAGGACTGATCTCCTTTAGGATGGACTTTTCAGTACAGTTCATTTGCTCAGTCGTGTCCGACTCTTTGCGACCCCATGAATCGCGGCACGCTTACCATCCTCTTAACCAGAGCCACCAGAGCTGAAGTCTGGTTTACCTATAAGACTGTACACATTCTCCAAGTATACACCAACTGACCGCCTGGGAAGAAGGAAAGATAAATTTGAGGTTTAAAATATGGCAAAAAATCTGTGTACTGCTTTTGTAATCAATGTCTTCATGTGTTTGTGTTCACACTTACATTCCCAATCTTGTTAGACCAGAGTTTAAAGGACCAAAAGAGAGTTTCTTGGTTCTTATGTATTGAGTGTGTTCATTTTCACTAATTTATTTATTACATGTTTCATATGTGTTTGTAAATTCTGTGGTACTAATCAGATTGGCTCCGTGCTGAAGTGAAATGAATATGAATTTTTTAGTTATTCAAAAAGTCTTGATTGAGCACCAGTAATAGCCCTGTTCTGAGTGCTGAGGATACAGCAGTGAGCACAAAAGAATTGTAGGGCTTTTATCTTAGTGGTAGGAGAAGTAAGCCAGTAAGTGCGATATAACTACTGTGAAGAAAATGAAAGGTAGATAGATGGTAATGGCTGGGGTGGTGCTGTTTCAGGTGAGTTAGAGAAGCCCTCTCTGACTCGAGCAGTCGCTGCTGCTGCTGCGGTGGTGGCTAGGTCGCTTCCGTCGTGTCCGACTCTGTGCGACCCCATAGACGGCAGCCCACCAGGCTCCCCTGTCCCTGGGATTCTCCAGCAAGAACACTGGAGTGGGTTGCCATTTCCTTCTCCAATGCATGAAAGTGAAAAGTGAAAGTGAAGTCGCTCAGTCGTGTCCAACTCTTAGTGACCCCATGGACTGCAGCCTACCAGGCTCCTCCATCCATGGGATTTTCCAGGCAAGAGTACTGGAGTGGGTTGCTATTTCCTTCTCAACGAGCAGTCATTAGACAGGAACTAAAGATCAGCCCATGCAATACCTTGGGGGAAGAGTCGGCAGAGGACTGCAAACACCAGGACCTTGAGACAGCAGTGTGCCTGGGGTGGGGTGTGCTTGACATGACGGAGGAACAAGGGGACCACAGGACTGGGGTGACTAGCAGGAGAGTGATAGGGGAGGCTGGAACGGTAGTGAAGAGCGACAGTTTAAACCTGGTAGATCGTGATGAAGACTGAGAATTTTACTCTGAGTGATGCAGGGAGTCATGGAAAGCTCTGAGCACAGACTTGACATGATCTGACTTAATTTGTAAAACATCACTCTCATTGCTGTGTGGGGGGTATCCCATCAGCACATAAGAGTGGAAGCTGGGAGACCAGTTAGCAGTGTTTTAGTTATGATAGTGATGACCATTATGAAGGTGATAGAGTTTGATGTGATGACAGGTGTTTAAATGCTGATGATATTTAAAAGGTGAAATTGTTGAGATTAGCAACTGTATGAGTGAGGAGTTTTCCCTTGTTGAGAATAGAATCAATGTTTATGAAGAGGTGAGAGGCTGGCAGGAGCAAGTTTGGTAAGTGGACTCAAGAGTTGGGTTTCAGCCTACAAGTTAGTTCTGTAATGGGGCAAACAGTTAGAAAATTGCAGCTAATCGTTTGTGAAGTAATAGAACCTAAGAAAATGGGTTTTAATTTCTAGCTTAAAAATGTGTTTTTATGAGAACTGGTAGTTTTTCAAAGAGTATAAGTGGGGAACTAGTGAGTTGACTCTGCAAAGTAAAGGAGTGAGGGATGGACAAGGAAAACTAGTTAACTACCGAAGTTAAAAACATATCAATGGTTTCCCATTAAATATTAAATTTATCATCTGCTGTTGGCTTTATTATCCTTCCATTTTTCACTAGAACCTGTAATAGTGCTTTCCTAAAGCTATTGAGAAAGATCTGTATAGTTAGAGCTTTGGTTTTTCCAGTAGACATGTATGGATGTGAGAGTTGGACCATAAAGAAGGGTGGGCCCAAAGGATTGATTGTTTTTGACCCTTGGTGTTGGAGAGGTTCTTGAGAGTCCCTTGGACTGCAAGGAGATCAAACCAATCAATCCCAAAGGAAATCAGTCTTGAATATTCATTGGAAGGACTGATGCTGAAGCTCCAGTACTTTGGCCACCTGATGCAAAGAGCTGACTCATTAGAAAAGATGCTGATGCTGGGAAAGATTGAAGGCAGGAGGAGAAGGGGACGACCGACAGAGGATGAAATGGTTGAATGGCATCACTGACTCAATGGACATGAGTTTGAGCAAGCTTCAGGAGATGGTGAAGGACAGCGAAGCCTGGGGTACTGCTGTCCACGGGGTGGCAAAGAGTCAGACACAACTGAGCAACTGACAGCAACAACAAAGCTATTACGGTAAAGAATCTGCCTGCCAGGGCAGGAGACATAAGAGACATGGGTTCGATCCCCGGGTCAGGGAGATCCCCTGGAGAAGGGCATGGACAGAGGAAATTAGAAAATCCCATGGACAGAGGAGCCTGGCAGGCTATAGTCCATAGGGTCGCACAGAGTCAGACATAATTGAAGCAATTTAGCACAAAGCTGTTATGAAAAACTTAAAGCCCATAGAGAGCTTGCTGCTGCTGCTGCTGCTGCTAAGTCGCTTCGGTCGTGTCCGACTCTGTGCGACCCCATCCCTGGGATTCTCCAGGCAAGAACACTGGAGTGGGTTGCCATTTCCTTCTCCAATGCATGAAAGTGAGAAGTGAAAGTGAAGTCGCTCAGTCATGTCCTACTCTTAGCGACCCCATGGACTGCAGCCTACCAGGCTCCTCCATCCATGGGATTTTCCAGGCAAGAGTACTGGAGTAGGGTGCCATTGCCTTCTCCGATAGAGAGCTTGGGGACTTCTGATTAGAAGAAGAGGGAAGTCTGAAAAGCAAACATAGCTGGTGGAATCTCATCTCTGTGTAGAAGCTGGTTGTGGCTGGTGTAGTCATAGTACCTTTGGACTCAGAAATTTCTCTGTCTGAAATTTTTGCTATGCAGTTCCTGAACACTGACAAACTAGCTATATATCTAGGTAAGCAAAACTAGCTATTTATCTAGAGTAAGCATACTAGGAACCTCTGGGTGGTTCTTTGTTGGGTCGGTGTGAATTGGTTCCTTCAGTGATATAGTTTCTAACAGTTTAGTGTGTGAGTCATTTTGGAGCTGTATTGCAGGTAGGTGGCTTGGAAGACACGCTTGACTATGCTCCATTAGAGCGAGACTTAAAGGAACTATGAGGATCCTGGCCATCTGCTGTACCATGACTTTTACCCCATCATTTCACCTAAATAGTTCTTGTTAAAAGTCACCGGTGACCTCCTTCATCCTTATTGCTAATTCCAGCAAACCCTTTTTCTCAGTAGCATTCAGCCTTCCAGCAGCATTTGATATTCTTTTGAAGTCTTCTTGACACTTCCTTGGCTTCTGTAACACCACTCTCTTAATTTTCCTTCTCCCTCTCTGGCTTTTTCAACCCAGGGTCTTCTGCAGTCTCCTTTGTCTCTAAACTGGCCATCCTCTAGGCTTGCTTCTGGCTTGCTTGCTTCCTTTGTCATCTTCTCTCTGTATATCACCTTTCAGTATCACCTGAAGGCTACTTACTCCCCGGATTTTGTCTCTTACTAATTAATATGCACTTTCTGAGTCCTGGGCGTCCAGTGCCTGCTAGACACTTTTGCTTCATGTCTAAAGACACCCCGCACTGACAGACTTATATCTCTCCCTCTGCCTCCCAAAATTACACCGCCCAGGCCCTCTTGCCGTGTGTCCTGTGTTTCTGAATGGTACTGCCATTCATCACATTGCACAAGTGAGAAGACTGAGTCATCCCTGACACTTTACCTTCTCTCTCTCTATACCAGGTCATCACCAAGTTCTTTGCCTCACCTTTATTTTCCAAAAATGATTTTCATCCTCGCTGCCGCCGTCCTCGACAGCTGCAGCACGTCCCTCTCCAGCAGCCTTTTATGGTTTCCTCTTACTCACTGTGCCGTGTCATTATTGTGCCCAGAGTGATCCTTTTAAAACAAAATTGACCATGTTATTCCTTGGCTTAAACTAGCCCTGCATTGTCTAGCTCTGGGCTACGTCCTCTTAAATGTTTCAGTTCCTAACAGCACAGGATTTTCTTTGGCCATGGGGCCTTTGTAGTGTGTAATAGGATCCAGGAAATCTTCCTCCTTTCTCCCCCATGCCACACTGATAAAACTTTTCAGTCTTAAAGTTTCACTTCAGTCCATATTTCCTGGGAGAGGAAGCCTTTAACCTCCAGTCTAGGACAAATCTCTTTTCTCTTGGAGCACTTACTTCAATTAGAGGGAGTGTGCGTGTGTTAAGATGGTTATTTGAGCCAACTTGAGTTGACTTCAAGCTCCATGAGAAGCAGACTATGTCTGTGGCTGTTTATCTTTATGTCCCTACTACATAGCAGATCCTGTCAATACATGTTGAATGATAGCACTGGGGTCTTTTTTTTTTTTAACAAATTAATGTTGCAGAAGAATCTTAAACTTTTATGTCCCTTATACTGTCATCTAGAATTTCTAAAGGACATTTGACAGCCATGTGGCCCCAGTTGGCACATGAAAGAGCTAAGTGACCTACCTGTCCAAAATCATAAGACCCGTAACTGGCAGAGACAGGGCTGGAACTCGCCACAACCATTTTAACTCCCAGTTAATTCCAGTGTCCCACGGTTTAAGAATATACAAGTCTTGCTCTTTCGGTGGTTTGTTTCTTTTTAAAATACCCATGGCAGTTGTTTTTTAGTTCATTGAAAATAAAGTAGAAAAGGTTTGGACTCCTCAGTTTCGCAGTGTGGATAGATCTTTTCCCAATAGAAAATTCTTTTCAAAAAATTTTAAGACAGTTTCTTATAAAAGGACTCAGTAAGTTTTTTTTTTTTTTTTTTCCATTTCTTCTGCCTTTCTTATCTGTATTTCCCAAAAGTGGTTTGTAATTTTTATGATCTGGGCTTTCACTTTTCAATACTATAACCACTAGTCACATTTGGCTGTTAAACTGAATTTAAACTAAAGTTAAAAATACGCTTACTTGAGCCATATTTTGAGTGCTCATACCCACATGTTGCCTGGTGGCTACCATACTGGACAGTGAAGATATAGAGTGTTTCCCTCATCACAGAGAACCTATTAGCCTGTGCTTCCATTTAAATAGTCACCACTAGTTTAAAATTGTTAAACAGTCTTTTTTTTTTTTTTTCAAATTTTACATGAGATCTTTCCTTAAATAAAGTTGTCTAAACATATCAGGCCCTCAATGAAATATTTGTTGAGTCAGTGGACTTTATCTCTTTCCTCATCTTTAATATTGGAAAGTCAGTGAAGAATCTGTTAATATTGTATAAAGTGTTACATTTCCAAAGCACTCTTAACTCACATTTCTGCATTTGGTCTTCCAGTCTGTCTTTGGAGGAGGTGGATTTTCAGAAGGTCTTGGAGTAGCAGTTATATTTTGCAAGGTTGTGGTTTTCCTAAGCACTTAACTAACACTTGGTGAGGCTGCATCTCTTTGAAACTAGCTTTCTGTCTCCCTTTCCTTTCGTTTGGACCAGTGATTCCCAAATTTTAAAAGACTTACCTGGAAAAAAATTACTCCTCCCTCCCAAAGAATGTGTCTTAGACAGATTTTGATTATCATTGTGGCAGTAGTACATTGTTGTGGGTTGTTTTTTTTTAATTGATATGCTGAGTGTCAATTTTGAAACATCCTAATATAGGAATCTAACTATCAAAGATCTGGATTTAACTCTTAGAAAGGTTTATTGTATTTTAGTTGCTCAGCTGTGTCCGACTCTGCGACCCCATAGATTGCAGCATGCCAGGCTTCCCTGTCCTTCCCATTTCCCAGAGCTTGCTCAGAGTCATGTCCATTGAGTTGGTGATGCCATCCAACCATTTCATCCTCTATTGCCCCTTCTCCTCCTGCCCTCAGTCTTTTCTAGCATCAGGGTCTTTCCAGTGAGTCAGCCCTTCGCATCAGGTGGCCAAAGTACTGGAGCTTCAGCATCAGTCCTTCCAATGTATATTGAGGATTGATTTCCTAAAGGATTGACTGGCTTGATATCCTTGCTGTCCTAGGACTCTCAAGAATCTTCTCCAACACCACAGTTCAAAAGCATCAATTCTTCAGTGCTCAGCCTTCTTTATGGTCCCAACTCTCACATCCGTACATGACTACTGGAAAAATAGCTTTGACTGTACGGACCTTTGTAGGCAAAGTGATGTCTCTGCTTTTTAATACGCTATCTAGGTTTGTCATGGCTTTTCTTCCAAGGAGCAAGCATCTTTTAATTCCATGGCTGCAGTCACCATCTGCAGTGACTTTGGAGTCCAAGGAAATAAAGCTTGTCATTGTTTCCATTTTTTCCCCCATCTGTTTGCCATGAAATGATGGGATCGGATGCCATGATCTTAGTTTTTTGAATATTGAGTTTTAAGCCAGCTTTTTCACCTTCATCAAGATGCTCTTTAGTTCCTCTTCTCTTTCTGTCATCTGATCTTGTTTTCAATTTCTCCTAGTTATTTTTCCATACGTAGTTAGTTGACTGTCAGTCAGGGATTTAAATCTTGCCTTTTCCACTTAATACTTGGGTGATCTTTAGAAAGAGTACTTGCCACCTCAGGTCCTCACTTTTCTTCTATAGAAAATGGGAAAGATGTTAATTCATAGTGAGAAATAGCATATATTCATGTAAGAAATATGTGAGCTACTAAGTGCATGCTGTGTGCCAATGAAGTCTTTGTTGTCACGTGTTTCTCCATGTTTTTTTGCTTTTCTAATGCTACATATTTAGGATGTCACTAAGTCGCATGCTTATATCCTTGACAACTTCTGATTCTCCTTATTTTTAAAATAAAACAATTTGCATTGTAAATGATACAGTTATATCTTTCAGTATCACTTAATAAGTTTTCTGGTACCTTGAATTAAAATGTTCCTTTAAGCTATAGTTTGTTGACATTAGCAGGTTGTATGGAATTTGAAATGACATATAAATTAAAGTATTGTTAATGCATTTTGTTGTAACTCAGTCTTGAACAAGATGGGCTAGGTAGAGGACTGAATTCTTTGACTGTAATCAACAGTTCTGACTTGGTTATTGTCACGTCACATGCTCACAGCATCCACTTTTATCTGTGGCACTTGAGTTTTGAGCTCTGCATTAATGCCGCTGGATATTAATAGACCATTGTTAGCCAGAGCAGATTGGATTCCTGTAAAACAATACTTTGTTTTGAGAGCATAGTCTGTATGGGGGGCATTACACTGAATACACCAATCACCGACAGCACGGATAGGAAATGTTGGTAGCTTTGGGATGATATAATTGGCTAGTGCTTGATGAAAAAATGGTTAGAATAAGCCCAGCCACTTTGACTTCTATATTTGCATATGTATGCATCCATTTGTAGATACTGATTTGGCTTTGCTTCATGCTATTAATTTTAACACTTTAGCTTACTTTAGTATTAAGTAGATGCTATTGAAGTGTATGAGAAATTTTTATCTAAAGTATCTATATGAATGCCTTAGTTCAAAAGTTTGTTTTTACAATTTAAATAGCATTCTTTTTGTGAATTTTAACTTTCTTGAAGTATAATTTTTTTAATCAATAATAAGCTGCTTGTAAAGAAAGTAGTGAATTCTCTTACACTAACCGTACCCTGAAATGAAGATTTCCCACTCCTCTTTCTGTCATTAACAATGATGTAATTTGCTTAAATAAAGCTGGGCCCAGAAGTCTTGTTTCTGTTCCCTTATTGTGCAGTGTAATATTAACCCTTGCTAGCCCTGCTCTAAAGTGCTTATCAGTTGCCACTAAAGCAAGCAGCACAGGGAGGAAGCGCTCATTTATTAAAGGTATTTTAAACAGCAGGAACAGTACAAAGCATTTCTAGTAGCGGGGTCACTTCAGAGCCAGGTTCGTCACGCTGTACTCTGTTGACGTGCTGATGGTAGAGGCTATCATCCTTTAGCACGATTCAGCATGGAGGTGCCATATTTGTACGAATAGATCATGTTTTTGTTTATTCTTCCAAAGGTAATCTTAAACTGTCAATATTATAAGAAGCAATGTAGTGGAGTCTAGATTAATAATGTTTTGCAGTATTTATTTTTATTATTTGTTCAACATCTAGTTATGTAAACTCACCCATGGGCAGTTGCAATGATACATCACTTGTTTGTTGTCCATAATAATAGCCAAAATTTATCAACCATTTACTTTTAATGTCAGACAATGTACCAAGTAATTAATACATTTTCTTTTTTAACCTTTTAAAGGTCTTTTTAAAATTGTGAAATACAGCAAAGAAAAAGCATAAAGCCTGTATGTAATTTAATCAAAGGATAGACCATTGCTGGCACCCCAGAAACCCTCTGTGTACCCTGCTCTAATCTTCCTGTGCCAAAAGTAACCACTGTCCTAACTTGATGGTGATTATTTCTTTGGGTCTGGGTCTTGGTCTTTTTTTTTTTTTTTAATGTCTTTTGTCGCCTTTATGGATTCCTGAAGACCATTAGTCTAGCTCTGCCTGCTTTAAAACTCTACATGGAATCCTATGGTTCTCTTTTATCTGTCATCTTTTGCTCGCTGTGTGTATTTATAATTCATTCGTTTGTACTCCTGATTATCCTCATTATATGACATGCTGCTCTTCTGTAGTTGTGGATGTCTGAGATTGTTTCTGCTCCTTGGCACTTGTTAACAATGCTGACAGGAACATTTTAATATGTGTCCTGCTTCATTTAAGTGTTGTTTATCTATAGGGATGTTTCTAGGAGTAGATTTGCTGGGTGAAAAGGTGTGCACTTTTTTCAGCTTACAAAGGTAATGCCCAGACTGTTTTTCCAAAGTTGTGTGCCACTTTATATTCCCACTAGCAGTATGTGAGAGTGTTTTGTGTTCTGTACAGTCATGTTTTCTCACTTTATCTTCTCAAACATTGTGGGATCGGTAATACAATCTCCATTTTACAGATGTGGAAACTGAGAATCAGAGGTGTTAACTTGCCAGAGTTTCACATAGCTAGTGAGTAGCAGAGCTGGGTTTTGAACCTGCATCTGACTCAGTACATAAAATTTTACTTGTTACTATTTTAGGACATTATTTGGAAAACAGGGATTGCTCATAAAGGCCCACGAGGCTCAATATTCATTCTCTGTGTCTTAAAAATGTCAGGAAAGGCCATTTTAATGTATTTTGAAGGAGTAGAGGTAGATGCTTAGATAACAAGAGCTGAATAAATAAATTACCGAGTGTAATATATGCTATGAAGAAAATAAAAGGGGCACCGCTGAGAAGAAACTATATGTTGGGTAATCTGGGAAGGAGGCTACATTTGAGTGAAGACCTAAAGGTTGAGAAGGAGCCAGCCGTTTGCAAAGTGTGTTAAAAACAGAGGGAACAGCAAGCAAAAAGTTCCCCAGGAGGAAATACTTTAAAACCAACATTTCAGCAATAAAGCACTGTTATATCAAATTAAATATTTTAGTTAGAAGTCTTTAAGTAATTTCCTAACTTTAAAGGATAGGATTTTGAGGATGTACAAAAAACTTAAAAATCATTAGGACTAGTAAAGTCTATAATTGTAAAAATACAGAAACTTTACTTCTATTTTTTAAAATAAATTTATTTATTTTAATTGGAGGCTAATTACTTTACAGTATTGTAGGTGAACATGAATCCGCCATGGGTGTACATGTGTTCCCCATCCTGAACCCCCTTCCCACCTCCCTCCCCAGAAACTTTACTTCTAAAACAGACTAATATTTACTTTTTCTTCAACTATGTCAAATCTCGCTATGTGTGGACACAAACCACTAATGATAAACTTCAAGGATTCTGTGTGGGTAATTTTATTTTTCAAGCCTTCCAGAAAGGGCATGGATACACGTAGGTGGATTCCCAGGGGTCAAGAGGTTGCAATGATAAATCATATATGGGAGGAAAGAACCTAGAATGACCTTAGTTCAGTTCAGTCGTTCAGCTGTGTCTGACTCTTTGCGACCCCATGGACTTCAGCACACCAGGCTTCCCTGTCCATCACCAACTCCTGGAGCCTACTCAAACTCATGTCCATCATGTCAGTGATGCCATCCAACCATCTCATCCTTTGTCGTCCCTTTTTCCTCCTGGCTTCAGTCTTTTCCAGCATCAGGGTTTTTCCAGTGAGTCGTTTCGTTGCATCATGTGGCCAAAGTATTGGAGTTTCAGCTTTAGCATCAGTCCTTCCAATGAATATGAGGACTGATTTCCTCTAGGACTGACAGGTTGGATATCCTTGCAGTCCAAGGGACTCTAAAGAGTCTTCTCCAACACCACAGTTCAAAAGCATCAGTTCTTCGGCACTCAGCTTTCTTTATAGTCCAACTCTCACATCCATACATGACCACTGGAAAAACCATAGCTTTGACTAGAGGGACCTTTGTTGGTAAAGTAATGTCTCTGCTTTGAATATGCTGTCTGTGTTGGTCATAACTTTTCTTCCAAGGAATAAGCATCTTTTAATTTCATGGCTGCAGTCACCATCTGCAGTGATTTTGGAGCCTCAAAAAATGAAGTCTGTCACTGTTTCCACTATTTCCCCATCTATTTGCCATGAAGTGATGGGACCAGATCCCATGATCTTAGTTTTCTGAATGTTGAGTTTTAAGCCAACTTTTTCACTCTCCTCTTTCACTTTCATCAAGAGGCTTTTGAGTTCCTCCTCACTTTCTGCCATAAGGATGGTATCATCTGCATATCTGAGGTTATTGATATTTCTCCTGGCAATCTTGATTCCAGTTTGTGCTTCATCCAGCCTGGCATTTTGCATGATGTACTCTGCACAGAAGTTAAATAAGCAGGGTGACAATATACAGCCTTGACGTACTCCTTTCCCGATTTGGAACCAGTGTGTTGTTTCATGTCGAGTTCTAACTGTTGCTTCCTGACCTGTATGCAGATTTGTCAGGAGGCATGTCAGGTGATCTGGTATTCCCATCTCTTGAAGAATTTTCCACAGTTTGTTGTGATCTACACACAGTCAAAGGTTTTGGCATAGTCAATAAAGCAAAAGTAGATGTTTTTCTGGAACTCTCTTGCTTTTTCAGTGATCCAGTGGATGTTGGCAGTTTGATCTCTGGTTCCTCTGCCTTTTCTAAATAGCATTCAAAAAATATTTTGTAATTTTTTTGCTTATTTTGGCTGCTTTGGGTCTTTATTGCTGTGTGCAGGGTTTTCTTTAGTTGCGGTGAGTGGGGGCTACTCTCTCTACTAGCAGTGCTCGAGCTACTCACTGCAGTGGCTTCTGTAGTTGTGGAGAATGGGCCCTAGGGTAAGTGGTTTTCAGTAGTTGCGGCTCCCAAGCTCCAGAGCACAGGCTTAACAGTTGTGGTGCACAGGCTTAGCTGTTCTGAGGCAAGTAGGATCTTCCTGGATCAGGGATTGAACCCATGTCTTCTGCATTGACGGGTGGATTTTTTACCACTGAGCCTCCAGGGAAGCCTTGACCTAGAGCATTTGATCAAAAGAGGTTGCTAACTTGAGCAGCTAACATGGTTTGTAATTGGAAAAAGAATATCCTAGGTAACATAGAAACCAAATGATTGATTGGTCTGTCTTAACTACCCTGTCTACCACCACAGCATCCAGAAAAGCTTCTGAAGTTAAATAACTAATGTAACTATCTTGGACAATTTCATATTTAAACATTTTACATGCCTTCCAGGTGGGTTCTGTCTGTACACTAGCAGTTCTTTCTCATAGGTGGTCTCATGCAGCTGACTGTAGCAGTCACACTGTAGACCCTGGGGGAGTTTCTGCAAATCACAGAGATTTTCAAAAAATCCCCTCTGCTGTCATGCAGTGCAGAACTACTTCTGTCATTCTTTACGAGGATTATATCAGAGACCCTTAGCTTCTCTAGATTGGAAAGCAGAGGAAGGAAGGATGAAGCAAGGTAAGAGTGAAAATAGCTGAGGAATTGGAAAGTATAAGCAGGACAGTTTCTTAAGTTGGGCAATTTGTCTATAGTCCTCTTACTCAAAATAGACAGCTTAAAATAATTCACTTTGGCTCACTCCCTGTAATATGTGGAATTCTCCTGTTTAGAAGATTCTCTGCATTGCCACATTAACAGCTGCATGGCTTGGGTAAGTTAACCTATCAAAAGACTGTTTCCACCTTTGTTAGGTGGAGATTATATCTATCTCTCAAAGATGTTCCGTTCAGGGAAAGAGGACGTGTAAACATTTAGGGAAGTGTCTGGCACACAGTAGGCTTTCAGTAAATGCTGGCTGTTATGAAAGGAAGCCAGACAGACAATGAAGGTGAAGTCGCTCAGTCGTGTCCGACTCTTTGCGACCCCGTGGACTGTAACCTACTAGGCTTCTCCGTCCATGGGATTCTCCAGGCAAGAATACTGGAGTGGATTGCCATTTCCTTCTCCAGAGGATCTTCCCGACCCATCCTTTTCTCTGTGATATTTTCCATGTGTGCAGTAGTTATAGGAAATAATAGGAGAATTGCTCAGAAACAGATGAAAATACTGTGTATTTAACCACTCAGGCAGATTGTTTCACTGGTAAATAGGCTTTTCCTACTTGCTTTTCATTTAGTACAAATGTTAATTTGGAAGAATTTGAAACTTCTGGAATGGATTAATGTTTCAGTTCTACTTATATGTGATCACCCTTATGCTGGACTTTTGACCTTTTTGGTGGTTGTAGTTAACAGAAATTTTTAGCATTGTCTGCCACAACCACTGGAGAAGGCAATGGCACCCCACTCCAGTACTCTTGCCTAGAAAATCCTGTGGACGGAGGAGCCTGGTGGGCTACAGTCCCTGGGGTCGCTAAGAGTTGGACACGACTGAGCAACTTCACTTTCACTTTTCACTTTCATGCATTGGAGAAGGAAATGGCAACCCACTCTAGTGTCTTGCCTGGAGAATCCCAGGAATGGAGGAGCCTGGTGGGTTGCCATCTATGGAGTCGCACAGAGTCGGACAGGACTGAAGCGACTTAGCAGCAGCAGCAGCCACAGCCACATCAATGAATACATAACTTGATAACCTGAATAAGGATAAGCATTTTTATATATTTAAAAATTTCTCTGTTCTCTGGTAGAGAGTAGTTGCCACCCTATGCATTCATTCATTCATTCAGTCACTCAGTCGTGTCTGACTCTTTGCGACCCCATGAATCGCAGTACGCCAGGCCTCCCTGTCCATCACCAACTCCTGGAGTCACTCAGACTCAGGTCCATTGAGTCCGTGATGCCATCCAGCCATCTCATCCTCGGTCGTCCCCTTCTCCTCCTGCCCCCAATCCCTCCCAGCATCAGGGTCTTTTCCAATGAGTCAACTCTTTGCATGAGGTGGCCAAAGTACTGGAGCTTCAGTTTTAGTTAGCATCATTCCTTCCAAAGAAATCCCAGGGTTGATCTCCCTCAGAATGGACTGGTTGGATCTCCTTGCAGTCCAAGGGATGCTCAAGAGTCTTCTCCAACACCACAGTTCAAAAGCATCAATTCTTCTGCGCTCAGCCTTCTTCACAGTCCAACTCTCACATCCATACATGACCACTGTGTGGATCACAATAAACTGTGGAAAATTCTGAAAGAGATGGGAATACCAGACCACCTAACCTACCTCTTGAGAAATCTGTATGCAGGTCAGGAAGCAACAAGTTAGAACTGGACATGGAATGACAGACTGGTTCCAGATAGGAAAAGGAGTACGTCAAGGCTGTATATTGTCACCCTGCTTATTTAACTTATATGCAGAGTACATCATGAGAAACACTGGATTGGAAGAAACACAAGCTGGAATCAAGATTGCTGGGAGAAATATGAATAACCTCAGATTTGCAGATGACACCACCCTTATGGCAGAAAGTGAAGAGGAGCTAAAAAGCCTCTTGTTGAAAGTGAAAGAGGAGAGTGAAAAAGTTGGCTTAAAGCCCAACATTCAGAAAACGAAGATCATGGCATCTGGTCCCATCACTTCATGGGAAATAGATAGGGAAACAGTAGAAACAGTGTCAGACTTTATTTTTTTGGGCTCCAAAATCACTGCAGATGGTGACTGCAGCCATGAAATTAAAAGACGCTTACTCCTTGGAAGAAAAGTTATGACCAACCTAGATAGTATATTCGAAAGCAGAGACGTTACTTTGCCAACCCTATGCATAGCATCTTCCAAATAGTGTTAGTCGCTCAGTCGTGTCTGACTCTTTTTGACCAGCCATGGACTGTAGCCCGCCAGGCTCTCTGTCCATGGAATTCTCCAGATAAGAATATTGAAGTGGGTTACCATTTCCTTCTTCAATCTTCTAAATAAGTAGTTGTTAAATGCATTTGAACTTTTATAGCTTTTTATCTGCCCACAACATTGTATTCCTGTTCATGTTTTTTTTCCCCTGTGGCTTAAGATGATTTAGTAAGGTTGATTTACTGTCTAAAAAGTCACATTAGTTGTGTTTAGAATCCAAATGTTACTTCATAGTTCAAAATGCTATAATGCAGTGTAGTTCCCTAGTCTTCATTTGGCAGGGTAAATGATTCATTAGCCCATATTTTGTGGCAGCCAGAAAGTGATTAGCCAGTACATATAATTTTGTCATGTTGAAAAACTAAAGCTATCTAATACTGTTTCCTGTTTTGTTTTTTTTTGCAATTTTCATCTTCAGTAATGTTAACTTTGTGTATCTATGTAAATGAATACCCTATCTTATACAACCCTCACATTAACTCTGTAAGTTGGTGTATTAGTTTAATAATTACTTTCTAGTTGCCAAGGTAACACTAATAGAAAATTTTTTCCTCTAAATAAGTGGACCTTTACACAGAAGCATGCATTCAGTTCAGTTCGGTCGCTCAGTCATGTCCGACTCTTTGCGAACCCATGAACCGCAGCACGCCAGGCCTCCCTGTCCATCACCAACTCCCGGAGTCCACCCGAACCCATGTCCATTGAGTCAGTGATGCCATCCAATCATCTCATCCTCTGTCATCCCCTTGCATTCATGAGACCATAAAGCATGATCGAGGTTTAATGCAACATATATATCAGAGATACAGTGTGGGGACAGAAGGAGAAGGGGCCCTGGTTGTAAGAGAGGTAAGGAATGCTCACTGGCATGCGCTTGTCCTGCATGTAACATGGTGGGTTTGAGCTTCCCAGCAGGTGCCATGAGAGCAGCATTGTGTGGGGGCTGAGACCTGTGCAGCCCCAGGGAAACTGCTGCCTTTACTCTGACAGGGTCAACTGAGTGGGTAATCTTGTCCTTGTGAGAAGCGGCCAGGCATTGAAAAGCCAGGCCACCTAGGAATAAGTTTTCTGCTAATCCTTTTGAAATGTATTAACTGTGAGTCACACTCTCACATTTCTCACATGGCACTCTAAGTTAAATTGCTGCACTACAATCAAGTCATATCAGCTGACTTGATAGTCAAGCTGTAAGAAGGCCCAACTGCTATATGTGGCTGTAACACATTGATCTTTATTTATAGTTTTGAGACTCCAAGGAGATGGTACATGTAGGCAGGGATTATTATTACATAGGAAACAAACTATCATAAAGAGGCTGTGACTTGAAAAGAAGCACCCAACCGTTTCTTTGACTGGTTGAGACTTATTGGTATAGTAGAAAATGCCCTGGATAAAAGATAGAAAACCTACCTTTCATTTTTAGTCTCTACTATAAAAATATGAATTCTGGGAGGGCTGAAAAGTCCCCTAGCATGGTTCTTAATAAAATCAATTAGTAAATATTTGTTTAATGAATGAATGGGAAGATGTGGTTGTAGTTTATGCCCAGAAACTGCTTTTTGCAACTGTAGAGTCTTCAAATAAAAGAATATCAGGAGCTATTTTAAGGGATTGGAACATTTCCCTCTTCAAAGGGTATCCATATTTCAGCAGCCTTAAGTCTGTCTGGAAACAATATTTTAGTAGCCATAGACCTCAAGAGATAGTTTGATACAGCTTTGCTCAGTTCTTTAAAACATCAGTAAAGCGATAAAAACTTGAACATTTTTCCTTCCTCCCAAATTTTAAAAAGAGTGTGTAGCTTACTGTCTTTTGCCTGCTATGATCTAAAATTGGTGAGCTGAGATACTTTTTACCAAGCCTTTACCAGTTTAATGGTAAAAACAGAATGAATTTGTATAAAAATGGATAGGGAATAGGCTTTGCCCAAATGTGTTATTAGTATTTTTTAACTGTATTCAGAAGTTGCACTGTCTAGACAGTCTTGATTTTCCTTTGCACAATAATAAGCCCCTTCATTCAACTTTGGAGAAAGCATGTGTCATAAATCATTCTGACCCTGCACAGTCATCTTTCGTGGGTATTCACGTCCTTGTCTAGTGATGTCACAAACACCATCTATACTACTTTGTACACTTGAGATGAAAATTTTGTGGACTTAAATAACTGAGATGTCCAAAGAAAGAGAACTGTGACATTTTTAATGTAATATGTACTTAAAGCGTTTGTCAGTGAAAAGTGCATTGGCGTGCCCATGGTGAGGATGTACACAGAAGATATTACTGCACTCTAGGTTACAGAGCCAGTGAGACGTTTTTAATTGTAATTAAAAAATGCTTGGATAAGTATTTTTTCCTAAAGCTTTGTTTTTGTCCATTATTGTAAAAAGAAACCTGGCTTCATCCTAGGTGGTCTCTAAAATACTCAGGAAAATTCTTGTGTTAGGGAAGAAACAACAGATCAATTTGGCAAGAAATTTTTTTTTTACTGAGGCGTCATTAAACCAACCCCTTGTATTGAAGTAGTATTTTCTCTTTGGTCACGTAGAATATGAACTATGACTTCTGATATGTAAAAGATAATTTAAACCAGTGAATTAAAAGACAAGTTAATTTTTGGATATTAGAAACTGAAAAACTGTAAATTCTTAAAGACATGCATTGCAGAATAAATCTAAATTAATATATATTATAAACAATGTTAATTATTAAGAACTTACTGTCTTTCTGATCAAATACCTTTTTTGATATTTAAGTGTTCACTGAAACCTTTAACAATTAAAAACTAATCCAAAACAGAGAAACTACTTCCCTCTCCTTTTCATTTAGAAAAAAGTTGTTGTTTGTGATACATTGACAGTTTCTTTTTTTCTTATGTGGTAAGAGCTAGAGTTGTAAACATAATGAACTGTTCAAGTGACAACATCAGTATTTACATAGCGGGCTGGAATTCAGAGGGGACACCTGATCTAGAAGTGTATATAGGAGCCATCACTTATTACTCATCACATATAGATGGTGGTTAAAGCTACAGATCTGGTGAGATGACCACAGGGAAGAAATAGGTGAAAAAAAAAAAGATGAGGCTAAGACCAAGTGCTGAATTGACTTCTGCCATTTAAATGCTGGGGGGAAGAGGCTGAGAGAGTATGATATTTCAAAAAAACTTTTGAAGAAAGAGGGATTTGTCAACAGTATCATGAGCTACTTCAAAAGACCTTTGAGAGAGAGACTAAAAAATGTACATTAGATTTATTACATTTGGCAGCAGAGAAGCCTTTGAATGTTTTGAAACATTTCATTGTTGTAGCATGGTGAAGCCAGATCAGTGAGCATTGATGAATATACTGTATAGTATTTCGGCAAGTTTGGCTGGGCATTTGGAGGTGGGATGTGCAGTGTATAGCAAAAAGATAACCATGGTTAGAGGAGAAAAAATGATCAAGTTGAGGTAGAAATTTGAGTATACAAGGGAGTGTCCATAGTGTAAAAATTCTACTTTTCTCTACTCCCTGCAAAGAAATGATGACCGTGGAAATCAGAGTTCCCTTTCATTTTTATATTTTCTGTAGTCTCAGAAAAATGGTCAGTTACTCAGGTTTTCTCTCCCAAAGTTTCTCTTTGCATTTTTTTCCCATACCTTCTCCCACTAGCTCTTTGTCCCTGGCCCCTCTCCTAAGTTTCAGTCATGAATTTTTTAATAGCCTGGTAGAACTCTTTGTTTCATGGCTACTCAAATTCAGTATGTCCAATTGAATTAATCATTTTCTTTTCAGACTGACATAATTGATCAGTATCTCTCTCTGTTTCACTGAGAAATCCTTCCCGTCACCGAAGGCCTACCTCTCTGGGTCTTCCATTGTTTCCCTTGCCTCTTCCTCTCTTCGCCACCCTGTTCTTGCTCCCAGTCTCAATCCCTGCTTTGTAGGTTCAGGTTCACAGTGCTACATTTTGAAAGATTATTTCCCCAAATATATTTAAATTAATTTGGTCCATCTCACTCAATATGGTATTATCCAAAAAATCATTTATTTTTGACATTGTATTCATTATATGAAAAACAGTAAAAAAAAAAAATCATTTGTTAAAAATGGTAGATAAAAGATTTTATTTATGTACCTTCTGTCAGTATAATATATAGTCCATAATCATACATGTGAAATTCTTCTGGTAATAAGATTTGTATATAATAGTGTGTGTGCGTGTGTAGATAAAATGCCATACTCAACAGTTTCCGTATTTCTCTGAAACTAATGTATTTATAGAAACAAAATGTGTACTGTACGTTGGTTTCTTATTATTTTGGAAATTAATATAATTATAAACCCAATTTCATTAACTTAAATTTATTGATTTAAATATAAATGACATAATTGATTTTAATTTTTGAATTATATTTTAAAGATTAATAACACTTTTTAAAGTAGAGCTATTGTAACATGATAAGGAAGTTAAAAGTTTGTTTGAATTCATCTTTGTTTTAAAATACATTATTCATGCAGAAAAACCTTATTTTGTGTTTTAAATATAGTTCATAGTGGAAAGTAGTATAATTATTGCTAGATCTTCAACTTTGAGGTGGAATTCTAATAAACACCCACAGCAAAAATTTTGAGATACCATCTTGCTTCTGAATTATTAAAGACACCCACATTAGTACTTAGCCTTGGAGAAAGTAGCCTATTAGGTACACACATCTTTAGTTTTCTTTTAATAGAAATGGGAATAGAAAGTCTCCCTTTATTATTATAGGTATTGAATTTTCTTTGTAATACTTGTAGGTTATATAATAATTTAAAGTGTTATTTTATAACTGAAGAACATTAAATATCCTAGAGTGAAATCTAAGGAACTTCTGGCTATTTTGAAGTTAATTGAGAGGCAGACATTTTTGTTCTCATTTTATTTGGGTAATGGAACAGTTGAGTCATCAGTTCTCTTTTGGGGGCCAGGCTTGGGGAACTCATCAGTGATGTCCTACTGTCTAGAACATAAATGACAGTGGAGGTAAAGCCACAGTGCGGTGCAGAGCTACCAGGTCCCTGATTATATTTTTCCTGTTTGTACTTGTTTCTAACATGTTCATCTGTTACTGGTTTATGTTAACTCTATGTGAGAAAGAGGACTAAAACTAGGTAGATACATTGGCTGAAATGAGGAGTGACGGTCTGCAGTCTGATAGAGAAGAAGCGGTGAGAAAGATGAAAAGATGCAGTCATTGCAACAAGTACTTCATGGCCTAGCAATTCTCCTGTATGTATACCCAGGATAAATGAAAACTACATGTAGCTCAGTAGTTAACAATCTGCCTGCCAATGTAAGAGGTGCAGGTTCAGTCCCTGGGTTGGGAAGATCCCCTGGAGAAGGAAACAGCAACCCACTCCAGTATCTTTGCCTGGGAAGTCCCATGCAAGAGAAGCCTGGCAGGCTGTAGTCCAGGGGGTCGCAAAAGAGTTGGACAGAACTTGGCGACTAAACAACAGCAGGTCTTGGTTGACAGCACTTTGAAAAACCATCAGCAACAATGCATTTGAATCTACTTGGCTAACAGAAGTCAAAGAAAAAAAGGAAGTTTGTATTATTACATACATTTCACTCTGTTGTAACACAAAACTTGCTTCAGCTCATTTTTGTGAGAAAAATTATATTCAGAATTCAGTAGAGGGTGTAACCACTGAAAATGATTCTTTGAAAGGAACTAGGGACAGGAAAAGAGAATGTAAAGAACAGAAACTAAGAATTATAGAATCAGACATGAAACATACATAAAAGCCTTAGAGGGAAACGCTTGTGAAAACGCACTGTGTCAACCAGTTCATGTCTGAATCTGAGAAAAGTTAGGAAAGAGTAAAGAGCACTGAATGAAGTACTGAGTCAAGGCAGGGCTTAGGAGTGAACCTTGGGGTCAGCAGAGTCGTACTGTCAGCAACTGCACAGAGAAAACTGCTCATTGGTTCCAAAGAGGAGTTTGACAGTGTTAACACTGAAATTTCAGATATGGGTTGGATGCATCCAGGCAATATGAAGTTGTGACTAGAGAGACAAGGTCTGAATTGACCCACCTGGCTAGCCTGTACTTAGCAAATAGTATTCTTTGTGTTCTCTGGATACCACCAAAATATAATTAAAATTGAAATTATTAAAATGGATTTGCTGTCACAATAAGATTTACAGATTTAAAACTCAATGATAAAGGTTTTCTTCCACTTTATTGATTTACATTTTTGATCCCTGGGTTGGGAAGATCCCCTGGAGAAGGGAAAGGCTACCCACTCCAGCATTCTGGCACAGAGAATTCATGGACTGTATATTCCATGAGGTCGCAAAGAGTAGGACACAACTGAGTGACTTTCACTTTCAGGTAAAATATTTAGAAACTTGGTTCTTGGAATTCTGTACTGTGCCCTCCTTTAACATGGCTAAGTGTGTTTAGTGATGTTTGTTTTATCAAGTGGTTTTAAATGTTAAATAATTCTTAAGCATAATTCACATTTCCTCTTATGACCAGGAACCTTTTGAGGATGGCTTTGCAAATGGAGAAGAAAGCACGCCAACCAGAGAGGCTGTGGTCACATACACTGCGGAAAGTAAAGGAGTCGTGAAGTTTGGCTGGATTAAGGGTGTACTAGTATGTACCTGTAGACTTAATTTTAGAGTCACATGTTTCTGTTTATTAGAAAGTCTTCCTAATATTATCATTAATTCTCAAATAATGTTTTCTCTTCCCTAAAACTGTTCTATTTGGTTTTTAAGGAGAACCAAATTAATAACTTAAACCTCCTTTTCTTCTGGGTATTAAATTGGGTAAAGGAAATATGCTTATTCATTTAATTGAACTATACTTGGTTACCTCTGAATTATATGTTATAACCTCTTATGAATCTCACATGTTGTCACTTCTCAGAAATTAAGTATGAAGCTATTACATTGGTGGGAGCAGCAGGATCAAGGAAGCCGGGCAGGCAGCATAGCTGAAATGTGCCTGCTTCCTTTCCTGCTACCAGATTGTCTTTTGAAGAGAAATGTGTAGAAGTTAAGCAGCAGAATACAGGAGAAATATTTATGTTGAGATCACATCAGTAGATAGGTTTAGGTAACTAAGGTTCGGATTTACTTTGGTTTTTTTCCTCTGTTTGAATAGGCTCTAAGGATTAACTAGAGTAGACAGTCTGATTGAGACTTTGGAAGCGCTAAGTTAGAGTTGTGTTGACATTTAGGGGAGTAGAGGGAAAGTTCCAGTTCTAGTCATAGTTTTATTGTCTGATTGGTAGAATGCATTTTATGCTCTGGGTTGTAGTTTAGATTTTAGCATTTAGCATTTAGTCTTAGATTTTAGCATTTCAGAAGACTATATACTATGTATGAGCATAATAAATAAAAATAAGTTGGGGATACTGTCTTACGAAGAGTTTTGGTTTCTGAAACATGTGAATAGTTAGCATTTGTGTTGACAAATATTATAGAATATTTAAGACTACTTAGAAATTATGAAATGAGGATGTTATTAAGGAGTAAGTTAAAAATTAAACTTACTTGGATTGAAAGGGGGGAACACACACTGCTCTTCTTTAGGGCTGAAGTCTTAAAATATTCCTTGTATTTTTCTTGTTCATTTGCTTCTGCTGCTTCAGATAATTTGTGTGTGTGTGTGTAAAATATATACACACTTATATATTACATCATACTTATACTTTAGTTAGCTCACATTGAAGTTCTCACTAAAGCTCTTTTAAAAAATATCTGTTAAATAAAATCTTCAGATAAGAGATTTGAAATGACTTTCTGTAGTTTTAAAAGTATGTTATCCAGCTATTGGCTAGTTGAGCATTTACTGTGTATTGTATTTAATTACTTTTCATCTGTGACTTGGCTCTTCCTCTTCTATCTTCTAGGTACGTTGTATGTTAAACATTTGGGGAGTAATGCTCTTTATTAGGTTGTCATGGATTGTGGGGCAAGCTGGAATAGGTGAGTCAAGTTACATACTGTTGATTCATTTGAGAATGAGTAGGCAAAGTAACTGCACGTGTAGGCTCTAAAATTCAATTCATTGGAGTCATTCTAAGCTACGTTCTCCTTTGTGTCAGACAGTTGTCTTCATGTCCCTTTTTCTAATTCTAGATTTGATCTAAAATGGGTTAAAAATAAGATAATTTGTAAGTTATAATGTTAATCAGTATACTTAGACTAATCAGTTGTAGATGTGGCAGATTTAAGAGACTAAAAGTATTCTCAAGTTTTCTTTTCTTTTTTCCTGAAGGTCTGTCAGTCATTGTGATAGCAATGGCCACTGTTGTGACAACTATCACAGGATTGTCTACATCAGCAATAGCTACTAATGGGTTTGTACGAGGAGGTAAATTCAGTCTTTTCACATCATCATCATTGGATTACTGACACTAAATAAACAGATTTTAAAATATTTCTATTTTTTACCTTAAAAACAACATTTTAGGCTCTATATAGGCAAGAAAGTTGCTGTTGAGCACTTCTGAAGTAGATTTTGAATATAAATTTTAAATTGATCCATACACAAACATGTGTGCTTCAAATTGTTCAGGTGCTCAGGTGTCTGGTAGCAAGAATGGAGCTTCTAACTGGCTCTCTTCCCCACTGTTACCTCCTCCCAGGATTTCGCCCTGGGATTAGTGTTGTGCAGCCTGCATTTGGTCAGTATTATACAGGTGTCACCTCGTTCCTCCCCATTGAAGGAAATGTAGGCAGAGTTCTTTCCTCATGGTCTTAACAGCTTGCGTAACTTAAACCTGGGGCTCTGAATCCATACCCTCAACTCCAGCTCTCTTCTGAGGGTACCCTGAGCCCTGTCGTATTGGAGCCCACAAGATCTGCCTTGTGAGGTTTTACTCTTCCTAGGAAGAATACCCAAGACAGCAGGAGAATGGCTTTGGGACCCCTGAGAACAAGAAAAAAAGAAATCCATTTTCCAAAGCAGAACTCATCATTCAGCTGGAGGGGAAGATGCTGAAACAAAGAAGAGAAGATGTTTACCAGCGCCTATAAATTCATCATAGCAGATCAACTGGGGAAGGCATCTGCCTGTTCCATCGGCCTCAACTATTTTGCAGATGTGTATTTAACGTTACATACATACAATTTCTGCTTTATCTGTATTAGTACTTGGAGAAAGAACCAGATTCAGCCTTTCATTTTTCCCCAGTCGTCTTCTTATATCTTAATACCAGAGGATTCAGATCACTGTGGCTCTAGGGGAAGCTGGTAGCTCATATCAGTACAGTTATGACTCTGTGTTGGCTGTTTTATGTGTACATGAAGTTGGAGTCTAAGACGTGGGTATGCCCAAGAGTTAATCAGACAATGCTGAGAGATTCTTGGTTGCTTGTGTACTAGGTGCCCCATGCTTCATTTCATTCTGCTACTATTAGGGAGTGGAAGTAGAAGGAGAAATTGATGCAGTATTAGTTATTTGAGAGGATCAGCAAATCATCATCGACTTTCTCCTTCAGCCCTTCAAATCTAGGTTGTGAGCCTCAAGGGGAGTGGGGCATGGACCCACGGTCAGCACAAACCCCAGACTATTCTCTATGTGAGTTCAAACTTCTGGAAAGTATAGATTTTCCTGCATTGTGACTAAAAAGCCACCTCATGCACTACTACCAGTAGTTTTCATATATTTTTACAAATACTTCAGAGACTTGTATCTAATCTTCTGTCCTGGGACACAGACAAAGTATGAGAATGTGGAATGCGTGAAGCTGTGTCCCAACAAAGTACCATGTTGCAGTTTTGTCTGAGTTCCCTCAAAATGTTGTCAGTTTACAGAGTAAACTAACTATAGGGGAAAAAAACATATATATATATAAAACATAAATATATGGAATTATATAATTTGAAATTCTTATGTTACCACTTATTCTTAAATGACAAAGTAAATATGTTTGCTGAGATAATGAAACCTATAGGAAAAGAGAAGCCATTAATTTAAAGAAATCACCAAACACTTTGAAGCTTTGCTAGAAGGCATTCATTTTTCATTTAGATCAGTCAGTGATGTTAGAAACCTAGCCGATCTTTTATAGAATATAAGTGAGCTGCATTATCTGCAGTGAAAGTTCCTATAGATTCTTGCAATGAATGTCAGCTCCTGTCTCCTTTATATATATTTCATAGACTTTGAGATCCCTAACAGCATTTATTTTGGTTTATTGCTAAAACAGTATTTCCACATGGGAAAAAGTAATATAGGTATAAAACTGGTGAGATTACATCTTATTCTGTATTCATGATTGTAAATTAAAAACACCAGTATAAGTCATATCCCAAAGAATGTGTTTCTTAGCTCTCTCCACAAAAATCACCTGTCACAGATGGTCAGCCCAGTAGCAGTGAGCACCCCTAGTGCCCGCATTGTGTATTTTCATTCAAAGGAACCAGGGGACCTTGGAGAAATTATTCATTCCATATCTGGGTAGGAAATGTACTAGACAAGTCTAGACATCTTTTCTCATCAGTAAGTAAAGAAGATAACAAAGGCTATTGTTTCATGTTAAAAGGACTGAGGAGCCAGCTTGAAAAAGCTAACACTTTGGATAGTTTGAACAGGAGTACTACTACTAATTATAACTGATTTAAATGAAAGCATAATGTAAGATAAAATCCCTAGCTTCACAGACATTACACAAACATACAAAACCTCATTTTTACCTTTGTAGAATGCTAGAGAACTAACTTATTTTGAAAATTGATAAAGAATCTAGTGTGAATCAAGTTTTCTGAATGAAAATTTCCTTACCTCAACTCAGTGTAAGAAAGAAATTAATAAGAGATTTATCCTTTAGGTAATTATTCTACAAGATAAGTGAAGAAAAAGAAATTGGAGTATCCCAATTCTGTAAACGCCTTACTTAATAAGAACACCTGTGGAGTACTGACTGTGAAGCAGCTTGTGCCTATAGCTCCAGGAAGCATAGAATAGGCAGGGAAAAGAGGAACTTACAAATGAGACTATAGGATGACGGCAGCAAATGCCAGACTGGGAATCTCTCTGGAACAAGGAATCCTTGTTCAATAAACTTTTGCAGGGAGCAAAAAGGTAGAGAGGGGGTTATGGTTTAGAACAAACTTTCAGACTTGGTTCATGTATAGATGGAGTTATCTTTCAGTATTGTGGGACCAGGGGTGCCTACATTGAATGCCCTCTATCCCAGTCACTGAGGACTTAATTTTGACTTCTTTCTTGAAAGGGCTGCATAAGAGATCAGAGAGCTGGAATTACTAGAAGGTCAGGGTGCAAAGAATTAGGTAGAGATGCAATGGGAATAGCAATATCTGCATGGGATGCCTTCTAGCCCAAGCACTGAGGATTGAAAGTTGACTATTAAGGAAATTAATAAGAAAATATTTTACTCAAGATATTGCTGATTGTGGTTGCTCTGTTTAATAATTTCATTTTCAAGAGCCCTCTTTTAAACTTGAGCATGTAGTAATTAATATAAATGATTTTGAGGTAGTGTTTGACAATTTAATTTGTATTTTCTTGATTCTTAACTGAATTATATATTTTTCTGCATTAATACTGAATAATATTTTATTCTCATTTTATATAAGGTGTTGTGCTTCCAACTCCATGGAAGTGTGTGAAATGTGTTTTGTTCTTTATGCCATAGGAGAGATTTAATGTTACTAAGTAGCCTTTACATTGACTTTAACAGTACCATTTAGAGATTTAAACAGGTAGACTCTAGAGAAGTATAGTTTTTTAAAAAATAGAAATTAACTGTCAACTTGTAAACAAATGTGCTGTTCTGTGCTTAGTCGCTCAGTCGTGTTCAACTCTTTGTGACCCCATGGACTGCAGACAGCCAGGCTCCTCTTGTCCATGGGAATTCTCCAGGCAAGAATACTGGAGTGGGTTGCCATGCCCTCCACCTGGGGATCTTCTCAACCTAGGGATCCAACCCAGGTCTCCCGCATTGCAGGCAGATTCTTTACCGAGTGAGCCACCAGGAAAGCCCAAGAATACTGGAGCGGGTAGCCTATCCCTTCTCCAGGGGATCTTCTCGACCCAGGAATTGAACTGGGGTCTCCACATTGCAGGCAGATTCTTTACCAGCTGAGCTACCAGGGACACCCTATAATGGTGTCTGATTATGAAGTCTAGGATAAAAGTAATACGGAAACATTCAGGGGAAGAAAAAGAGTTAAAACTTGGAAAATGCAAGATTTTTAGTTTCAGTCTTGATTGGATTATAGTAATAATGGGAGGAGGGTACTATTTGAAGCTCTAGTGGCAAGTTAGAGAACCATCCCCTCAGTCGTATATTTCCACGGAGTAGAACTAGCACCGCCAACTAGCTGATGGAGTCCCCTCTTTCCTTCTCCTCTGGCATCCTCCCTGCCCTAGCCATATACACATGCAGCCCAGAACTCTTTCCCGTCCTGCAAATCCTGCCAGTGTTCTTGAAAGCTCCTGTTTTATAGAATTTACAGGTTCTGCAACTCAGATGGTGCTGGCCAGCTTCCACTGTCACTCAGATCTGAGTTTCCTAGATTTCACAGGCCAGAGTTTCTTCTGTTCACAGACCATTAATCGCTGAATATCAACTCATTTATGAAATAGAGGACAACCACAGGCAGCCTTTTATAATATGGAGATATAAATTCTGATTTTTGATTTATAGTGTATTATATGAACTGAGCAGTAGAAGGGAACGGTTCTTCAACCACTTTATGGTTTGGAGCATTAAAAACAGAGGTCTGTACACTTTCATATAAAAGCCCACACTACATCAAATTTCTAATAGGTAGTTCTGAGACTCTAAAATCAGTAGAAACCTACCTATGTGACTAAGATCAAATTTTTATATTCCTTGTATTTCAGTTCATCAACAGATAATTGTTGAGTATGGGTTTTAGATGTTTAACTATGAGCAGACTCACATTACGTGAAACAGAGATTGTGTTTCTCCCCGCTACTGTCCCTCCCCTCCACCCCGCCGTAGATAGCCGCTTGTGTAGCACCATTTGTCAACAAACTGTCTACTCCATACTGAATTAGCTTTGGTGCTATTGTTGAAAACAGAATTTTCTGTGTATTGTCTTTATTGTATCCTGTTCCATTGATTCGTTTATTCTGGTACCAGTTATTCCAAGACTACCCTGTTTTGATTGCTTAGCTTGATAAGTTCTAAGTCTTTAAACTAAGTCTTTAAACTTTGTTCTTTTTCAAAATTGTTTTGACTCTTCTAGGTTCTTTGTATTGCCATATAAAATTTTTGAATTGGCAGTATCAATTTCTCTAAACACGAAAACCTCGCTGGGACTTTGGGATTTCACTCTTAAAATTTTTTGAGGGGGGAAGAATGGTCATGTTAACAATATTGAATCTTCCAGTCTCTAAACATGGTGTATCTTTCTATTTATTTAGATCTTGTTTCTGTCAGCACTGTTGTATATTTTTCAGTATAGAGATCTTGCGTGTTTTGTTCAATTTATCCCTCAGTCATGTTTTTCATCTGGTAAATGGTAATTGTAAATTTCATTTTCCAAAATTTTTAATGACTGTGTGTAGAAATGCAGTAGACTTGTGTGTCTTAGTTCTGTGACTTTGTAAAACATAAAGTCATCATCTGTGAACAGACATGGTTTATATACTCTCTTTTCAATCTTTAGTGTTTTCTTCTCTCCCTCTCTTTTTCCCTTTCCTTCTGTTTTGTCAATCTGTTGAAATAGATAGGACCTTCAGTACCATGGTGAAGAAGCGGCAAGAATAAACATCCTTGTAGTGTTGCCAGTTTTAGGGGGACTGAGTTGAATATATCACTATTAAGATGTTAACTGAGGAGTTCTGGAAGATGTAATTTGTCAGGTTGAGACAGTTCTATTTCTAGATTGCTGGTAGTATTTATCATGAATGAATGTTGGATTTTGTTACACTCTTTCTACATCTGTTGAAATGGTTTATGGTTTTTTCTCTTATTCTGTTATTATCAAAATTATATGGTATTTTGAATCTCAGTAACCTAGCATTCGTGGCATAAACCCCAAAAAGATCAAAGATATATTTGGTCAAAAAATATTATGGTTTCTGCTACTTTTTTACTTGCTAACATTTTATTAATGACTTTTGAATCCATGATCATGAGAAATATTTGTCTAAAATTTTCTTTTTTTGTAATAATCTGTGTCAGGTTTTGGTATTAGGATTAAGCTCAACTCATAAGGGGTGTTGGCTAGTATTGGTTCCTCAGTTTTCTGAAAGAGTTTTTGTAAAATTGATCTTATTTCTTCCTCACTGCTAAAGCTACCTGGGCCTGTGGTTTTGTATAGTGTGTGTGTGTGTATTACAAATTTAATTTCTTAGGAGTATTTCAGTTTACTGTTCTTGTTATAGTTCTGACAACTTTTTCAAAGAGTTTGCCAATTTTCACCTTAATTTATTTTTCTTTATTGTTTTCTGCCCCTGTGGTTTTAACTTTTTTTTTCCTACATTAGGCTTTCCTTTTTTTCTGTTTTCTTAAGGTAGAAGCTTAGATCATTGATTTCATATTATTAATTTACTTTAAGTAGATGGACTTTTTGTTTTTAATATTAGCACTTAAAGCTGTAATTCCTGCTTTAGGTTTATCCGACTGATTTTGATAGGTTCTCTTTTGATTACTGTTCAGTTCGAAATACTTTTTAATTTCCCTTGTGATTTGTTCTTTTACTAGTGGGTTACTTTAAATAATGTTGCATAATTTAAAACATATTTAGGGGAAGTCCATACATTCAATTCAGCACTATTGTCAGTAATGCTATGTCATTTCAGTTCTTTGAAATATATAGTGACTTGTTTTATGGCCAGTAATCATATAGCTGCTGATTAACCTAGTCAGAGTTTTGGTTATGGATATGAAATCTACTGAGAGCTCCAGGGACATGTATCCCCAAATCAGCATGTAGTAATAATGGAACTCAGTGTACAGTATCATCATCACTTAACATCTCATGTGTGCTTCATTGGTGTCCTCTACACTCAGAGGACAGGGCATTTTTTCGGCCAAATTTTGAGGGTTCATGATGATCTTTTCTTACCGACTTTCTATGTTTGCTTGAACCACAGATTTTTTTGTAAATAAAATAGTTATTTTTTCTGTTGCTGCCTTTTAATGCATCATAATTTTTTATACTCTTCAGCGTATTCAATGATAATAAAAAGTCTTATTTAATTTCACATACTGTACTGAATAAGCACTCAGAGAGACTTGAGTTTAAGCCCATTTCTTCCCTTACTATATGTGTGACTGTTGTCAAGTTACTTAACCTCTGTAAGCCTGAATTTTCACATATGTAAAATGGGAATGATAATGTACAGTTGTCCCTTGAATAACACATAGGTTAGAGATGCTGATGACCCCTATGCAGTTGAAAATCCTTGTATAACTTTGAGTTCCCTAAAACTTAACTATATTTTACTGTTGACCAGAAGCCTTCTAGGTAACATAAACATCGATTAACACATATTTTGTGTATATGTATTATATACTGTATTCTTACAGTAAAGTAAGCCAGAGAGAATAAAATGTTATTAAGAAAATTCTAGTGAGGAAAAAGTACATTTACAGTACTATGCTATACTGATGCCATAAGTTTTACATCACCTTTTTACAAGATGAATCATTTGTTAATACCTGCATTAATATTGTCTTATATGCTACAAAACACTATATATGTTACATGTATTACTAACACTAGAGATAAAATGAAAAGATTCACTTTGTTGTACACCTGAAAGTAAGACATCATGCAAATCAACTATGTTCCAACAGAAGTTTTTTTAAAATGTGAGAAATTAAAAAAACATTTAACAAATGAAAAGAGAATGTGAAAACTGGAATTTATATTTATTTACAGGTATAGCAATTCACACTTGAAAACAAAGAGGCAGCAATATGATTGCTTTATTGTAGCCTAGTATAATGATATGATTGTATCATGGTAGCCTAGCCTCTGCACTAATGAGTGAACCCTTGTACAATTTTTATGTCATACAATATTATAGTCGTATTCATAGTATAGTATTATAAACATTGTTACATTTTTAGAAAACCACTTATCTGCGATGATGCGCAGTTTCTCTAATTACCAGAGAGGGAGGGATGGAGCACAGTTTGTTTTGTATGTTAATTCTCTGAGCAAAGTTAATGTATTAGAAAGAAAATTAACATTAATTTTGTATTAGGTATCATTTACCTTAAACCTATGTAAAGATAGACTAGTATCCACATACTTTTTATGTGTTCATGACATACCTAACTTGTTCTTAATTTTTTTCTGTATTTTTATACCATGTGATTCATCTGTAAGTTTTTTCAAATTATCACAAATCTCCTCTCTTTTATTGAAAAAAATCCACATATAAGTGGACCTGTGCATTTCACACCTGTGTTGTTCAAAAGTCAGTTGTACTTGCTTGAATTAAATAAAATGTGTAATTTTACTTAATTACAAAATAAACATTTTATTTTAAGGTATGTATCACTCTGTGTTGATTAGTAAATAGACCAGCCTTTCAGAGCAGTAGATCTTTTATACTATTTTGGTGCTTAGGAAAAAAAGGGAGGGGAGAAAGCTCTTAAAACTGGTTGCCTCAAGGACACAGGAATAGAAATGAGAATAAATAGAGTGGAGTACTGTTGCTTTTCGTCAGGAATTTATAGGAAGATGAAAAGATGCTTTTAAAAGATTCTTCATGTGTAACTTTTATTTTCATTAAAAAAATAAAATATTTTAAAAAGTAGTGAAACTAGGTCCTAGGTTTTAAGCTTCAGTCAGTTCAGTTGCTCAGTCATGTCCTACTCTTTGCGACCCCATGAATTGCAGCACACCAGGCCTCCCTGTCCATCACCAACTCCCGGAGTTCTCTCAGACTTACATCCATCGAGTCAGTGATGCCATCCAGCCATCATATCCTCTGTCGTCCCCTTCTCCTCCTGCCCCCGATCCCTCCCAGCATCAGAGTCTTTTCCAATGAGTCAACTCTTCGCATGAGGTGGCGAAAGTATTGGAGTTCAGCTTTAGCATCATTCCTTCCAAAGAACTCCCAGGGTTGATATCCTTCAGACTGTACTGGTTGGACCTCCTTGCAGTCCAAGGGACTCTCAAGAGTCTTCTCCAACACCACAGTTGGGTATCCCAATTAGTGGAAGATTTTTAAATAGTTCTGAAATGTCAGAATTTGTTACTTACATTCATTGTTTCCCTTCCAGTTATCTTTACCCATGTTAAATACATCTTGAGATATATATTTTTTCTTATTAGTAATAGAAAGACTTGAAATATCAGAAAATCAAAACTGTAAACACATAACTGAATTCTATGCTTTTATAGGTTCTCTTTGTGTATTTCTCCTTTAACGAATATTATCAACTATTGAAATACATGAGTGGCTGACTGATTTCAGTTAACCTTTTATTGTGACTTAATTGTCCTATCTGTTAAGTCAGGGAGAATAATACTTGTCTTAATTCATTATTGATATTGAGATTAAATGACATGTTCATAAACTATAGGCTGTGAAAATTATGATATTCTACGGATTTTCTGTGTGATTAATTATGTGATTTAATAATCTTTAGCTGTTTGACATAAAAATTGTCATTATATGTAAGTCCATTAGAATTTTTAGTGTTCAAATGTATTTGGGGAAATTTTTTGTCATTTTCATCTCATTTTAAAAAATGAGACTAATACTAAATGATCAGGTTGCAATTATTTTTCTTCAGAATTTTAAAGATGATAAAAACAATTGGTAAAGTGAATTACTAAGAAAGTTTTTTTTTTAATTGGCTATAGTTATTTTACAGTGTTGTATCTGTGCCTGCTGTACTGTAATGAGGAAGTGTTGGTGGATAGGTTTAAAATATAGAATATTTTTGAGAAACTTGATAAAATTAACCCCAAAACCTATTACAGGTATTTTCAAAATAAAGTTTACATATTTAGTAATTTATTAAATTGTAGAATCTGTTGTTGCATTTGTCTTCATTATATGGTTTTAAGACTTCCTCATTATATGGTTTTAATTAAGGCAGAAAGTGAAGAGAAACTAAAGAGCCTCTTTATTGAAAGTGAGAGAGTGAAAAAGCTGGCTTAAAACTCAACATTCAGAAAACTAAGATCATGGCATCCGGTCCCATCACTTCATGGCAAACAGATGGGGAAACAGTGGCAGACTTTATTTTCTTGGGTTCCAAAATCACTGCAGATGGTGACTGCAGCCATAAAATTAAAAGACGCTTGCTCCTTGGAAGAAAAGCTATGACAAAGCTAGACAGCATATTAAAGAGCAGAGACTTTACTTTGCCAACAAAGGTCCATCTAGTCAAAGCTATGGTTTTTCCAGTAGTCATGTATGGATGTGAGAGTTGGACCAAAAGAAGGCTAAACGCCAAAGAATTGATGCTTTTGAACTGTGGTATTGGAGAAGACTCTTGAAAGTCCCTTGGACAGCAAGGAGAGCAAACCAGTCTATCCTAAGGGAAGTCGATCTTGGAAGGACTGTGCTGAAGCTCCAATACTTTGACCACCTGATGTGAAGAGCTGACTCATTAGAAAAGACCCTGATGCTGGGAAAGGTTGAAGGCAGGAGGAGAAGGGGACAAAAGAGAATGAGATGGTTGGATAGCCTCACCGACTTAGTGGACATGAGTTTGAGCAAGCTCCAGGAGATAGTAAAGGACAGGGAAGCCTGATGTGCTGCAGTCCACGGGGTCGCAAAGAGTCAGACACAGCTGAGCAACTGATCAACAAAAAGGACAGAATATTTCATCAGTGTCTAGAAAAATGTATATAACTTATGTAACTTCAGTACTATTAAAATTAAGTTGATTATGACCTAGAAACCAAAAATAAATTAGAAATTTAGGGGAGCTTTTAGAGACTTTAGATAAATATTACATTGACTCAGAATCAAAATACTGATTTAAGTTAGAAAAATACTTGCTTCATGATAATAGCTCATTTAATGTCTTTGCCATTTAGGCATGATTTACAATATAAATTAATGTAAATTTATAATATAAATCATACTAAATATAAATTTATTAATAAATTAATATAAATTTTATTATAATAAAACTGGGTTTCCCTTGTGGCTCAGCTGGTAAAGAATCCACCTGCAATGGGGGAGACCTGGGTTCGATTCCTGGGTTGGGAAGATCCCTTGAAGAAGGGAAAGGCTACCCACTCCAATATTCTAGCCTGGAGAATTCCATGGACTGTATAGTACATGGGGTCGCAAAGAGTCAGACACAACTGAGCAACTTTCACTCACGTAATAAAACTTATGTCTCTTCAGGATGTCAGTATATGCTGTTCATTAAATTTCTTGTGATACCTTCATTTTTCTTTAGTATTCACATTCAGCAAATTACCACACTAAGTAACTGAAATCATTCAATTATCATTTTAAATGTTATTTAAGATTAAAAATGTTGCTTAGAAAATCATTGGGAAATGTTGATGTCTCTGAATATGAGGAGGAGGCTGTTACCATTTTAATCTAAGCTTTAGGAAAGAAAGCAGGGATTTAAATAGCAGGGTGATTTTTACATTTAATGTGAGGAAAATTTTCTGGATGTTCAGAACTGTTATGAATGAAGTGGGTTGTAAAGAATTCTTTCTGGGTGTTTCTTCCTAAAAATATGCTCACCCACTCACCTATTACTTTAACTGCTATGTTCACTGGTGGCATGTGTTTGTGAACTCTTGTATAATTGAAAGGATTATTTGACATTTAAAATTGTAACATTGTTACTTGTGTTTTTTTATTTTCTTTAGGAGGAGCATATTATTTAATATCTAGAAGTCTAGGGCCAGAATTTGGTGGTGCAATTGGCCTGATCTTTGCTTTTGCCAATGCTGTCGCAGTTGCCATGTATGTGGTTGGATTTGCAGAAACTGTGGTGGAGTTGCTCAAGGTAATTCACCTTTTTCCAGTCATTTGTTTACTGGATCTTTACTGAGGATTTACGTGCCATTCACCATGTAAGATGCCAGGAAAGCAGCAAGGAACCTAAAGCTCATCCTTCAAGAAGTTTAGTGTGGGAGATAGACCAACAAATGTCAGAAATGGGTAACTGCAGGACGTCTTGACAAACGAGGAGGAGCACTTAATTTACCATCCAGGAGTAGGGTGGCAGAGAAGTGTCAAGACAGTTTTCAAAGGAAGGGAGTGAAGACATTAGCACCCAGATAGGAGAGGTGAGATATGGTATGAGGGAAATAGGAAAGAAAAGAAAAGAAAGACCTAGAAGGGGTAGAGTATGGTGTGTTATTTAAAAAAAAACACCACCACAAAACTGGAAATATTTCAGTATGGCTGAAGCACAAAGTGGCACGAGGTTTAAGATAAGAGGGAAGAAAGAAAGGATCGAGTCAGGAAAGGTCTTTTTTGCTGTTAAACCTGGATTGTATCTAACTGGAGTTGAGATCCATGATGATCAGATTTGGTGCCTCAAGAAATATATGATTACAGTGTAGAGAATTGTAAGGAGTCACAATTTGACATGGAGACCATTTAAAAGGCTGTAGCTATCCTGGGAGAAGAGATGTTGGTGGATGTTAAATCAGTGACGAGTGGAGCTGGAGAGATGTATTTGAGTGGTTTTTAATAAGTTGAGTAAGTAGACTTGATTGATGGGATGTGGGAAATTAGAGAACAAGAAAGGAGGACTGATTTAGATGGATGGTAATGCCATTTGCCATGAGATAGAGAACACAGAACATTTCAGTTTGGGATGTCTGATTGGTATATGTAAGTCAAGCTGGCCAGGAAGTGGTTGATGTTACTGCCCTGGAGTTGAGAACTTAGTTTGAAAAGAGTAATTAGTATGTGTGTAGTTAAAGCAGTAGAAGTAGGATTCAATTTTATTAACTGAGAAGACTCTTGAATGACACCTGTAGTTGTTCATGTTAGGTTGTAACTTCTTGTTTTTGTTATTTTATATGGTATATTAGGAAGTGTAACATCTGAAAAGGACTGATACTTGCATTGGCATTGACGTTAGCTGCCTAGGCCAAAGGGACAGAGTAAAGGAAGTAAGCAAACAGTATAATCATTAAGAATTCATAGTCTTTCATTGTTTAGTATATATTTTTAATGTCATTATTTTAGCCACAAATAATTTTGTTCTTAGAATGGAACAGTGTGACTTTGGACAGCTGCATGAAAGTGTGTTCATCTCTTTTCCTTATGCAACGGAAGAGACTGTTGAAAGCTAAATTCACTAACCACAGTGAATACAAAATATATTTCTGCTTTGTAACTTTAAAAAAATCCTATTAGTACTACTTAGTCATAATTTTTTTTGCTTGTTAGCAATCCATTTTTAAAAATTTGAGTCTTTATAAATATAGCAGTGTTAATATTTGATCATATTTTTGATGTCTTCAGATGTTTAAGTGACATCTTAATAGTAAACAGTAATTCATTCTTTTTTGCTAGATCTCCCTATTCATTCCTTAAATAGGGATTTGTTCAACTTCTCTCTGTGAAGAACTGTGATATCTCTAAAATGTTTCAAGAAGAATGGAAGAATTTAGCTGAAGTAAATAATATTTTTCCTTCTACTATTTTCTGTTTGTAGGAACATTCCATACTTATGATAGATGAAATCAATGATATCCGCATTATTGGAGCCATCACAGTGGTGATCCTTCTAGGCATTTCAGTAGCTGGCATGGAATGGGAGGCAAAAGTAAGTAACGGTATTACTGGGACCTCTGTAAATGCTGAATGTACAGACTTTTAGAGCTTATGCTTTAGGTGTGTTCTAAGGTGTGGTAATGCCTTTAGATTTTGAAGGTTCCTAAGGGGCCATTTTCAAAGACGTTTACATATAAGGTCATTTCTCTTTGGCAAGGTCGGGGAGTATTTGGAAATAATAGTAATTTAAAGAGGTAATCAAAGAGTATGTGAAAAAAAATAATGCGGCCTGTCAGAGGGAGTTACTAACGGTAGTATCAGTACTATAATTTTTTCTATATTTTAACATTTGTGTTGTTAATGTATCTAACATGCACATCTTTAACTCACTTTGGAAATAGTTAGCATGACCCTACTTTTGCTCTCCATTTTCCCCCAATGTATTGAACATTCTGAGATTGTTCCTTTAACAAAAATTTATTAAGCACCTGCTTTATGCTTAGCACTGTGTTAGGCTCTGGGAAAATAAGACAGAAATCTTTTCCCTTAACAGGAGTTATATTCCAGTGGGACTGAATTGGTGTATCGACACAGTATGTTTGATTTTGATATTTAATGTTTAAAATTTCAGGCTCAGATTGTTCTTTTGGTGATTCTACTACTTGCTATAGCTGATTTCGTCATAGGAACATTTATCCCATTGGAAAGCAAGAAGCCCAAAGGTTTCTTTGGTTATAAGTGTAAGTAAGAAAGAATTTTTTTTTTTTTTAAGGTGCACATTATAGCATTCTAGTGTTAAATAAATTTAGTACGTTTTCATATTTTGTAATGTAATTGAATTTGGTGTAGTGACTAACACTAATTGACAGTCCAGTTTAGTTTGGTTTCTTTATGTTTATTGTATAATTGGAGTGAAAAAAAAATCACTTTTATTTATATCTTTCATTTTTCATCATTAGCAAAATGAAAGGTGATAAAACATAGAGAAATCAGTGCTATTGAGGAAAAGTACTTTTGTTCTCATTTGGGAATTTGTTACTGAAATTGTAACTTCTGTTCTAATGTTGCTTTTCCATTCTTTTAGTTGTATTTAAACACAATAGTCTAAAAGTGCCTGAGACTATGAAAGCAACTAGAAATAGTTTCTTGATGTAATTCTACAGTTTACATTATTAATTGTGTGAGAATTTCCAGTTTTCATCTTCCATAACCCTTTTCATTCTGCCTCTTAACTTTCACTACAGGTGTAATTTATGTGTCATTTATTGTTTTATGAGGTGTCTTTCTGTATCTCCGGCCTGCTCCCTCCACTGAGCTGCCGTTCTGCATCTGTCTCTTCAAGGCAGAATGAAAGGCAGACAGAAGAGTTGCAGTAGCATCAGAGTTGCTTTCCCTTAGGGTAAAGGGTCTGCCTGTGTTAAATTGACAAAAACTCCTTGTTTTTTTAGTCTCCTGACTCTCGGCAACATTCTGTTTAGCTGTCCCATTCTCCTTTGATGTCAGACACTGTACTCTAGTGAGTTCTTTGCTACCTAGTTCCCTGCTCGCTATGTCAGTTAATCCTGTTACCCCTTCTCTTCTTTCTTCCTCTAAATGTCAGAGTTGTACAGTGTTTTCCTAGGCTTTCTAACTGTATTCTTTCTTTTGGCAATATCTATTCTCATGGCTCAAAATGCTTTCGAGAGACTGACATATTTCTATTCCTGGGTCTCTCCTTTAAACTCCAGATATAAGTATATATTTAACTGCTTATTTGATGTCCCTCCTAACTAACCCTTCTTGAACTTCTCTATCCTGATACATGAAAGAAATCAGGATCTCAGTGTTTTCTACTTGGTCTCTTTCTAATCTTTCTCTCATCAGTACATTATTCTCCTATCACTAGATTGAACCACTACAGTAACCTTCTAATTGGTTACCTGTTTCAGATGCTGACCCTTCAGTCCACTGTCTCTGCAGCATCCACATAAGCATTGATCATGCCATGTCATTTCCATGACTCTGTGCCCACCATGCCTTTTCATTGTATTGAGAACAAAAACCATTTCATTTAATCTCCCCTAAACTGTAAGAGCTTTGCCTTCTTTCAGTTCTTCAGAAGAACTAAACCTTCTTCCTGCCTCAGGGACTTTCTATATGTTGTTGGTTATTCCTGGTGTACTCTTTCCCTGGAACATCACATGGCTGATTCCTGCTCCGTAAAGTCGCAACCTAAGTGTTAACTCCTTAGTTGCATCACTTTCAGTTCAGTCGCTCAGTCGTGTCCAACTCTTTGCGACCCCATGAATCGCAGCACGCCAGGCCTCCCTGTCCATCACCAACTCCTGGAGTTCACTCGGACTCACGTCCATTGAGTCAGTGATGCCATCCAGCCATCTCATCCTCGGTCGTCCCCTTCTCCTCCTGCCCCCTATCCCTCCCAGCATCAGAGTCTTTTCCAGTGAGTCAGCTCTTCGCATGAGGTGGCCAAAGTACTGGAGTTTCAGCTTTAGCATCATTCCTTCCAAAGAACACCCAGGGCTGATATCCTTTAGAATGGACTGGTTGTATCTCCTTGCAGTCCAAGGGACTCTCAAGTCTTCTCCAACACCACACTTCACTTCGGCGCTCAACCTTCTTCACAGTCCAACTCTCACATCCATACATGACCACTGGAAAAACCATAGCATTGACTAGATGGACCTTTGTTGGCAAAGTAATGTCTCTGCTTTTGAATATGCTATCTAGGTTGGTCATAACTTTTCTTCTAAGGAGTAAGCGTCTTTTAATTTCATGGCTGCAATCACCATCTGCAGTGATTTTGAACCCCCAAAAATAAAGTCTGACACTGTTCCCACTGATTCCCCATCTATTTCCCATAAGTGATGGGGCCAGATGCATGATGTTTGTTTTCTGAATGTTGAGTGAGTTTTAAGCCAACTTTTTCACTCTCCTCTTTCACTTTCATCAAGAGGCGCATTAGTTCCTCTTCACTTTCTGCCATAATGGTGGTGTCGTCTGCCTATCTGAGGTTATTGATATTTCTTCTAGCAATCTTGATTCCAGCTTGTGCTTCTTCCAGCCCAGTGTTTCTCATGATGTATTCTGCATGTAAGTTAAATAAGCAGGGTGACAATATACAGCCTTGACGGACTCCTTTTCCTATTTGGAACCAGCCTGTTGTTCCATGTCCAGTTCTAACTGTTGCTTCCTGACCTGCATACAGATTTCTCAAGAGGTAGGTCAGGTGGTCTGGTATTCCCATCTATTTCAGAATTTTCCATAGTTTATTGTGATCCACACAGTCAAAGGCTTTGGCTTAGTCAATAAAGCAGAAATAGATATTTTTCTGGAACTCTTTTGATTTTTTGATGATCAAGTGGATGTTGGCAATTTGATCTCTGGTTCCTCTGCCTTTTCTAAAACCAGCTTGAACATCTGGAAGTTCACGGTTCACATATTGCTGAAGCCTGGCTTGGAGAATTTTGAGCATTACTTTACTAGCATGTGAGATGAGTGCAATTGTGTGGTAGTTTGAGCATTCTTTGACATTGCCTTTCTTTTGAATTGGAATGAAAACTGACCTTTTCCAGTCCTGTGGCCACCGCTGAGTTTTCCAGATTTGCTGGCATATTGAGTGCAGCACTTTTACAGCATCATCTTTCAGGATTTGAAATAGCTCCACTGGAATTCCATCACCTCCACTAGCTTTGTTTGTATTGATGCTTTCTAAGGCCCACTTGACTTCACATTCCAGAATGTCTGGCTCTAGGTGAGTGAGCACACCATTGTGATTATCTGGGTCGTGAAGATCTTTTTTGTACAGTTCTTCCGTGTATTCTTGCCACCTTTTCTTAGTATCTTCTGCTTCAGTTAGGTCCATAGCATTTCTGTCCTTTATTAGCCCATCTTTGGATGAAATGTTACCTTGGTATCTCTAACTTTCTTGAAGAGATCTCTAGTCTCTCTAATGGATCACTTTAGCTTTGTGTAATAAACACATTGAATTAGGTTATCTCTCTCTGATTATTTGTCACAACACCCTGTTTCCATTGAGTACTTTTACTGCTGTTTGCAGTAACCTTTTGTTTTTTTTTTTTACTTATTTGGTAGCTCCCTATTGATACTATGAGGGCTTCCCTTGTAGTTCAGTTGGTAAAGAATCTACCTGCGTTGCAGGAGACTTGGGTTTGATTCCTGGGTCAGGAAGATCCCTTGGAGAAGGAAATGGCAACCCACTCCAGTATTCTCGCCTGGAGAATCCCATGGACAGGCTATGGGGTCATAAGAGTTGGACACAACTTAGTGACGCAACTACAACTACTACTAGTATTGATACTTGTAAGTTCCATGAAGGTAGCTTGTTGCTATTGGACTTCCTCAGTACCTTGAGATACCAGATGGCTCCAGTATTGGCACATGGTGTATACTCAGATACCGGATGGATGGATGAATGGATGCATGGATGACAGTTTATTGTTTGTTTCTATTTGAGGACCTATTAGAATAGATGGAAATAGTAGGAACTAGTTGACACTTTAATTATTATTGAAATGGAAAGGACCTTTACCTAGTTTGTCTTAGCTAAAAATTATCTAGATGCCTGATGGATAGCCTCAAAATTGAAACAGTTCACCCCTAGGAGGCTTCCCTGGTGGCTCAGAGGTTAAAGCATCTGCCTCCAATGTGGGAGACCTGGGTTCGATCCCTGGGTCGGGAAGATCCCCTGGAGAAGGAAATGGCAATCCACTCCAGTATTCTTGCCTGGAGAATCCCATGGATGGAGAAGCCTAGTAGGTTACAGTCCACGAGGTCGCAAAGAGTCGGACACGACTGAGCAACTTCACCTTCACCCCTAGGAAACAGAGAAGACAGTACAGATAAGTTGTATGTAAGGGGAAAAAAAAAAAAAAACAGTTCCAGGTAGTGTGATGTCCTTTTTGTTCTTCTACCTGCTTTCTTGTTTCTTTGACCTCTTGGCCTGTCTTAAGAGTCAAGTTAGAGGTATTTCAAACATAATTAGTAAGGTATACAAAATAATAGTGCATGAACCAGATCAAACCACCATTTTGGCTGTAAACTGTTTTCCTCATACAAGAAAAGAGGAACACCAATACTTGAATTTGAAAATATTCAAGAATTTACCAGTTACTGGAACTGAAGAAAAGTCAGGGATCATAAATCACCACTTACTCTTAACCTAAAATATTATGGCCTAATCTGCTATCCATTAATTGCCAAAAATATTTTTTTCTCTATAGCTGAAATATTTAATGAGAACTTTGGGCCAGATTTTCGAGATGAAGAGACCTTTTTTTCTGTATTTGCCATCTTTTTTCCTGCTGCAACTGGCATTCTGGCCGGAGCAAATATCTCAGGTGATCTTGCAGTAAGTATTATAAAGTACTTTACTGATTTCATATAAAAATGATATACTTATTTTTAAAGGTAGACTTTAAAAAATGTTTTTGTCTTCTAGGATCCTCAGTCAGCCATACCCAAAGGAACACTCTTAGCCATTTTAATTACTACGCTGGTTTACATAGGAATTGCAGTATCTGTAGGTAAATAACCTTACATTTCTCTATGTGTTTCAGTCATTTAATGATGTACATACTATAAGTATTCATTTTCATGATATTTCTAACTTTTAAATTGAGAACTATTTCAATAAAAAGACATGGAGTTTTGTATTTTACTTCAAAAGTGCTTAAGTAGGCTGCTGCTGCTGAGTCGCTTCAGTCGTGTCCGACTCTGCAACCCCATAGACGGCAGCCCACCAGGCTCCCCTGTCCCTGGGATTCCCCAGACAAAAGCTAGTGGTGACTTAATACATGTTGTCTAAGCCACCAAATACTCTATTGTTTCTTTTCTGGGATTTTTATTTAATTATATAGTAAGTTAGAAAGTTATGTAAAGTCTCATCTGCAGATTCTTAAATTTTACGAGACATATTTACAGAAAATATAATTTATGTGTAGAAATAAATGAATTTTACTTTCTGATCTTCACAAATTTTAGCATATTTTTCTTTATGATGGTTACTTTTTATATTTTTATATAATCTTACTGTATTAAGATTGTTTCAAGGCCATTATGCAGAACCTGACATTTTTTACCATAAAAATTTGATTTCAATTAATAGGAGATACTACATTGAATGAAAAGTATTACTAAATTAATGAAAATGATTTTAAGCTATTTTAATACACTGATGTAATCATAGTACTTAAAGAAAGGACTTAAGAGGTCAGCCAGTCTCTAAATCTTTTATGTGTGAGAAAGCCAATTTTGCTGCCACAAATAAGATAATAGCACTGCCTTTAAAAATTATTTTCATGACAAAGAGGGTTTTGGTGTTTTTATTTGTAAGTAAGTAAGTAAATAATTTTGAAAGACTAATTTAAGATAGGTTCTTTAACTGAAACATTCTAGTCTAGAAAAAAATTTAATAACTACTGATTTTACATATAATTTGCATACACTGACTATAGATGCTGTCGTCTTGAATTTATTGTACATTCATGAAATTAAATACTTTATCCAGAAATCATATTCTTAAAGTATAAGCACTGTGTTTAATGTCTAAATTCTAAAATTCAGGTTTTACAGTTAAAAATTTTAAAGCATACTAGAAGAATAAATCATAGTCTAGTACTAATCAAAAGAATCACAAACTCAAAATTAATTAACTATAGAATATATATTTTTCATAGTATTTGATTATTCAGTCTGCTGCAAATCTCAGATACTATATGTTTTCTTTTTTTAATTTTTTCATTTATTTTTTATTGCAGTAGAGTTGATTTACAATGTTGTGTTAATTCCTGCTTTACAGCAAAGTGACTGTTATATGTGGATATACATTATTTTTACTAATCTTTTCCATTATAGTTTTACTAGGATATTGAATATAGTTCCCTGTGCTATATAGTAGAACTTTGTTTTTTATTCATTCTATGTGTAATGCTTACATCTGCTTAACCCTGAGTCCCAGACTATCCCTCCCCGACTCCTCCCACCTTATATTTTCATATTATCAAGGTGGACTTACTTGATACAGAGGTTTAAATAGAATTATATAATTCATTCATGTTTAAATTACTTTTCCTCACAGAAGATTGACGTTAACTCAAGTCTGATCTTTGGCACATTTTAAATATAAAGTATTCGGGGTATGTGAAACTGTTTCTGCCATTTGGAACTCTTTCAACATAGTGTTTCTGTATTTGCTTTAGGACATTTTAATCAAGTAGTACAGGAAATGATTTTGCTAATATATCATTTTCACAGTGATGTTTAGAAGATCTTTAAGTATATACATATACATACTTTATACGGTTTCATTTCACTGACTCAGTACTGGGGACCATGATGCTTTCCAGATTCTGTTCAAGGTAAAGCTTTCTTAACTGTGATACACTGCATTCTATTATAAGCAAGTACATACAGTCAGTACCATAAATTTCTTTATGGGTATATATAATTTTGAAATGAAGGTAAATGTTAGTTTGATTATTTGTCCTCATTGTCCCTTGTGCTTCAGGTTCATGTGTTGTTCGGGATGCTACTGGGAACGTTAATGACACCATTCTAACAGAGCTAACAAACTGTACTTCTGCAGCCTGCAAATTAAACTTTGATTTTTCATCTTGTGAAACCAATCCTTGTTCCTATGGCCTAATGAACAACTTCCAGGTGAGCATCAAATTTATATTATACAGGCATTCTGTGTTCATCTAGAGGTCAAACTGCTGTTAATTCTACCATTCAGAGTATAGCAAAAAGTTTTTGCTATTGCTTTATACTCAGATATCAGTGAAGACAGTATGCAGCTAATAGTGCATGCTCAGTCGCTCAGGTATGTCCAACTCTGCAGCCCCATGGATTTCAGCCTGCCACACTCGCCTGTCCATGGCATTTTCCAGGAAAGAATACTCAAGTGGGTTGCCATTTCCTCCTCCAGGAGACCTTCCCCACTCAGGGATTGACCAGTGTCTGCTGCATTGATAGGTGGATTTTTTACCACTGTGCCATCTGGGAAGCCCCATGTAAATAATTGGGCAAACAGAAAAATATAAAAGAATGAAACCTGAGCCTGTTCAGGGCAAAAGGGCCCCAGAGGGTAACACTTCTATTGTAAGGTATAATAAATAGTAATTATATATAGTATACTGTTGGAGAAAGTAAGAAAACATCTCACACATAGTCATATGTGCTGAGCCCTTTTCTGGCTTCACTGTTGTGTTCCATTGATCTTTGTATCTATCCTCCCAACAATGCCATACTTTCTTGAGTACTGTAATTAGATTGTCAGTCTTAAAATTGGGTAGCTTAATTCCTCCCACTTTATTCTTTTTTCAAAATTATTTTAGCTATTTTAGTTCTTTTGCTTTTTCAGATACATTTTAGAATAATCTATGTTTATCTACAAAAAAGTCTTGCTGGAATTTTGGTAGGAAATGCATTAAACTTGTACATCAATTTGGGGAGAACTGGTAGGTTTACACCCTTTATTTAGATCTTCTTTGACTTCCTTCATCATTATTATATAGTTTTCAGAATATCAGTCCTGTATATTTTTTGTTAGATTTACACCTGAGTATTTTGTTTTTATTTTTGAGCAATTTAAATCCATACTAACTTAAATGAATTCAGCTTAATTTGAGATTTCTCCCTAATTCCTCTGTATATAAATGCCCTTTTAAGTATTGATCAGTATCAGCAGTCTTATTTAATTAAATATGGCTAATATAGTGATGCTGTGTTAAACCACCATTGAACAGCAGAATTAAATTATTAATGAATGCTTAAAAGTTTGTGAACTAGTAAACATATGAACTCTGTAAACAGTAGTAGTAGTAGTAGTAGTAGTAGTAGTTTAGTCGCTAAGTCATGTCCGACTCTTGTGACCCCATAGACTGTAGCCTGCTAAGCTTCTCTGTCCATGGGATTCTCCAGGCAAGAATACTGGAGTGGGTTGCCATTTCCTTCTCCAGGGGATCTTCCTGACCCAGGAATCGAACCTGAGATTCCTGCATTGCAGGCAGATTCTTTACCAATTGATCTACAAAGGAAGCCCCAGTAAATACTGCTCTAGTATTTGCAGACTCTCAGTTCTTTTTTTTTTTCATTCTATTTTTGTAAAATTTATGAGTTTTACATAAGATTTATAAGATGAAAAGGAACTACTAAAATATGGAGGATATTTTGAGAGTTGCTTGATAATTCTCAGGATGCTAGAAAGAAAAAACTCAAAGGTATAGATAGATTCAGGAGATTAAAACAAGATATTTTGTGGTAAAGTTATAGATAGATCTACAGATTCAAAGTGAAAAATGAAAATTCTGCTTCCTCGTGTTTTTCTAGTAAGACTTAAACCTAATAAACAGAATAGTTGAGGATTTAATGTATTTCAGAACATTATATAGAAATATTATGTAGACATGTAGAATCTGTGTGGTTTACATGAAAATTTTTAATGGGCTTATGTATATTTTCTTTTGTATAGTTTCAAACAATTGGCTGCACTTTCAGTGGTTAAAAATATTGGACTCAATTATGTAATAGATGTTTGTTTTTTTCTAGTCACAAGACTAGGCAAAATTGTAGAAAGAAAGAAACTATTCATGTCCAGCTAATTATTCAGGCCAATTCTGACATTGATATTGTGTATGAAAGACACAAATGTTGGTCTCTGCCCAAGTGACTGAAAATGCCAATCAGATTTCTGTGTTGTTGCCTTAAACTACAAAAGTATGTTATCTTTATTAAGTCTAAGTATGGAAAGTATGGACTTACTCAATCAAAGTATAGGAGTTTGGTATATGTAAATCTGCTTTTCTAATTTAAGTAAAATTTTAAAGAGTACTTTGTGAAGTGATAGAGAATGGAAAGAAAATTCTGTCAAATTATTAATTGCTTGTCACTTGGAGAATGAAGAATGGTGAATAGAACATTACTGAGGAGCATATAAATGGAGACTCCATCATGAAATCTATACAAAGCACACTATATAATGCTATTTTGCATATAATTGATAAATATATGTACATGTAATTGAGTCACCTTATCTTAAATGTTTAATTTCATTTAGTTTTATGTTTATTATATTTCTATATTTTAATGCCCTCAGAAACCTTTGACTCACCATTGTTTAATAAGCAAAGTGTGATGATCATTCACTACTGGTAAAATTTATAATGGATAGATCAAATTAACAGTGCCTAAATCCATTGAACAGTTCTTGTGAATCAACTTTATATTTTGACAGATTTTAAAGGTACACAAGGAACAGTGCTATGAAAACCTACCCTACCTACTTACCCTTCATTTTATTTATTAGTTATTTATCTTTATAGGTATAGTATTTTTCTTCTCAAACCAATGAGAATAAATTATAGACATCACACCATGACAGATTGAAGTGTTTAGAACATTCTTTACAAATGTAGTTGAATTATCCCATCCAAGTAATCCCAGTGTTGATGAAATACTGTTGTCTAAATATATATTCCATATTCACAGTTCTCACTTGTTCCAGTAATGCCCCAGATCATTTTTTCCTGATCCAGGATTCAGTCTGTTGTCACACGTGGCCTTCAGTTGTGTTATTTTAAAATGCTTTAACCTAGAGGAGTTAACAGCTTGCTTGTTTTTAACCTTTCAAGATGTTGACGTTTTGAAGGGTTCAGGCAAATTACTTTGCATTATGCTCCACAGTTTGTTTATTTTATTGCCTTCTCATCATCGTTAGTGATCTTTTTTTTTTAACTTCCTTTTAGGGAAATATTTGAACATGTTCAAAGAGAGAGAAAGCAATCTAATGTACCTGACATATACATTTTCTAGCTTCATCAGTTATTAAAGCATGGCTAGTGGTGTTTTGTTTATGACCCCCAATTCACAGATTAGAGGCAATTCCCTAGACTTAAATCTTTTTGACTGGATATTTCAACTTTTATCTTAAAAAAAAATAAAGATTCTTTAAAAACAAAGACATAACCATGATACCAATCTATTATCTTAATGTAAAAAAAAAAAAAAAGACCCTTCTGGACAGAAGTGCATCATACCAGTTTGGAGTACTACTGTGCACCTTGGTCTGATTAACTGTCTAGATCTACCTACCAGTTGCCTAGAAATAGAGGTAAGAGGAACAGATTAAACAAGGCAATGGAGACTGTCAGCAAAATCCAGAGCATAGGGTTTCTCTAAGTAAGTAAGTGAGTAAAGTCACTCAGTCGTGTCCGACTCTTTGTGACCCCATGGACTGCAACCCACCAGGCTTCTCAGTCCATGAGATTCTCCAAGCAAGAATACTGGAGTGGGTTGCCATTTCCTTCTCCAGGGGATCTTCCCAACCCAGGGATTGAATCCGGGTCTCCTGCATTGGAAGCAGACGCTTTAACCTCTGAGCCACCAGGGAATATAAAAACAATAAAATTTAAAGAAAGGATGAATCTGTGGTTTGAAAAAGACTTAAGACAAAACCACCAAATATAAAGTGTAATCCTTTTGTGGATCCTGATTTTGAACAAACTATTTTAAAAAGCAAGAAAAGAGAAAGAATTTGGGAATTGTGGGCGCAATTGAGTATTTGATGCTGTTAAAGAATTAAGCAGTTTTTAAGATGTGACAGTGACTGTAGTTACAGTTTTTAAAAGTTCTTACCCATTAGAGGTACACACTGAAACATTTATGCATGAAATGATATCTGGAACATTTATGTGTGAAATGATTTATGATAATATTGGCCTGTTGAAACTGATGGATATTTTGTAGTTCGTTATGCTTTTCTCATTGCCATTGTGTTTGCCTTTGATGTTATACAAAATAAAACGTTTTTTTTTTTTACATTAATTAAGGGATGGTGATACATCATTTTCAGAAGTTTGTAGTGCATGTAAGAACCATTATTACTGTGGACTATTGCTTTTGTTATCATATTCTCCCCAGTATTACTATCGGTGTTCTTCATAGGAATAGTAAAGATGTATAGTGTTGTGGATTTTTTTGCATTGTATATGACTTACTTTTCCATTGTCACTTTTTAAGGTAATGAGCATGGTGTCAGGCTTTGCACCATTGATTTCTGCAGGTATCTTCTCAGCCACTCTTTCTTCTGCATTAGCATCTCTTGTGAGTGCACCCAAAATATTTCAGGTGAGCTTTCACATTGCAAATTTTATTGTAGAGGTAGGCAAGGTAATATATTTCAAATGGGATTTTAATATTTTTAAATGATTCATTTACTTCTGTCAACCCTGTGTATTTATATGATACATGCCAACACACATATATCAAGCATGACATATTTAATTTTATGCACAGGAATGTGGATATGTATATTTATATAAACAGTTGTGCATTTATTCACTGACAGGGTATAGTTTTTGAGTTGTGTTTCTGGAAGTGGTAATGAATTTTTGCTTTTTTGACATGCTCTGTTAGCATAAATTTTCATGTCTTACCAAGGATAAAAAGTACCATAAATCAAAAGAAGATACTTTATCTTGTTCCTGTTAGCATAATGCCAAAACAAGTGTTTTATTTTTATGAATATTTGAATGTCTAGTATGTGTCATACATTATGTTTGGTGCTCAGGATATAATCATAAGTAAAACATTATCTCCCTTTAGTGAGCATCAAATAAACAACTGATACTGCATAGAAAGTACTTTTTATTACTAAAACAAATGAAGTATTGATTCTGCAGCTTTGTTCTTAATTTCTTGTTATAATTAATATAGTAGAGGTATAGAATATTTCCTAAAACTATTTTCAGTATTGTTTTAAGAAAAGTGATTAAGTTTTATAATTAGGATTTTTATTTGCTTTAAGTCTTAGATTTGGACTTGGTTTTCTTAAAATAGGTCACACATCTATCATACTCTCAAGCTTCCACATGTCTATATATATGCTTGCTTCTTTGACTCTTTATTCGTGTAAGACTGTCAACCTGGTGTAGGGTAAAATAGATAAACACCACAGTGTATTCTAAACCTCCTGCCTTTCTGATACTGGAAATGTTTGACTCTTCTTTACAATTTGTTAATAAAGCAGTACGAGAAGAAAAAAAAAGAGGACCAGGAATTAGAAACTTGGGTTCGCTTCCTGATTAACCTGTTGAAACTGTAAGCAGATCTGTATGTCTTATTTCCATGTATTCCATTTTAATGTTTACATTTCTTATTAGGCTCTATGTAAGGACAACATCTACCCAGCTTTCCAGATGTTTGCTAAAGGTTATGGGAAAAATAATGAACCTCTTCGTGGCTACATCTTAACATTCTTAATTGCACTTGGATTCATCTTAATTGGTTAGTCTATACATGTGTGCTGATGTAGATTTTGGTGTATTTATAGTATTAACTGTCAACATTGAGTCATTAAGTCATAAAATGTTACTTTGCCTGCTATCCTAAGTTTCTTTTTGATCAAAGGAAAAGTTTAGAAAATACTGCAGATAATAGCATTCATTAAATATTTGCTCAAACTCATACCCTCACTAACTCCCTATTCAGCTAAAGGGACCTCCTAGGTTCTTATCCCTAAAACAAATATGGTAATACCATAGGGTAAAGGATTACAGTGTCTTCCATGAAGGTAGAACCTCTGCTGATCTTTTTGGTTCCTTTGCCTCTGATTAGGAAGCTAATGGGTCTTAAAAAACGTTTGGACTTTTGATTATACCATGGAAACTAACTTTCTCATCTGATGCTTAAAAATGTATCTGGTATAGCTACTTTTTGAGAACAGGTTGGCAATATTTAATAAAGTTTCCTATGATCCACCAGTTCTTAGAGCTTTGTACCCTGCAGAAACTTGCATATGTAAGAATATTTTTAGTGTCATTAATTATAATAGTGAAAAATGGAAACAACCTGAGTCAAACAGCAGAATAATATTCAGCAGTAAAAATGTGAATAAACTTGGTTTTCATTTGTTAATATGGATGAATCTCAAAAATAATCAAATTACTGAATGATAATATTGTATGATGTAATTTATGTAACTTTTAAAACATCCAAAACAGTGCTCCATAATCCTTGTGAATCATATATGTATGTAGGAAAACAGTATAACGTCACTGGAAAGAATATTTCAACTTTGAGAGAGTGAGTCATAAAGGAGGTTTCTACTGTGTACGTAGGATATGATTTAAAGTATATGAAGTATGTATAGCAAAGTTCATTAAATCTGTATTTAGCATATGCATTATCTAAAGCTTTCAAATGATTCATAGTTTTGAAAAGTTAAAAATGTCTAATATGTCATGTTTCTTTTGCAGCTGAATTGAATGTTATTGCTCCAATTATCTCTAACTTCTTCCTTGCATCATATGCACTGATCAATTTTTCAGTATTTCATGCATCACTTGCAAAATCTCCAGGTGATTTTACATTTTCTTTAAAAGTTTCGTAAATGTGGCAATATTTGATTTTAGAGAAAACAAAACTTTAATACATTTCAAAAGATGGCATGTGTGGAATTAGTTCACTAATGCTTCGTTCTGCCTTTATACTTGAGTCAAACTGAGTCTTCAGAGATCTATCGTGCAGTTTATTGGTAAACAATGTCTGTTTCTTGCTTCAAATAATTTAAAATAACATTAATCTCAAATTCTGGCTAACTATGAAAGAATTATTTTGTTTTTTTCCTGTATTTATCAGTTCTAAGAACATTGTTATGATATAGCACCCTATCCAGGAATATTTTTAACACAATGAGTTCTGTGGAATTCTAATATAAGGGGTCTTTATCAACTGAAAAATTATTCCATATACAGTTTTTATTGGTATTTTGTTATAAACCATGACACCAGTTGGGCATCAGAGAAGGAAATGAAGTAACAAAAACACTATTGCTTCTCTGGGCCTAGAAGTTTCTCAGAACAAGAAAGATAAAACATTAGAACTTAGGATACAAACATCTTAGCTTCAGTTTTTAAGAATATAAAGTTTAGAGATGGATGTGGGTGTAGCTATAAAAGGGCAACACAAGGGATTCTTGTGTTGAACTTTTATCTTGACTATTTTAATATCAGTATTTTAGCTATGATACTTTGGTATCATTTTGCAAGATGTTACCACTGGGAGAAATTAGGTAAAGTGCCCCCAGAATCTCTATATTATTTCTTAAAACTTTGTGTGAATCTGCAGTTATCTCAAAATTAAAAGCTTAATTTTTAAAAAAGAATATAAATTATATTGAAATGAAATACTTCCCCAAATATATGGTTTTTTTTTTTAACAATTCTAAAGAACAATTTATTTGAATTGTTTTCTATATTCATTAACATATGGATGTGTCTTGTGCTAAAAACCAGAAAATAAAATCTCACTATTAAGGACTCAATTTGAAACCTAATTTTTTCATCTTCTCTTATTTTTAGCATTCACTGAGTTTAGGTTGATTTGTAGTTTTTTAGTAAGGACTTTTTGAATTGGGAACTAGTAAGATAGGATAGTGTTGATGTAAATAGATGTGCCCACTTCATGGCTATCAAGAATCATGACGTTATGATCAGTAATGGTCTATGACTTTACTGTTTAATTAGCTATACAGTTCACATTTAAAGATTTCTCAGTGTAGCGGCCACAGAGAAATTTATTTTGTGCCTGCATATGTACCACTGTCTAAAGCAGATGAGGCAGCTGAGTGACTTTTATTTATCTATATTATTTGTTTCTGTTAGGGTGGCGTCCTGCATTCAAATACTACAATATGTGGATATCACTTCTTGGAGCAATTCTCTGTTGCATAGTGATGTTTGTTATTAACTGGTGGGCTGCATTGCTAACATATGTGATAGTTCTTGGACTTTACATTTATGTTACCTACAAAAAACCAGGTCAGTCTTCTCTCTTAATCTTTAGTATTTCAAGCTAAAAAATGTTGAGATGTTCTTTGTACCTTTTCATATCTAAACATCCATCTTTTATATTTTGGAAAGGCCTTTTGCATAAAACCTAAAATGCTTTATTTCTAAATATATGTAGCTTTAATGAAAAAGTTACTATAAGACTTTTTATTCTGTGGAATTTCATTCTTACCCATGAGTTAAATTTAATTAATTCTATTTGTAGAAAAATAACAAATTCATGTAATAAACATTGTTTCACTCAATATGTTTTAAAATTACTCTTTGAAAAGATTTTATTACAGTACAGTCGTTTCTATTAGCCTGATGAGCATTATATGTATTACCTAATGTGGTTTAGTACCTTCTATAATTTGTACCACAGAATCACAAATATTAGAACACATAGTATCTTCCCTCTAGCTTACTGTATAGCAAGGAAAATTAGACAGATATACTTAACTGGGAAATAAAGAGGGAAATAGTTAAAGATTATCTAGAATGTGTAGCACTGAATGCGTAGCATTGATAACTGCCGGGTATATCTCCACATGATGCTGGGATAGGTTAGGATTAGTCCAGTTATGTAGTGTAATAACATGGAACAAGGAAATCAATTGAAAAAGACTTGAGAAGTTGTGGCCCAATTGAGTAGATTAGAAAGAGACGACAAAATAGTTGCAGTGTAGTTATTTTAAACAGTGAGGAAACATTTTGTGATCAAAGTATGAGAGAATGAGGTTTTGGATTAGAATGGTGGCTTTAGAAATGGACAAATAAGATGTTGTTTTAAATATCTTAGAAACAATTATTTCTCTAATACGCCTATTAAGTCTCTAACAAATGTCTAAAATCATCATTTGTGTTTAGATTGTTTATTCAATAAGAAGTAAAATTTGCCTTGATGTTCAAATAACTTAAACGGTGAAGTACTATAAATAGTACTTTATAACAATCATAGATCTGCCTTTTTCCTTTTTGATCTTTGGCTGTATAAACAATGATTTTTAAATGTTTTCTTTTGTTTGCAAGACTCATTTTGAGTTGAGTGCACAGCATGTCTGCAGCCCTTTCATCTCAGTCTTTTCCAAGTTGTACATTTTCTTTAAATGTTAATAATAGCTCAGATTAGCATTGTCTTAATTTCATGCTGTAGATGTAAACTATTGAAATTCCTGAGTACAATAGTTTATTTTAGCAGCTGACTTTTTAAATGTGCAAGCATTGGTTATTGATGATTTGTGATCACCAGTATTATGGTGCATGAGCACTGTCCTCTTACAGATGTGAACTGGGGATCCTCCACACAAGCTCTGACTTACCTGAATGCACTGCAGCATTCGATTCGTCTTTCTGGAGTGGAAGACCACGTGAAAAACTTCAGGTAAGTGATCAGGTAACACAGAAACATTTTGCTTAGATGGCAATCAGTTCTTCATTTATTGTTTAGTAATATTTTCATTTGGTGATATTTCATGAAAAATTATCTAAAAGCATAGAATATTGTCTCCTGTTTGATTTGAGCAGTTTATTCAAAAACAAGGTTGAGGCTTCTTCTCAAAAATTTACAAGGAGAAAAGTTATCATCTACCTTATAGCAATGTTACAGAAGTTTTGGAGGTTTCTCATTGAAGGCTTTTAAATAGGTATCATTAAAGTAAACTTTTTTCCCCCCTCTGTGGCCATTCAAGTTTATAACTATTAAGGATGAAATTCATAAAAATACTTGTTTTATAATTTTACTAAGGCAGTAAATATTTTCATGTTAGTGGCTTTGTTCTCACTGTGGAACTGGCAATCAGTTTTTGTGGTAAAGAATCAATGTCAGAGTAAAGAGCATTTCTTACTATTTCCTTCCTTTTTATTTTATCTTAAAATAGTTTATCAGTCATCAATTTAAAAGCTATTCCTTAATTTAACATGTTTCTAATAGTTGATGAGATTAAGTTATTAAAGCACTGTTGTAAATCCAAAAGTATTAATTTATTTATATAGATTCTTAGAAATTATAGATTATTGTTAAGTATAGCTAAAAGGAGGCTTGTCATTTTTTAAAAATAGACCATTAGACAGTCATTCTCATACTGTTCACGTAAGCCTGGCTCTGAACAGGCAACCCTTCAGTCAGTCACAAGTAATTGCTTCTCATTGGCTTCTGCACAGTAATCACAGGAATAAATTCCTGTTTTCAGTAAAACAAAAGAATCTTTTTAAAAGAAAATTTCAAGAGTGGATAAGTGCCAGAAAAGAAGTGCTGTACCAAATTTCTCTCAAGAAAACACACCTTTGTATTAATATCATCTTTTTGTCACTCTTTGAATATCCTCCCCCCACCACCAACCAGAGAAGGCAACGGCAACCCACTCCAGTGCTCTTGCCTGGAAAATCCCATGGATGGAGGAGCCTGGTGGGCTGCAGTCCATGGGGTCGCAAAGTTGGACATGACTGAGCAACTTCCCTTTCACTTTTCACTTTCATGCATTGGAGAAGGAGATGGCAACCCACTCCAGTGTTCTTGCCTGGAGAATCCCAGGGATGGGGGAGCCTGGTGGGCTGCCGTCTGTGGGGTCACACAGAGTCGGACACGACTGAAGTGACTTAGCAGCCGCAGCAGCACCACCACCACCAACCACCAGTACCACCAATTTGTTTTGTCAAATGAAAGATTCCCATAGGCCACAGATCTTCAGTTTGGGAGTAGAAAGAAATAGGGAAAAGAAGTGAGAACCCTGATGCCTGGAAAATCCCATGGATGGAGGAGCCTGGTGGGCTGCAGTCCATGGGGTCGCAAAGTTGGACATGACTGAGCAACTTCCCTTTCACTTTTCACTTTCATGCATTGGAGAAGGAGATGGCAACCCACTCCAGTGTTCTTGCCTGGAGAATCCCAGGGATGGGGGAGCCTGGTGGGCTGCCGTCTGTGGGGTCACACAGAGTCGGACACGACTGAAGTGACTTAGCAGCCGCAGCAGCACCACCACCACCAACCACCAGTACCACCAATTTGTTTTGTCAAATGAAAGATTCCCATAGGCCACAGATCTTCAGTTTGGGAGTAGAAAGAAATAGGGAAAAGAAGTGAGAACCCTGGGGGGAAAACTTTAATTTCAGCACATTTTTAATGTTTTAATAGTTAATGCAAAGTATGGCAGAAAATAGAAATCCTTCCTTTGCGCAAAAAGCTGTGTCCCAGAAGGGAGAGTATGATCAAGAATCAGAATTAACTTGCCGTCAATAAAAAACTGTTCTTTGGCTTATTACTAGAAATGGGAATTTTTTAAAAACTTAAAAAAAAAAGTTTAACAAGTGTTCTAAAATTCTTATCAGAATTATACATGACATATTTAAAAGAGGAAAAGCTTACATTTGTTGTGAAAATTAGTAGTTGTCCTACTTCTCAAATCCCTGTTTCTTTTATGCCACCGGCAATGAATTTCAACTCTTAGCTGAATTGTATAGTATTTACTTCATAGTCCCCAAAAGCATGTTTGTCTTATTGTATTGTTTGATTTTAAATTTTAGGCATTATCTCTTGATTTCTTTCATCCATGCATTGCCTATTACACACACACACACCCTTCTCTTTACCCTATCCTCCCAGTATATTTTTTGTCATTATTTTGATTAGGTTAGACTTGATGTTTATATTTTTATGACTTTTTAAAGCATAATTCAGAGCTTAGCCTTGTAAATTATGATTGCTTTCTTTGCCTGTACAGGTTTTATGTTTTCTATGTAGCCAATAAATTGTTTTTCCTATTTCAGTTTCTATTTTATCACTATCTCAGCCTTCACCAAATTTGCCAAAAGATTTTGTTTTCTTCACTTTATAGTTTGTTTCCTTGAAGTGTCTTTCTGTAATTTCCTGCCTCTTTAATTTGGGTTCTTAGATTTAGCCTTATCTGAAATGTCTGTGATCTGGAGCTAGGGAAGTTCTGCATTGGGGGTGGGGCTCTCAGTCAAGCCCTTAATAGAGATTAATGTGACCATGATGGTTCTTTGAGAAGTTTAAGTCATCTTAAAAGTTTTCTTTTTCAATTTGATTTTTCAGAAAAGAATCTTTTAATCTTTGCTTACTGATAAAAGTCCTGGCTGCCACTTCTGAGAGCTAAGTGACAAGGCAGCTTCGAGATTTCAGTTTCCAGCATATAGCGAATGTTCTCCTAACTCCCTGCTTTAAGTAGCTGCTTATGCCCTCAGCTATTGCTCCCAGACACAGGCCTCTCTAGCAAATAAGCTCTAGTCTAATAGGGTTGGAGAAAGGCAGGGACAGTTGCCCATCATAGTGATGGAAATGACTTGGGTTCATCTAGATGCTTTTTATGCAAACTTTAAATTAGTTCTCCTTATTTTTGTTTAACCATTTCCCCTGCCACTTCCAGAAGCATCTACTGCCTGTCAGTTCTAGGCATTTTGATGATTCTTAGGTATAAAATCCAGAGAAGGCAATGGCAACCCACTCCAGTACTCTTGCCTGGAAAATCCCATGGGTGGAGGAGCCTGCTAGGCTGCAGTCCATGGGGTCACTAAGTAACTTCACTTTCACTTTTCACTTTCCTGCATTGGAGAAGGAAATGGCAACCCACTCCAGTGTTCTTGCCTGGAGAATCCCAGGGATGGGGGAGCCTGGTAGGCTGCTGTCTATGGAGTTGCACGGAGTCAAACACGTCTGAAGTGACTTAGCAGCAGCAGCAGCAGCAGCAGGTGTAAAATCAGGTGGCTTCACAGTTTTCTCTTAATGCTCATTTATAATTTAGCCTTTTCCTGATTTGTCAAACCTTTTATTCTTGCATCTGCTTTCTGGCTTTCAAATTTTCAGTGCAATTATATCCTATCCTCTTCTCTATATTTTGGTGCCTTAAAAAAATCCTATCATAATATGGATGTTTTAAAAGAGGGAGTAAAGATGAAGGCAGTTATTCACACTCTCTCGTTACTAGAAGACATCCCTAATATATTTTGTTCTATACCTTTTGTTAGTATAATGTTATACCCAAATTATGCCTTTGTGGTATGTTTACTAACATGTTTACTATTTAGTAAAGATGGGGACTACAAGTTCATTTCCCACAGTACTAGGTTATATTAGTAATAGGTTAAACTACCATAACAAAAAGCTAAAAAAACAAAGTGGCTAAACCAAATGGATATCAGTGTTCTGTGATAGTCCAAGGTAGATGGACAGTTTATGGCTGCTACATAGATTGGCTGCACTTGGTCACTCAAGTCCCACATTTCTTCGTTTTACCTCACCAGCCTGCCATTCCCTAGGATATGTTTTTATGTCCATGGGGCCAAAGACATCACCAACTCCACAGTCTAGATTACAGAAAAGGTAAAGTATGGAGGGTGACCCAGGTTCCTTTTAAAGGATAGGATGAGGATTAGGAACATCATATGGGCTGGAAATCAGTCATAGGGCCACTTTTAGGAAGGCTAAGAAAGGCAGTGTTTAGCTGGGGAGCCATGTAACCTGCTAACACTCAGATGGAGAGACTGGACTACTAGCAGTGTCTGGGCTGCCAAAGATGACTTCATGTTTGGTTACCTCAAATCTATTCCTCCAGACAGAACTGGATTTTCAGATGACTTACTAAAATTCTGAATCAGTTTGTAGTCTATTCAGCTTTTCCTGCTTATTTTATAAGTATAGTTAGGAGCTACCAACTTAGTAGGTAAGTCAGAATTCTTAGACTATTTGCTTTTTGTTAAAGTTTAACTATACACATTATTGTTTTAATGAGTTTTTGTGAATCTGTTTGAATTTATAAAATGGATATGTGAATATTTTTTCCTCAAACAAGCTTGACTTTTATTTCTAGTCAGTGAAAAGAAGAGTTAAAAATACATGAAAAATCATGTGACTGTCTTATTTTTTGAAAAGGAGTTGAGTTAATTTTGGCTTTCATTGTAATGAATTAGAATTAAAACTTTTAGTTCAAATAGAAACCTTTTCTTCACCATAGGTGATTTTACTCATAGAACAACATTCACTAAAATTAAGCTAGATTAGGGAAGACTGATATTACTAAGCAGAAATGAGTATGATTTGATCAGGCTAAGAAGGAAAGGGACCTGTTCTTTACATGAAGACATGGCCATGTTCTCACGAAGTTTTGTGAACTCTGTGAAAAAATTGTGATGTTTATTACCTTTAGAGGATGAGAAGTTGTTATATGTTTTTAATTGGTTATGGTCATTTCTTTCTGTAGTATCTCCCAGGATCTTGATGTATATTACCTATTAATTTCGGATATTTGGTATGTTTGCTCAAAGGAGATTTTGTTTCTGCATTTCTCATGTACCAAGGAACCCTGGTTATGTCATCTTTTATGAGAATTGTGTAGCCTGTGTCTTAAGGACAGTTGTGTAAAGGAGAGTCTAGTGTAACAATGTAGTGTTAGAAAGCAACTTGAAATCATGTCCATGTTATCAAAACCTTAAATTTCTCTAATTACATTTCTCCTTTTAATCTTAAATTAGGCCTCAGTGTCTTGTTATGACAGGTGCGCCAAACTCACGCCCAGCTTTACTTCATCTTGTTCACGATTTCACAAAAAATGTTGGCTTGATGATCTGTGGTCATGTGCATATGGTAAGTCCTAGTTTTGTCTTCTATATTAAAACATTTTATACTCTGTGTATATCATTTGTAATTTGTGAATCTTTCTAGATTTGAAATAATTTGAATAGCTTTTAGGAAGCAATATTGCTTTAGGTAAGAAAAATAGCCTTCTAAGGAGCTAAAAAAAACTAAGGAACCTGAATGGAATTCGGTGTGTTTTTTTCTTACTGATAAATCTAATAAAGTCCTGAGAATGCTGGGAACATTTACTTGTCAAATATGGTACTGATAAATATTTAGTATCTGGTATGTAAAGAGTAGGGTGAAAGCTGAATTCTTGCCCATTCATTTTAGTTTCATTCATGAGTAAGGAAATTACTAAAAATAGGGGTAAATGTTCATCTAAAAGTAGTTTTATTTTTGGCCTCTTGGCTAAAATCACTAGATGATGGATCTTTTCTGCATAAGAAATTGGAGTTTGGTAAAATTATTTACCAGATTAACTTAGCTCCCAGGCTCTATTGCTTATTTTATTTTGGTGCTAAAATGCCTGTTATATGCCCTATGTCCCAGCCCCTGCTAGAGGTAATCTTCTACTTGCATAGTAGTAAAATGTGTGTGTAGGGTAGTGGAGGAACACACTGGGACACTGACTCCACTTGGGACCTGTGGAGTTTCAGTTTGTCTCCAAGTAGATCAATTCAGGTTGGAGTCTTGAGCATAAGAAATTGCACAGAGGCAATTTTTCTACTAACAATGATAACTTGTACTATTCCTTTTCTTGTTTAGTTGCTAAGTCATGTCTGAGTCTATATGACCCCATGGACTGTAGCCCACCAGGCTCCTCTGTCCATGGGATTTTTAGACAAGAATACTGGAGTGGGTTGCCAGTTCTTCTCCAGTTCCTTGTCTTATTCATGTATAATTAAGGTGAACTTTTAATCTTATTTTTAGATTTTTTTTTCTTAATACATTTTAGGTAAAACATATAATACATTTTATGTGTTGCCTTCAAGGATCAAAATAGAATTGCAAATTGAAAAAACTCATTTCCTTTCATATGTTATGTCATTGTTCAATAGAAGGACAAAGGAAAAAATGAATTTATATAGCTAACTTTGACTTTTAATGATATTTCTAGGTTTCTGAGAATTAATAACTTAGACATTTGAGACAAATGAAAAACAAGATGGGAAACTTTCCATAGAAAAACAGAAGGCTCTTATTTTCCTCTGTGTAATCTCTTCTCCATTTTCAGTAATTTATAATTTCTCTTATTTACTACTACCAATACTTATTTATTTTTCCAAGTCTGTGTTTCCTTTTCTTTCTGTGCCTCTGTTCCATCAACACTGTTTTTTCAATAATCTTTATTGGATATAATTCACTGATTTGAGAGTAAAATGCTAGCATTATTTTGTACTTCCTTTCTCCCCCTACTGCCATGTTTAGATGCCTTGTTTAAGCGAAGATAACTGGAAGATTTTTTATGAAAATGGAATAGATTACCTTTCAGTTAAAGACTTATTAATATTTTTACCTTAAAGGGCCCTCGAAGACAAGCTATGAAAGAGATGTCCATTGATCAAGCCAAATATCAGCGGTGGCTTATTAAAAACAAAATGAAGGCTTTTTATGCTCCCGTACATGCAGATGATTTGAGAGAGGGTGCACAATATTTGATGCAGGTAAATTTCTTACCTCTTTTAAATGATAACATTTAAATTCTGTGTAAGTGTTCAAAAATTTTTTTATTCCAGGTTTCATTATTCACATTAATAAAAATTGTAAACCTTCAACATATCTTTATTACCATATACCAGTAGAGTTTATGTAATTTGAGACTTAAAAGGACTACAGAAATACTATGCTGTTAGCTGACAGAGAGAACCTCTTTGTGAATTATCTTAGCCTGTTTCTGTCCTTCTCCTAAGGTATTTCCCATTCACTCACTGCTGTGACTCACTGGGGTTTTTGGAGAGAGTGTTAAGTAATGGCAGTCCTTATTTAATTTTTTAAGAAATTTTAATTCCTTATTTTATTTCTATTATTTTACTGGTTCTAAACTTAGACTTATCATAGGTTTTGTGTTTGGCATCGTAACCAGAATGTGGGATTTGGAATCAATCCTAGGTTTAAATGCTAGCTAGCACTGCTACTTCCGAATTATTATAGATTTTGGACCAAACAAAAAAATTATTTAACTTCTCTGAAACTCGGTTTCCTCAACTCTTATGGTTGTAGGAAGACAGTGTTGGCCAACTTATTTTTATAGGAACCTCTTTGTTCAAAAGAAAACTTCAAGCAAAAGCTCCTTGTTTTGCTTTGCTTTGTTTGAGCTGTTTTGTAGTGGGAGATTCAGAGTACTATCACTGGCCTTTTTCTATTTTGTGTCTTTTAAAATTTGACAAGCATGTGGTTAAGAATAGCCTAGGCAGTCCTCTGGAATAATAAGAGGTGGAAGTAGGATTGCTTTGACAGACATAAAGGCTTATCATAAAACTATAGTGATTAAGAAATCGTGGTGTTGACGTAGGGACAGACATTTCAACTGAGTAGAAACTGAGTCTTTGATAAAGGAAATTAAATACATGACAGGTGACACTGAAAGGATGAACTGGGAAAACTGATTATGTGAAAAAAATACCAGGTCTTTATAAAGATAAAAAATATTTCCAGGTGAGTTGAAAGACCTGCACAAGAACAGAAAAAATTTTAAGGTTTTGAAAGAAAATAGAAAATAAATTTTTGATCTTGGACTAGGGAAGAAGTTTTTAAATGAGACACAAAAAGTTGAACTATGAAGAAGAAACCAATTTTTTTTTTAGTTGACATATAAAACTGCTTCTTAAAGCATGAAAATGAAAATGAAGCCACAGACCTAAAGGAGAAAACATGTTATTAGCAAAGAATATGGTCCACAATATATAAAGAAATACTGTAAATAAGAGATTTTTTTTTTTAAAGAAGTAAAAGACATGAAAAGAAGAGGAAACTTAAATGACAGAAGTAGAAATTAAAATCATAGTACAGTCTTTAGTGCCTTTTCTAGTGGTGGTAGAGTTGAAGCACTTTAAAGGATCAGACCCTGGGAAGAGGAGACTGGACTGGTGCAAAGAATTTAAGAAGGCCTGCACAAGTTATTTAGAAGATAAAAGATAATCAGGAACAAAATGATTGGATTAGTTTGTCCTTGATTTTGCCCTATTTAAAGTGTGTTCACCTGAAACTGTATTTTACTCAGAGATTGAAGTATTGACACCATGGGAATAAAGGTTCAGCATCCTAGATGTTTTTTGACATCACCACTAATAATCAACCTGCTGGAAGAGTTGTCTTAGAATTATTTTCTGATATGTGCCCCAAAATATGCAAGAACTTTTGTTGTCTTTGTACAGGTGAAAGGGGACTGGGAAATCAACTCAGAAGCTATTATATTATAAAAGTTGTCTCTTTCACCGAGTTGTCAAAGATTTTATGGTTCAAGGTAGTGACTTCAGTGAAGGAAATGGACAAGGATGGGGTATCCATTTAAGGAGCATTTTTTGAAGAAGCATCTGCCTGCATTGCGGGAGACCCGGGTTTGATCCCTGGGTCGGGAAGATCCCCTGGAGAAGGAAATGGCAACCCACTCCAGTACTCTTGCCTGGAAAATTCCATGGACTGAGAGGCTCCTCAGAGCATGGTAGGCTACAGTCCATGGTGTCGCAAAGAGTCGGATACGACTGAGCGACTTCACTTTCACTTTTGAAGATGAGTGTTGTGCTGTTAAACACAATAAAGAATTTCCCTTCAGTGTATCCATGGGAAGGATATAAATGCCTCACAGTTCTTCATAACGACAAAATAAACTCCTCATTTAGATGGGTATCATGTTGTTTTTAGGCAAGTGATTTATGGTCAAAAAGTTGTGAGACAGATAGAAAACAGAGAACAGATGCAGCTAGTAAACCATTTGCTGAAATGCAGATACTTAGTTGTGGGGAGCTAGTTCCCAAATCTAAAGAAAACAGAAAGACTTCTGAAGAAATCTGACTATCTGGGCCTATCTGTATGTGGTCTTGCTCAGTTCAGTTCAGTCGCTCAAGTCGTGTCCAACTGCTTGCGACCCCATGGACTGCAGCATACCAGGCCTCCCTGTCCATCACCATCTCCCAGAGTTTACTCAAATTCATGTGCATTGTCGGTGATGCCATCCAACCATGTTATCCTCTGTCATCGCCTTCTCCTCCCAACTTCAATCTTTTCAAGTGAGTCAGTTGTTTGCATCAGGTGGCCAAAGTACTAGAGTTTCAGCTTCAGCATCAGTCCTTCCAGTGAATATTCAGGACTGATTTCCTTCAGGATGTACTGCTTAGATCTCTTTGCAGTCCAAGGGACTCTCAAGAGTCTTCTCCAACACCACAGTTCAAAAGCATCAATTCTTCAGCACTCAGCTTTCTTCATATTCCAACTATCACATCTGTACGTGACTACTAGAAAAACCATAGCCTTGACTAGATGGACCTTTGTTGGCAAAGTAATGTCTCTACTTTTTAATATGCTATTTAGGTTGGTCATAACTTCTCTTCCAAGGAGTAAGCATCTTTTAATTTGATGGCTGCAGTCACCATCTGCAGTGATTCTGGAGCCCAAGAAAATAAAGTCAGCCACTGTTTCCACTGTTTCGCCATCTATTTGCCATGAAGTGATGGGACCAGATACCATGATCTTTGTTTTCTGAATATTGAGCTTTAAGCCAACTTTTTCACTCTCCTCTGTCACTTTCATCAAGAGGCTCTTAGTTCTTCTTTGCTTTCTGCCATAAGGGTGGTGTCATCTGCATATCTGAGGTTACTGATATTTCTCCCAGCAATCTTGACCAGCTTGTGCTTGCTCCAGGCCAGTGTTTCTCGTGATGTATGCTGCATAGAAGTTAAATAAGCAGGGTGACAATATACAGCCTTGATGACTCCATTCACGATTTGGAACCCATCTGTTGTTCCATGTCCAGTTCTAACTGTTGCTTCCTGACCTGCCTACAGATTTCTCAAGAAGCAGGTCAGGTGGTCTGGTATTCCCATCTCTCTCAGAATTTTCTACAGTTTATTGTGATCCACACAGTCAAAGGCTTTGGCATAGTCGATAAAGCAGAAACAGATGTTTTTTCTGGAACTCTCTTTTTCCGTGATCCATCAGATGTTGACAATTTGATCTCTGGTTCCTCTTCCAAATCCAGCTTGAACATCTGGAAGTTCACAGTTCACGTATTGCTGAAGCCTGGCTTGGAGAATTTTGAGCATTACTAGTGTGTAAGATGAGTGCAATTGTGTGGTAGTTTGAACATTCTTTGCATTGCCTTTCTTTGGGATTGGAATAAAACTAACCTTTCCCAGTCCTGTGGCCATTGCTGAGTTTTCCAAATTTGCTGGCCTATTGAGTGCAGCACATTCAGAGCGTCATCTTTTAGGATTTAAAATAGCTCAACTGGAATTCCATCATCTCCACTAGCTTTGTTCATAGTGATGCTTTCTAAGGCCCACTTGACTTCATATTCCAGGATGTCTAGCTCTTGTTGAATGATCATACCATCGTGATCATACCATCTGGGTTATAAATTTTTAAAAATATGTAACTTAAAAATTCAAACATATATGCCTAGATAATGGAATATACGGTAAAAATATAAAGTGAGTAGTGGATATTACCTTATTCACTTTTTGTATGTGAAATATGTAAATATTTCAAATGGAATGCTACCCCTAGTCATAAGGTGGTTTCTAGTGCTTAAATCTTGCTTACTTTTGTATAATTTATAAGAACACTGTGATAATTACTTTATATATTTAATAAGTGTTATAGAGGAAATAAAGGAAAATACTTATTTAGAGCAATGTTTCTTAACTTTAGCCTCAGAATCACCTATTGGACTTCCTAAAACACAGCCTTCCTGGCCCTGTCTTTATCATGATTCAGTAGGTCTAGGGTGAGGCTAAGATTTGCATTTCTAACAACTTTTCAGGTGATGCTGCTGCCATTCCAGTCCAGGTACTACACTTTGAGAACCATACGCTCAGGGGTTTTTGTAGTATATATAACAGTACTGTAAATTTGCCAAGAGTGAAGAACTATCCTGCTTAGCATTCTCTTCCACCTAACATGCTCATCCTCGCAGGTCATGACAGTTTCACCAGTGTGGGCAAAGGCAGCATCAATATCATTCTGAGACTGCCTTATAAACCAGACAAATGCTGTTCCCCTTACAAAGATGCTCAGGAGATGGTTTATTGCAGTGGCAAAGTGTCTGAGGAACTGTTGTAAAATACCCTTACAGATTGCCTCTTTAGAACTAATCACTGAAATATGAGTATGAGTTGCCAATGAGAGTAATTTGCTTTCCTTCATACCTTCTCAAAACCGATTACATAAAGTGGCAAATGCCTTCATGTCTGTTGGAGGTTTATAATCTTTGTCAAAGTAGTTTGTGCATTGACTTCTTTATACAGTAACTTATAGTTCTAGAGATGCTGTTTTATATGGTTTTGTTTTATTATACATTCTGATTTTTTTCATTTCTTTGTCACTTCATTTATCAGGTTACTAATTATAATCATAAGCATTTATTTAGAGACTCACCATTTTAAGAGGTTCAGTTCAGTCTCTCAGTCATGTCCAACTCTTTGAGACCCCATGAATCGCAGCACACTAGGCCTCCCTGTCCATCACCGACTCCCTGAGTTCACTCAAACTCACGTCCATCGAGTCGATGACGCCATCCAGCCATCTCATCCTCTGTCTTCCCCTTTTCTTCCTGCCCCCAACCCCTCCCAGCATCAGAGTCTTTTCCAATGAGTCAACTCTTCCCATGAGGTGGCCAAAGTACTGGAGTTTCAGCTTTAGCATCATTCCTTCCAAAGAAATGCCAGGGCTGATCTCCTCCAGAATGGACTGGTTGGATCTCCTTGTAGTCCAAGGGACTCTCAAGAGTCTTCTCCAACACCACAGTTCAAAAGCACAATTCTTCGGCACTCAGCTTTCTTCACAGTCCAACTCTCACATCCATACATGACCACTGGAAAAACCATAGCCTTGACTAGATGGACTTGTGTTGCCAAAGTAATGTCTTTACCTTTTAATATGCTATCTAGGTTGGTCATAACTTTTCTTCTAAGGAGTAAGTGTCTTTTAATTTCATGGCTGCAGTCACCAGCTGCAGTGATTTTGGAGCCCAAAAAATTAAAGTCTGACACTGTTTCCCCATTTGTTTCCCATGAAGTGATGGGACCATGATCTTTGTTTTGTGAATATTGAGCTTTAAGCCAACCTTTTCACTCTCTACTTTCACTTTCATCAAGAGGCTTTTTAGTTCCTCTTCACTTTCTTCCATAAGGGTGGTGTCATCTGCATGGAGAAGGCAATGGCACCCCACTCCAGTACTCTTGCCTGGAAAATCCCATGGACAGAGGAGCCTGGTAGGCTGCAGTCCATGGGGTCACTACTAGTCCGATACGACTGAGCGACTTCACTTTCACTTTTCACTTTCATGCATTGGAGAAGGAAATGGCAATCCACTCCAGTGTTCTTGCTTGGAGAATCCCAGGGACGGGGGAGCCTGGTGGGCTGCCGTCTGTGGGGCCGCACAGAGTCGGACACGACTGAAGCGACTTAGCAGCAGCAGCAACAGCAGCATCTGCATATCTGAGGTTACTGATATTTCTCCCAGCAATCTTGATTCCAGCTTGTGCTTCCTCCAGCCCAGTGTTTCTCATGATGTACTCTGCATATAAGTTAACAATATACAGCCTTGACAGACTCCATTCGCGATTTGGAACCCATCTGTTGTTCCATGTCCAGTTCTAACTCTTGCTTCCTGACCTGCATATAGGTTTCTCAAGAGGTAGGACAGGTGGTCTGGTATTCCCATCTCTTTCAGAATTTTCCATAGTTTATTGTGATCCACACAGTCAAAGGCTTTGGCATAGTCAATAAAGCAGAAATAGATGTTTTTCTGGAACTCTCTTGCTTTTTCCATGAAAAGAAATGCAAAAAAGCAAAATGCTGTCTGAGGAGGTCTTACAAATAGCTGTGAAAAGAAGAGAAGCAAAAAGCAAAGGAGAAAAGGAAAGATATAAGCATCTGAATGCAGAGTTCCAAAGAATGGCAAGAAGAGATAAGAAAGCCTTCCTCAGCAATCAATGCAAAGAAATAGAGGAAAACAACAGAATGGGGAAGACTAGCAAGGGAACATTTCATCCAAAGATGGGCTCGATAAAGGACAGAAATGGTATGGATCTAACAGAAGCAGAAGATATTAATAAGAAGTGGCAAGAATACACAGAAGAACTATACAAAAAAGATCAAAAAGCAAAATGCTGTCTGAGGAGGTCTTACAAATAGCTGTGAAAAGAAGAGAAGCAAAAAGCAAAGGAGAAAAGGAAAGATATAAGCATCTGAATGCAGAGTTCCAAAGAATGGCAAGAAGAGATAAGAAAGCCTTCCTCAGCAATCAATGCAAAGAAATAGAGGAAAACAACAGAATGGGGAAGACTAGCAAGGGAACATTTCATCCAAAGATGGGCTCGATAAAGGACAGAAATGGTATGGATCTAACAGAAGCAGAAGATATTAATAAGAAGTGGCAAGAATACACAGAAGAACTATACAAAAAAGATCTTCACGACCAAGATAATCACAATGGTATGATCACTTACCTAGAGCCAGACATCCTGGAATGTGAAGTCAAGTGGGCCTTAGAAAGCATCACTACAAACAAAACTAGTGGAGGTGATGGAATTCCAGTTGAGCTTTTTCAAATCCTGAAAGATGATGCTGTGAAAGTGCTGCACTCAATATGCCAGCAAATTTGGAAAACTGAGCAGTGGCCACGGGGCTGGAAAAGGTCAGTTTTCATCCCAATCCCAAAGAAAGGAAATGCCAAAGAATGCTCAAACTACCATACAATTGCACTCATCTCACATGCTAGTAAAGTAATGCTCAAAATTCTCCAAGCCAGGCTTAGCAATACATGAACCGTGAACTTCCAGATGTTCAAGCTGGTTTTAGAAAAAGCAGAGGACCCCGAGATCAAATTGCCAACATCTGCTGGATCATTTTAAGAGGTAGTCTTGCCAGTAGCTTGCTTATGGAGCCTTTTGGCAGTAAGACATTAACACTGCTAACTTCTTTATCCGCCCCCCCCACCTTTTTTTTTTAAGGCAGGAGCCACTTGATTGTGAACTGAATTTTAACAGTCATTTTAAATTAGTAGAAAATTCTTGTTTTTACTAAAAATTCGTATTACAACATGATGATCTTTAAACCACATGGATCTCATCCAGTCTTAGTGTAGCTATAATTACCTTTTTTCCTGGGCAAAACTAGCCTAGAATTATCCTATAATATATACTGAGTGTTTCTGAAACCTTTTCTTTTCTTCATCAGCTACATTTTGAGGTAAGAAGCAATTTTTTAAAAAATTGTCTAAAATAAGTTCAGTCGCTCAGCCGTGTCTGACTCTTTGCAATCCCATGAATCACAGCACGCCAGGCCTCCCTGTCCATCACCATCTCCCGGAGTTCACTCAGACTCAAATCCATCGAGTCCGTGATTCCATCCAGCCATCTCATCCTCGGTCGTCCCCTTCTCCTCCTGCCCCCAATCCTTCCCAGCATCAGAGTCTTTTCCAATGAGTCAACTCTTCGCATGAGGTGGCCAAAATACTGGAGCTTCAGCTTTAGCATCATTCCTTCCAAAGAAATCCCAGGGTTGATCTCCTTCAGAATGGACTGGTTGGATCTCCTTGCAGTCCAAGGGACTCTAAAGAGCCTTCTCCAACACCACAGTTCAATTCTTCAGCACTGAGCCTTCTTCACAGTCCAACTCTCACATCCATACATGACCACAGGAAAAACCATAGCCTTGACTAGACGGACCTTAGTCGGCAAAGTAATGTCTCTGCTTTTGAATATACTGTCTAGGTTGGTCATAACTTTTCTTCCAAGGAGTAAGTGCCTTTTAATTTCATGGCTGCAGTCACCATCTGCAGTGATTTTGGAGCCCCCAAAAAATAAAGTCTGACACTGTTTCTACTGTTTCCCCATCTATTTCCCATGACGTGATGGGGCCAGATGCCATGATCTTCGTTTTCTAAATGTTGAGCTTTAAGCCAACTTTTTCACTCTCCTCTTTCACTTTCATCAAGAGGCTTTTTAGCTCCTCTTAAGTAGGTCAAAATAATTTAATATTGCCAATAAGAATATTTAAAACTAAATATACCCATGTCCTGTAGCCCTTTCCATATATATATAAAATGCCATAATATTAAATTAATTAAATAATAATTTAAAACAATCACTATTAACTTTAAGAAACAAACCATCCAAAACATGAAGCCAAAACTATAATTTTTATCAGTGATTCTTAAAGTAATGCAAATCTCATGGCAGTATTTAACTGGATAACCATGATATTTGGAAATGTTTTCACTTAATAGCGAAAGACATACTATTGAGGAAACAGCTGTTCTTTCTGCCACACTAAAAACAGTTACCAATAAATAAATAAATAAAAACAGTTACAGTTATACAAAGAAAAATATAAAAAACTAAATGCATTTCTTGTCAGCAAATTCTGGTGGAAGATATGCAAAAAACATTGCTAAAAATTCAAACAAATGACAGAGGGAGAATGTCTTCATTGAAACTAAAGATACTTGTAATAAGCTTTAGATGACTGCACTTTGCTAAATCAGGTTCAATTATGGAAGTTCACAAAGAACTTATTTTCTCTGAGCCAAAAGAAATATGTTCGAGAGAAGACATATTTTCAGTAATGTTATTTCTTTAAAATATAGGATGTTTTATAGAAACATAAAATATTACTCGTAACTAAATAGCTACTTTGATTATAATTTATAAAGGATTTAGGATGACTGATGTGAAATTTCTTTACTCAGTCATTCAAAAGAAAGTTATTATGGTAATGAACTTGAAAGCAGAAGTGCACGGAATACCTCAGGATGTTTAATGTTATACAAATAAAACCTTTTAATTATAATAAGATTGTGCAAAAGTATGTGATGAGAAAAGGAATAACTCTGACAGTATTTTTTATTATCAAGAAGTTACCAGTCATCTTGTAGCTTGGCTCTTTAAAAAAAAATCTATAAAACTTGAAGATATTTCTTGGTTTTCGCTTACCAGAAAAGTGAAACAAAATTATGCTCTGTAGTTAGTAGCCACCTTGCTACCTAACACTTAGTTTTAAAAAACAAAAATAAGTATTTGTTATCTGTTCCTAAAGGTAAATGGTTGTTTATACTTCTGTGTTTAAAAAAATCTTTTTTGAAATGTGCATGAATAGAACATTTTGGAAATGACTGTGAACTTGACATGGGTAGGCTTATTGCTTTTGTTCCCAAGTTATCCAGTCTTTAGGACAGTGGCACATGGTCAGCTCTTGAAAAGTACTTGAATTAATCTTTAACCAAAAATGATTTAGGTATATCACCTATAAAAACTTAAGTGCGACCTCACGGCACATAAAAACTTAATTCAAAATGGATCTAAGATACACAGATAAGGGTAAAACCATAAAGCTCTCTGAAGAAAACATAGAGGTAAATCTTCATGATCTGGAATTTGACAACATATTCTTAGATATGGCACCAAACACACAAGCAGCAAAACCAAAGGAGGAGCTAAAAAGCCTCTTGCTGAAAGTGAAACAGGAGAGTGAAAAAGTTGGCTTAAAGCTCAACATTCAGAAAACGAAGATCATGGCATCTGGCCCCATCACTTCATGGGAAATAGATGGGGAAACAGTAGAAACAGTGTCAGACTTTGTTTTTTTGGGCTCCAAAATCACTGCAGATGGTGACTGCAGCCATGAAATTAAAAGGCGCTTACTCCTTGGAAGAAAAGTTATGACCAACCTAGATAGTATATTCAAAAGCAGAGACATTACTTTGCCGACTAAGGTCCGTCTAGTCAAGGCTATGGTTTTTCCTGTGGTCATGTATGGATGTGAGAGTTGGACTGTGAAGAAGGCTGAGCGCCGAAGAATTGATGCTTTTGAACTGTGGTGTTGGAGAAGACTCTTGAGAGTCCCTTGGACTGCAAGGAGATCCAACCAGTCCATTCTGAAGGAGATCAACCCTGGGATTTCTTTGGAAGGAATGATGCTAAAACTGAAGCTCCAGTACTTTGGGCACCTTATGCGAAGAGTTGACTCATTGGAAAAGACCCTGATGCTGGGAGGGATTGGGGGCAGGAGGAGAAAGGGACGACCGAGGATGAGATGGCTGGATGGCATCAAGGGCTCCAAAATCACTGCAGATGGTGACTGCAGCCATGAAATTAAAAGGCGCTTACTCCTTGGAAGAAAAGTTATGACCAACCTAGGTAGTATATTCAAAAGCAGAGACATTACTTTGCCGACTAAGGTCCGTCTAGTCAAGGCTATGGTTTTTCCTGTGGTCATGTATGGATGTGAGAGTTGGACTGTGAAGAAGGCTGAGCGCAGAAGAATTGATGCTTTTGAACTGTGGTGTTGGAGAAGACTCTTGAGAGTCTCTTGGACTGCAAGGAGATCCAACCAGTCCATTCTGAAGGAGATCAACCCTGGGATTTCTTTGGAAGGAATGATGCTAAAACTGAAGCTCCAGTACTTTGGCCACCTCATGCGAAGAGTTGACTCATTGGAAAACACCCTGATGCTGAGAGGGATTGGGGGCAGGAAGAGAAGGGGACTACCGAGGATGAGATGGTTGGATGGCATCACGGACTCAATGGACGTGAGTGTGAGTAAACTCCGGGAGTTGGTGATGGACAGGGAGGCCTGGCGTGCTGTGATTCATGGGGTCGCCAAGAGCGGACACGACTGAGCGAGTGAACTGAACTGAATAGGTTTATAAAAAACTATTATACACGCCAACTCTCTATCCCAGTGAAACATCTGCTTTGTAAAGTTTCTAAATATTAAAAAAATCCATCCATCCAAGTAAAAGTATCTACCATGTGTCAAATGTAGTGGTGATCACTAGGTGTACAGTGATGAACAAGGGATCAATGATCCTTGCCCTTATGGAACTACCTGTAACAGTAAGAGAAAGCACCTACTGCCACTTACTATTCAACATAATATTAAATTCCATGTATCCTGAGCTTTTACTTTTCTTTCAAGAATATAAACTTTATCTGTAGGAAGAACTTAGAATTTTTCCCTTTTTATTTTAAACGTGTATAGCTATATATAAGTACAATTTGCCTCCCTCAAAGATTTTCATTAAAAAAATTCACAGTCTTTAAATGTACTTAATGCCATTTGACCTAAATTGGGAATCCAGAAATTTTAAGAATACATAAAGCTCAAATAAAATTGTTAAGTTTAATAGTCAAACTCACCACAACATTTCAGGCCTACTGTATGTAGGTTATTAATTTTTAAGAAATATGCTCAAAGATCACAAGGTGGAGCTCTCACCTAATGTCAAAGGAAAACTCTTGAGATTTTTAGTATTTGTACCAATTCTCTGTAACTACTATAAGAGAGTTAACATTCTAACAGTTTTGGAGGATAAAGCATAAAAATGGAATTTGCTTTAACTCTCAATCACTATTTTCCTTTTGGGGAAAAAATACAACCAACAACAACTAGATTTTGCTGCTTCTTACTGAAACCTAAGCAAACACATTTGTTGATAGGTTGAATAATATACTTTCAAGTAAAACCACTTTCTTAGCCTCAAGTGCATAATACACTGCCATTAAAGATTTACTGAGTATATTCATATATAATTACTAGGTAAAAAAATAATGGGTGATTATATATGTATATTTTTATTCTATATGTTAAATTCAAGTAAATGCTCTCAGCAGTACTGCTTTTGCTATAACAGATCTAAAAGCTGAAATTTGATCACTATACTTTTCAAGTTATCAATATTAAATATGTATTTAGGTTAATTAATTCAGTAACAAAAACTTTCTTCTTCCACTTCTGAAAACTTGTTGGATAACTACTACTCTAGCTCATAGACACAAATATATATTAAATACATAAGTATGCTTGCATCCTTAACTCCAAATAATGACTTAAATGATTAAAACTATCCACCCACTGCTAAAAAAGTAAAAAAATACACACAAAAAATCTGTTTTTCTTTGATATTGTTTAAAAACCTTAAAGTAATTCTGATTTCTTTATATAAAAAAATGATTGTTCTTCAAAGTTCCTTTAATTCAATCCCAAGGGGTCTCAAGACAGAAAATAAAAGCTACAAAACAAAGTCTTCACTAACAAGGTCCCTCAGAATCCACATGTTATTGGGGAGTGGAGGGAGCACTGAAAGTAGCTGGTGTGTTAATTCTCTCTGTGAAAGTGCAGAAATAACTGCTAAAAGCTAGCAAATTCAGCACATATATCACACATTACCCCCTTAATTAACACTCGCCCAAAAGGGTTATTACATTCTTCTATCTATAAGGATCACATCTTGGAAATGTATATACCTTTATGAAATGCCACCATCATTATAATACAAACACTTAAAAATAGGCTAAATGTCCAGCCATGAACTAACTTATAGTACAAAAATGTAATTAATATTTATATACTGAAACTACTTAAGACTGTGCAGCAACTTTGACAACTTAAAAGTCTTGTATTAGGATACAATATTAACCAAAAACAACACAAAGGAAAACAGTTGATGTATCAGAGTGGTGAAAATGTGTGGATAATTTAAAATTTTTAATTATGATGTTATTGTTAGTAAGAAAAAAGTAAACTATGAGGGTGGAAATTTATTTCTCAATGTCTTCTCTTAATATCTGAACTATCTGAGGAACTACAAAACTATCTCTGTTGCTAAAACCTGATTTATTCATATTTCAGGTACATAATGTTATAAAGTAAGCATCTATAAGAAATCCTGACTTCTATAATAAAATTATCTTTATTATGTTCACCTATTCAAGATTAGCAGAGAACAGAAACTTTTATATGAATTCCAGACAAAACCCAAAGGTATGTTCCTTTTATTGGCTTATCTGCTTTTCTTGGGAGATAGCAGAAAGAAGTCTGTCTTTTAGAATGAGATTGTGAAAGGCTGGAGACTAGTTCCTGAAGTAGTATATTTAATCAAAACAGGAAAATCACTATCATTCCTCATGTCAAATGATACATGGCAACACTGAATACATAGGGCAATAAATGAAAAGCTCAGCAAAAAATTAAATTAGACATAAATACCTACCTTCAAAGACAAAATCTACTATTGCCCCTTTGATGATTAATAACCTTTAAAAAAGATTTCTCCTTGCTCAAAAAGATGTTTTTCTTCCCTCTGTTTATCTCCCTGCATATAAATTTGTGTGCACGCTCAGCCGTATCCGACTCTTTGTGACCCCATGGACTGTAGCCTGCCAGGCTCCTCTGTCCAAGGAATTTCCACGCAAGAATACTTCAGTAGGTAGCCATTCCCTTCTCCAGAGGATCTTCCCGACTGAGCAATTGAACCTTCATCTCCTGCATTGTAGGGGGATTCTTTACCGTCAGGGCCACAATTTCTACTAATAGCTTTCTGAGTAAACTTCATAGTGAAAAGAATGACAATCAAGCAATGATCATGTATACTCAGTCCAGCAACACAATTTTAACCTAAATGTTTCTTGATAGCATACTCATATTACACCTACCACATATTATCATTTGCAAATATATTTAGGAGTCCTAAAGAATTTCTAACAGTAGCACCTGTTCCAGAGCAGGAATAGGTAATCTGAAGTAGGTATGACTAAAAGAAATCAAAATACATAAGAGAATTAATAATCCTGTCTACATTTCCTAACTATAGGAAAGGTCACATATCTCCCCTTATGAACTTACAAAGTAATATATAGAAGGAAAGGAAGACCAAAAGTAAAAAAAAAAAAAAAAAAAAAAAAAGGGCAGAAACTTTGTAAAATAAACTAAGTGGACAAAGTGAACACATCTAATGCCACAAAACTTCAAGAACAACTTTACTTTCAAGAAGAGGGGAAGGAGCAAGCTGGGGCACAGTCTACACAGATCTGGCATCACTATACACCGCCAGAAACTAAGCCAGACAGAACTGGAAACATCCACCTGTTCCCCTCCTATTTTTAAATGTATGATAGTAGATGCTCAGCAATCTTATTTCCTTGTCTACCCACATTCCCCAATACTTTACAAATGTGACTCAAATCTTAACTACAATTAGGATCACCTGGCCCAATCTATTCAGCTTGCCCCAGTTCTTGACCATCAGTTCTGATTTCTGTAGAAATTTAGCACACCATGGTTAACTTCACAATAAATGAGTGCTACCATGGTAGGGGGTAGGGGAGGGGGATGAGAAAAGGCTGCTACCTTATTCCTGCAGACCCACTACTCTATCACCCTGTACTCAATCGTACCCTGAGACTGAGTCATCCAAGGATCAATACTCTGCGTTGTTCTTCCTGTATCTACCAGCTCCATCCCAGGAATTGGAATCCTGCCCTGAACCAACCTAAAAAAGTCTGTGAGTGTCTCTCTGCTTGCCCTAATCTAAATGCCACAATACTGTCCTCCTCTCATCTGTCTCCATACTTGCAATGACTGCTGCTAGACACCGGATACCATATCATCCCTGATATAGTTGACACATATCAGTTTTCTAACTCCAAGACTGCTAATTCCCCAATTTGCCTAACCAGCTGCAGTTGACTAGATAGTGTTTGGCCCTATCACAAAATAGATATCAAAACAGGTAAATATTTGTTTTATCAAATACTGTCACCTTAAAAATCATACCTCAGTCTGTAAGGTCAACAGCTAGACCATGAATCACTTTTTAAAGTATTGTCAATGTTCACTCTTCATCGCACTTATACTTGAATATTAATACCAGGATTTATTGCTTTCTGCACTAATTTAAAATATGTGCCCCACTGCATAACTTTCTGTATATTAAGTCATCATGAGTAAACAGCAGCAATTACTAGAGGGTGGAGTGGCTTTCAACATTTCAGAGGTGAGACAAAACCAGCTAGTATAAATGAGTGTCTAGATCTGAAAATCAAATTTACAACAACCAGCTGATTTCATGTGTTAACACTTGTAAATGGTATACAGCATGATATAAACACCATGTAATATTACCATCAAACCCACTTCATGGTGGGCACTACTGGCTCACTGACATATTTCAAGCAATAACAGATGTCAAAACAAAGTAGATGAAGACAAGTTAATCCCACCCAGATTTTGAGGAAAATTCACATTTTTATTTCATATGCTCTCTAGTTACATCAAGAATTTTCACATTTATTCAAGGCACTAAAACATATCTAAATGAAATCTTGAGTATTTATTAATAATCCACATGAAATAGAGATACAACTGTAACTTAGATACAGTTCAGTTAATAAAGCATACAGTGTAAAATAAATCAATTTATAGAGAACAGTGGGAAATTTAATCTTAAAATTTAGAATTACAGTTACTACTACCAAGCTACCCTTATAGCTCAGTCGGTAAAGTGTCTGCCTGCAATGCAGAAGACCCAGGTTCGATTCCTGGGTCGGGAAGATCTTCTGGCGAAGGAAATGGCAACCAACTCCAGTGTTCTTGGAGAATCCCATGGATGGAGCCTAGAGTGCTATAGTCCATGGGGTCACAAGAGTTGGACATGACTTAGCAACTAAACCACCACCACTACCAAGCACAGTATTTTTGGTTCATTTTATTATGATCACAAACATTATATATATACTACATATTTAATATTTCTTGTCCCTTACACTTCTCATTTTTGAAATCTGCAAGTCAGGCTTCAGCAGTACGTGAACCGTGAGATTCCAGGTGTTCAAGCTGGTTTTAGAAAAGGCAGAGGAACCAGAGATCAAATGGCCAACATCTGCTGGATCATGGAAAAAGCAAAAGAGTTCCAGAAAAACACCTATTTCTGCTTTACGACTATGCCATAGCCTTTGACTGTGTGGATCACAAAAAACTGTGGAGGATTCTGGAAGAGATGGGAGAGATGGGAATACCAGACCACCTGACCTGCCTCTTGAGAAATCTGTATGCAGGTCAGGAAGCAACAGTTAGAACTGGACATGGAACAACAGACTGGTTCCAAATAGGAAAAGGAGTACGTCAAGGCTGTATATTGTCACCCTGCTTATTTAACTTCTATGCAGAGTACATCATGAGAAACAATAACCTCAAAATATATAATCAAGAATACTTATGAAAAGCCTGCAGCTAATATCATACCTAATGGTAAAAGACTGAAAGCTTTCCCACTAAGATCAGGAACAAGGCAATGATGGCCTCTCTCTCCACTTCTATTCAACATGGTACCGGAAGTCCAATCCAAACCAATTAGGCAAGAAAAAGAAATATAACCCATCCATATTAGACAGAAAGAAGCAAAATTATCTGTTCATGGATGAAATCGTCTCACATGTAGAAAATTCTAAAGATTTCATCCCACCACCAAAAAACTGTTAGAATAAACAAATTCAGCAAAGTTTCAGGACATAAAGCGAACACACACAAGTCAGTTGTCCTTCTATACACCAAAAATGAACAATCCAAAAAGGACAACTATTCCATTTACAATAGCACCAAAATGAAGACTTCAGAACAAACCTACCAAAGACGTGGGGGACTTAAACACTGAAATTTATAAAACATTGCTGAATGAAACTAAAGCTTTAAGTCACAGAAGAAAATGCAAAGACACTTTATGTTTAGTGATTAGAAGACTTAATATTAAGATGCCCATACTACCCAAAACAATATACAGAATCAAACAATCCCTATCAAAATCTCAAGTCTTTTTGGGTAGAAATAGAAAAATTCAAGGCACTCAAAAAAATAAAAAGAGTTTAGGGAAAAGGAAAACAACCCTGGAGGAAACACACTTCCTGACTTCAAAACATATCACAAAGGTAGAAATATTGGCATAAAGACAGATATACAGACGAAGAAATAGATGCAAGAGACCAGAAATAAACCCTTGAATATACACTCAAATGATTTTTGACAAGGGTGCCACGACCATTCCATGGTGTTTCGCTTCATAAAATGGTGCTGTGAAAACTGGATATCCACACGCAAAAGGATGAAGTTGGAGCATTCATATCTCACACCATATACAAAAATTAATTCAAACTGGATTAAAGATCTAAATGGAAGACCTAAAACTATAAAACTCCTAGAATAAAACAGGGGAAAAGCTTCATAACACTGGACTTGGCAATGATTTCTTAAATATGACACCAAAAGCACAAACAGACAAATGAGACTACATCAAAACATTTACACATAAAAGGACACAATCAACAGAGTAAAATGGTAACCTACAGAATGAGAGAAAATATTTGCAAATCATATCTGATAAGAGGTCAATACCCAGAATATACAAAGAATCTCTGGAACTCAACAAAAAAATCAAGTAACACAAATTTTAAAAATAGACAAAGGATCTGAATTGAAACCAAATCAAAACTACAATGAAATTCCACTTCATATGTTCTGGGATGGCTGGAATAAAAAAAAAAAAGACATAATAAGTGCCTGTAATGATGTGGAAACAAATTGAACACTTGTGCACTGTTGGTAGGATTATAAAATTGTGCAACTACTATGGAAAATACAGAGGCACCTCAAAATTTTTTAAATAGAACGGCCATATACTTCAGCAAATCTCTTACTTCCAAGCATGTATATACCAAATATTTGAAAGTTGGGTCATCAAAAGATATTTACACACCCATATTCACAGCAGGAAATTCACAACAGCCAAGAAGTGGAAGCATCCCACAGGTCCATTAACTGAATAAATAAACAAATATGGCATACACATACAATGGAATATTATTCATCCTTAACAAAAAAGGAAGTCCTGTCACATGCGACAATGTAGATGAACCTTCAAGACATTATTGTAAATTATTAAAAAAGCCAGTTAGTCACAAAAAGATAAATATGTACGACCCTACTTACATAGGGACCTAAAGTATCAAATTCACAGAAACAGAAAGCAGAATGCTGGTTACTAGGTTTTTCTTTGGGGAGGGGCAGGAAGGAGGGGGGTTTTGTTTAATGGGTATGCTGCTGCTGCTGCTAAGTCGCTTCAGTTGTGTTCAACTCTGTGCGACCCCAGAGACAGCAGCCCACCAGGCTCCCCTGTCCCTGGGACTCTCCAGGCAAGAACACTGGAGTGGGTTGCCATTTCCTTCTCCAATGCATGAAAGTGAAAAGTGAAACGGAAGTCAATCAGTCTTGTCCAACTCTTCAAGACCCCATGGACTGCAGCCTAAGTGAAGTCGCTCAGTCGTGTCCGACTCTTTGCGACCCCATGGACTGTAGCCCGCCAGGCTCCTCTGTCCATGGGATTCTCCAGGCAAGAATACTGGAGTGGGTTTCCATTTCCTTCTCTGGACTGCAGCCTAGAGTTTCAGAATTGCAAGATGAAAAAGGTCTGGAGACTAGTTTCACAGTAATGTCAATTTACTTTACACTGCTAAACTGTCCACCTAAAAATGGTTAAGATGGTAAATTTTATGTTTTTTTTAAATCACAATAAAAAATTTATTTAAATCCTTTTATCAAGCAAGTTTCTCTTATATCAAATATTCATAAGATTTTACCAATCACTTGAGAACTCCTTTCTACTGAACAAGCATACTATACAACCTAACTAATGATAGCTTTCAAAATGTAGTTTTATAAATTAAGACAGAACTGGAAAAAAAAAAAAACAGAAAACATTGACAACTGATACTTAGAATACTGTATTTTGACAATTTTTTTGTACCGTAAAAAGGAACTAAAGCTTGTATCTTTATGGCCAAAGAAATATTAGCTTTAAAAAAAAATTTGAAGTACTCAGTTGAACGATGCAAGCTAGTCTCAGCTACCTCTTTACTCTGGTAAGGAGTTTGGCAATTTCTTCTAAAAACCAAATCAGTTCAGTTCAGTCGCTCAGTCGTGTCCGACTCTTCACGACCCGAAGAATCGCAGCACGCCAGGCCTCCCTGTCCATCACCAGCTCCCAGAGTTCACTCAGACTCACGCCCATCGAGTCAGTGATGCCATCCAGCCATCTCATCCTCGGTCATCCCCTTCTCCTCCTGCCCCCAATCCCTCCCAGCATCAGTCTTTTCCAATGAGTCAACTCTTTTGCATGAGGTGGCCAAAGTACTGGAGTTTCAGCTTCAACATCAGTCCTTCCAAAGAAATCCCAGGGCTGATCTCCCTCAGAATGGACTGGGTGGATCTCCTTGCAGTCCAAGGGACTCTCAAGAGTCTTCTCCAACACCACAGTTCAAAAGCATCAATTCTTCGGCACTCTGCCTTCTTCACAGTCCAACTCTCAGATTCATACATGACTACTGGAAAAACCATAGCCTTAACTAGACCAAATAGTTCACCACAAAAAAGAAATGATAATTATGTGACAGAATTGAAGTGTTAGCTAAAGCTACTGTGGTAATCATATTTGCAATATAAATGTATCAAATTGGCACATTATGTACCTTAAACTTACTCAATGTTATATGTAAATTGTACTGATANCAAACTTTCAATATGTACAAATATCCAAGAATCAGAGGAGGAAAGATAATTGTGAGAAATTGTGATAGGAAACTATCAGCAAAGCCAATCTTAAATTCATTACAAAACTCTTGAAGCTCTAGGTAAATAACACTCAGCACGCAATTTTGGAAATGCTTGTTGAACAAGTGACAATTTGATTGGTTTTAAGCTAGTAAGATTAATTTTCATCTAAAATGAGAGAGTAAAATATTAGCCACCCAAATAGCTACTATTATCAGAAAATCATAATGAAACAAACTGCTTATCTGAGATGAAATAATTTTTAGAAATAGTGAATTTATTCATTATATAAATATGTAAATATATTTACTCATTTAGCACAGTTACTGAGATATAGCAAGCAAAAAATATTTACCTTATCCAGGACAGTCAATGAATTACAGTTTATATGCTCTTAAGATATGTCTATTTATGTTCATTTTTAGTTTTTTAGAGTATCATTAAATTAAAAAAAAAAAAGCTCTTCCACACTGCAGAGCAAAATAAATCATAAAGAAAATGGAAAGATAACCCACATAATGGTAGAAAATATTTACAAATGATATGACCATGAAGGGATCAATCTTCAAAATATACAAATGGCTCATTCAGTTCAATATAAAACAGAGCTCATATATATATGTATGTATGTATATATATATACATATATATATATATATAAGAGCTCATGCAGCTCAATATAAAAAAAATACAGCCCAATCTGAAAATATAAATAGACATTTCTCCAAGGAAGATGGACAAAAAGCACACTGCAGACTACCAGGATCCTCTGTCCATGGGATTTTCCAGGCAAGAGTGCTGGAGTGAGGTGCCATTGCCTTCTCCATTCTCCCAAGTGAAACAGCTTAAAAAAATAAAACAGTCAAAATATATTAAATAATATTTGAGCTAATTAAATACTGGTAAGTGAGAAGCAGTAATCCCATAAGGATGGGAAACAAGATTTCAGCCCTACCGTCTGATCTGCTCCAGCACACTGACTGAAGGGAATTTCTACATTCAAAGACAGGAAGAGGAGGCTCTGGAATTGACCAGTGGTCTCCCTGAGTTTAGTAGAAAGCATATTCTCTGGAGGGGCCATGGTGGCTAGAGTATTCATGGCAGAGTAACAGAGTAGAGAGCTATACAGAGAGACCCAGAAATCTTCAGATGGCCTCGTCTTCAGCTTTATATCTATTACTGAACACATGAGAGAATATCACTTAAGTCTGGGTAAAGAATCACCTTAATGGGCTAAAGGGGAATAACACTTAAAACACATAAAGCTGCAAATATTTCTGGTGCCTAAATTTCAAAAATCCCCATTCTTGGTGCACTAAGTAGGCAGAAAGGTTTTTTTTTTCTCCTCAGCGCTGGGGAAAAATTAACCATAGAGTAAACATTTCTTTGACTCTGCCTAACAAAGCTTGACAGTGAGATAACAAAAAACCAGACTGTTTGCAAATAGTTAAACTGTAACTCAAAAACAAACAAACAAACAAAACCACTAAATATTATTTATTGATAGCACATGTAGCACTTAAGAAGATAATATTCATAATATTAGCCATTCAAATAAAAAGTACAAGACATGCAAACAACAGTAAAATATTCTGAGAAGGCTCAAAATGACACANAAACAAACAAACAAACAAAACCACTAAATATTATTTATTGATAGCACATGTAGCACTTAAGAAGATAATATTCATAATATTAGCCATTCAAATAAAAAGTACAAGACATGCAAACAACAGTAAAATATTCTGAGAAGGCTCAAAATGACACAGAAAACAGAATTAACAGACAAAAATATTTAAACTAAAATTTTAGCTGCACTCATATATTCAAGAAACTAGAGAAAATATTGAGTGTATTAAATAGAGAAAGAAGATAGAGAGTCAAACTGAATTTCCACAGATGAAAACAACAATATTTGAGATGAAAAATAGACTGGAAGGGACTATAAACACATTAGACATAGAAGAAAAGACAAGTAAATCTGAAGACATAATGATAGAAACTATGTATTTTGAAACACAGAAGAAAAAAACCCCAAATATTATTTTTCTTGTACTCATTTTTCAATTTTAAGTATTTTTAAGTGTACAACTTTGTGGCACTAATTACATCTATATGTATTTGCAGTCATCACCCCAAGCAGAAACTCTGTACCCATTAAGTAATAACTCACCATTCATTCCTTCCTCCCGACTCTGTTAATCTCTATTCTAGTTTCTTTTTCTATGAATTTGCCTACTGTAGATTAAATTCCTTGTAAGTAGAATTATACACTATTTGTTCTTTTTTTATGTCTGGCTTATCTCACTTAGTATAATGATTTCAAGTTCATTCCCATAGCATGAATCAGAAATTCATTCATTTTACAGTCATGCATATTTAAAATCAGTTGCATATAAAAGAAGGAAATGGCAANCTCATCACAGCTAAAAACTTTTGTACATCCAAGGACATTATCAAGAAAGTAGAAAGACAACCTACAGGATGGAAGAAAACCTTTTCACATCATATATATGATAAGTCCTAGTATCCAAAATATATATGAAATTCCAAAGAAACAAAAAGACAACTCTATTTAAAAAGGGGCAAAGAACTTGAATAAACATTTTTCCAAGGAGATATAAAGATAACTAATGAGCACATTAAAAAATGCTCAGTATCATTAGTCATTCAGTTCAGTCACTCAGTCATGTCCAACTCTTTGCAACCCCATGGACTGCAGCACACCAGGCCTCCCTGTCCATCACCAACTCCTAGAGTTTACCCAAACTCATGTTCATCCAGTCGGTGATGCTATCTGACCATCTCATCCTCTGTCGTCCCCTTCTCCTCCTGCCCTCAATCTTTCCCAGCATCAGGGTCTTTTCAAATGAGTCAGTTCTTCGCATCAGGTGGCCAAAGTATTGAAGCTTCAGCTTTGACATCACTCCTTCCAGTGAACACTCAGGACCGATTTCCTTGAAGTCCAAGGGACTCTCAAGAGTCTTCTCCAACACCACAGTTCGAAAGCATCAATTCTTCGGCACTCAGCTTTCTTTATAGTCCAACTCTCACATCCATTCATGACCACTGGAAAAACCATACCTTGACTAGGCAGACCTTTGTTGGCAAAGTAATTTCTCTGCTTTTGAATATGCTGTCTAGGTTGGTCATAACTTTTCTTCCAAGGAGTAAGCGTCTTTTAATTTCAGATGTTGGCTGCAGTCAACATCTGCAGTGATTTGGGAGCCCAAGAAAATAAAGTCTGCCACTGTTTCCATTGTTTCCCTGTCTGTTTGCCATGAAGTGATGGGACCAGATGCCATGATCTTAGTTTTCTGAATGTTGAGCTTTAAGCCAACTTTTTCACTCTCCTCTTTCACTTTCATCAAGAGGTTCTTTAGTTCTTCATTTGGGCAATGCAAAATCAAAGCTATAGTGTGAGATACCATTTTATACTACTACCTTGTATGTAATTAGGTAAAAAAAAAACAAGAAATAACAAGTGTTGCTGAGGATGTAGAGAAACTGGAGCGTTTGCATTGCTGGTGAAAGTGTGAAATGATGCAGCTGCTGTGGGAAATAGTTTGGTGGTTACTCAAAAGGTTAAATAAGGAATTACTGTATATCCAACAATTTATTACTCCTAGACATATACCCAAAGAAATTAAAAGTCAGGAGTCAAAGAGATGTTTTTAGGCCTGTGTTTGTTTCAGCATTACAGTAGCCAAAAGGTAGAAACAACCTAATTATGTATCAAAAGATGAATGGATAAACAAAATATTGTAAATACATAGAATGGAATATTATTCAGCCATAAAAAGGAGAGTAGTTCTGATAGATGCTGTAACATGGATGAACCTAGAAGACAGTGTGCTGAATGAAGTAAGCCAGGGCCTGGAGGGAGAAAAGAATTAGTGTTTAGAGAATTTCTGTTTAGGGTGATGGGAAAGTTTGTGGAAATAGATAGTGGTGTTGGTTGTACAACACTGTGAATGTGATTAGTGCCACTGAATTGTGCATTTTAAAATGGCTAAAATGGCAAACTATTTTATCTTTTATATGTATCCAGCCTCGGGAATAGGATTTTCAGTGTATTTTAAAAATATTATAAAAGAAGAAATTATTGGATTTGGGGGCATATTTGTTAAGCACATTGAATTGCAACTCTGCACAAAGTTGCGAGAACAGTTGATGGAATTCTAAACTGTAGCCAGCAATGCATGTCTTCAGTTTGGACTTCTGATCAGGTTTTAATGGCTGTTATCAAAATATGTATAATTGAGAGTATCACTGTATTGTCATGATTTTTATGAAGGGTTAAGTATACTCCATCATCTTTCTCTTACTAAAATTGAAAATTTTGATGTCATGAAAGTACAAAAATTTAGAATTTTTCATCTGTTTTATCTATTTTTAATAGATCTATGTTTAATCATAAGTAATATGATTTATATAGTATATGTAATTTATTATAAGTATGCATGTATTGCTCAAGAATTTTTAATCATAAGAGTACACAATTTTGAAATGTTTGGAGTCTGTCCATTAGGATATTGTTATTTAAAAACCATTTTGTGAATGCGTATCTTTAAAGTTGTATTTTTTCTGTGTTTTAGGCTGCTGGTCTTGGGCGTATGAAACCAAACACACTTGTCCTTGGATTTAAGAAAGACTGGTTGCAAGCAGATATGAGGGATGTAGATATGTATATAAACTTATTTCAGTGAGTATCCTTTTAATTCAGTAATTTAGTTAATTGAGAAAGTACTGATTTTGAAAGCTTGCACTGGTTTTTGAAGTCTGTTCTTAAATAGTCTTTTCTAGTAAAAGGATAAGAATGAAAATAATCACTTGGAAATTATTTCCATTTCCTTTTTTACATGCACTTATTATGTTTGCTTTTCTGCACCTTTGAGTTTACTGTTCACTTTTCGGTGGTATTGCCAATGAAGTTGATAATAAGATAGCTTAGTTTTGATTTACATCAATATACAGGTTGTCTAATGAGTTCTTATCCTTTTGTTACTTTGTCTCTCTGATATTACTGTATCCATGTTGTTATTAATTTTTACATATGTATCTATCTAATATATTACAAATATGTTTTGGAACTGGACTTTTTAATAAAAAATAAAATTTCTTTTTTTTTGTCAGATTTTGTTTTTAAGCTTGAAAAGTACTTTCTTTTTCTATAATACTATTCCTGGTATTTATTTAGCAAATCTCTTTGTCTCGTCCACATGAGCATAAGATTCCCTCTCCCTACATCATAGTTGACTGAAGAGTAGCTTCTTCTTGTCATAGCTCCTGATGAAATAGAACAGTTCACTCTTTATAATTTCTTCATAAAAAATTTCATTTTAAAGAAAAATTTATATCTAGCAAAATAACTCTTAAGACCAGATTCACATCCTATTTCTCTGTGAATTTTTGTCTGTTTACCTTTAACTAACTGGAGCTGTTTCCCTTCCCAGAGCCCCTATTGTGTCTATTGATAGAACCATATAATTATTTGCCTGTGTCACATATTTTTGTTTTTGTAGCTCCTTGAAACATTTCTGTGGAAGTACTCAGATCTTATATTTTTATAAATCTCCTTGTATTGATTAGTAAAACATGCCATAGATAAGATTTCCCAAGGAATTGTTAAGTGGTTTTAGTAAAATTCAAGCTCTGCTGGTTTGTCAGAGGTTGTGACTGCTCTTTGGGTTTGTTACTTGTTTATAAACAGCATTTCATTCTCCCTTTCTTATTCTGTGGTCTGTACTTTGTATACATGTGGATCAGGGAAAGAAGGACAGTATGAAAGAAAGAATCCATCATCGGGGCCTTGAGCCAGGGAGTATGCTTTTTTCCTTTGAAGATGTAAGACGAGTGAGATGGAGTAGTTATCCTAGAAGACAGAAAAAGGGACATTTTTGCAAATAATCATTCGTTTTTTGCTGTTTGTAATAGTGGGAGCACTGAAAGAAGGGAGTCTTATCTGACACTGATCTTGCAGGAACTGAAGTGAATGTTTGCTCTGAAAGTCCGGTACTATGTGTCAGGCAGCAGTTTAAAAATAGGTCAAATATTGCTCTCTGGTTTCTGAAACTATAGGAATTGATGGCTGTTTGAAAGCAGTGATACTGCTTACTCTTTTATCTTGTGACACTTAATGTTTTGCCGTGATCTGAAATACAGTTAAGGTATACTTTATTTACTGTGTATGTATTAACAGTATGGAGGGTCTGAAACTGCAAATCAATTTCTGTAGCTTAAAGAAATTACATAGATTATAGCAATTTCTATATGTTATAGCAAAAACATTTAGCTGTTTTAATCTGAAGTAAACTTAGAGCTATATTCCCTGAATTTTCTTAAAGGAAATTGATTTTGGTTCAATTACTTTATTAACTATTAAAAAAAATATTTGTAGTTATTTCTTTTCTAATAATTAATTAGACCTTTGACAGTAGAGCTGAGAATGTCTATGCATTTTTTCTCCAGTGAATCTCTTTTGACCTTTTTTAAAATTCAACCAAGGAAAAATGAGGTTGAAATTGTCTCCCTGTGATTTAAAACAACAATGACAAGAGACCTTTTACAATGACATATTTATCAATAAGAACAAAAATTTGATCATTAGTTTTCTTTTTGTTATGTCTAGCTATAGGTTACCATATCATTTTTATATGCATATTATAAACATTGATTACTTGTGTAATTAAGGACAATAGCTAGAGAAAAGCCTGCTGCCATTGGGCTTCTCTCATAGTTCAGTTGGTAAAGAATCTACCTGCAATGCAGGAGACCCTGGTTCGATTCCTGGGTTGGGAAGATGCCCTGGAGAATGGATAGGCTACCCACTCCAGTATTCTTGGGCTTCCCTTGTGGCTTGCTGGTAAAAATCCGCCCGCAATGCAGGAGACCTGGGTTCAATCCCTGGGTTGGGAAGATCCCTTGGAGAAGGGAAAAGCTACCCATTCCAGTGTTCTGGGCTGGAGAATTCCATGGACTATACAGTCCATGGGTCGCAAAGAGTCGGACACGACTGACTTTCACTTTCACTCCAGGGAACAATAAGTTTTGCAATTGGAAACTGTTAATTGCTATTGGAAACAATTTTGCAATTGTTAAAGCTGGCTTTAACATCTTAGGTCTACATGATTTATGATGTTAACAAAGTTTACAGAATTTAAGTCTGGTTTTAGAGTTGTCTTCGAGGTTTTAATATATTTACCTATATATAAGATGCTCCTGTTTTTGTTTTTTGAAAAATTAAAAGGGCATATCAATACATGTCTGCAAATGCATATGTAATCTTAGGACCACTTTTTAAACCTGTTTTGTAAAAATTTTTAAATTACTTGAAAAATACCCTTCTCCTTTCATAAGTGATAAGGGATCCCTTCATACTATACAACCTGGTCTCATTCTCAGAACCTGTCTTCTTTGCCTTCACATATTTCTCTTGGCTTTAAATATATAAGCTAGCTTTAACATCTTAGGTCTACATGATTTATGATGTTAACAAAGTTTACAGAATTTAAGTCTGGTTTTAGAGTTGTCTTCGAGGTTTTAATATATTTACCTATATATAAGATGCTCCTGTTTTTGTTTTTTGAAAAATTAAAAGGGCATATCAATACATGTCTGCAAATGCATATGTAATCTTAGGACCACTTTTTAAACCTGTTTTGTAAAAATTTTTAAATTACTTGAAAAATACCCTTCTCCTTTCATAAGTGATAAGGGATCCCTTCATACTATACAACCTGGTCTCATTCTCAGAACCTGTCTTCTTTGCCTTCACATATTTCTCTTGGCTTTAAATATATAAGCTTAAATTATATATGATGGGATTACTGAAAGTTTTTTTTTTCCCCTGTAATTTTAGTTTGTTCTGATAGATAAAACTATAGTTACTGCTTTAAATCACTAATGTAGGTAAAATGTCAATACTATAAAGAACTATACTTAAGTAGATTTTAGAGGTATTACAGAAAAAGGGGATGGGAAATGGTATAGGTTTTGAAAGTAACATATGATATCACCATAATTTTCAAAGCATATTTGAAAAATATCAGATATTTAAACCTGAAAGTAATTTTAGAGATTGTCAACTATTGCCTTCATTTTATAGAGGAGACTGAAATTTTTGTGATTTAAAAAATTGCTATTTTTTTCATGTTACAGTGATGCTTTTGATATACAATATGGAGTAGTAGTTATCCGCCTACAAGAAGGTCTGGATATATCTCATCTTCAAGGACAAGGTAAATCTTGTTTGAAATAAGATATATGTATATCTTAATATATTCTTAAGTGTATCTTAAGAATATAAATTACTTTGATAGAAAAACGTCCTTCAATACTTTTAATATTTATCATCTCATCTGTGTCATATACTTATTGTATGTCATTTAAAGATCTGTTTGGCACCATCAGAGTTTGTATTTTCTCTTTGTACCAATCTGGATAAAAGCTAGTAATTATTAATATAATATAATACAATTCAAATTGTAAGTTTAAGAGAAACAAATGTTAGCTATGATTGTAGTTTGGCCAGATTTATAAAAATACATGATAAAATAATCAGAGGAAAACATTTTAGACATTTTCATGTTTATGAAAAGTGTACTTTGTACATAGAGGCATATTATTAATGAAAGACTCTTCAGAGAAAACCCTATAAATATTTTTTAAACTTTCTCATTTTGAAATAATTATAGATTCACAAAAATGTGTGTACGCTTCATCCACTTTCCGCTAATGGTAACAGCTTATATATTCCGTTTTATCTTCAGTTCAACATCAAAACCAGGATATTGACATTGGGACAATTTGCATACCTGACTCAGATTTCACCACTTTTATATACACGTGTGTGCACACAAGCTCATGTGTAGTTCTGGTTTCACTCCTTGTCACATTTGTTTCATGTAAGGTACAGAGCTGTTCCATCACCACAAAGATCTCTCTTGTACAACTGCTTTATTCCTTCTATCATATTCTTTCCCTAGTCTTTAACCCCTGACACCCTAATCTCCTCTCAAGCTGTATAATTTTTCAAGCATTAAAAATTTTTTCATTAAACTTAAAACCTGTTAAGATATACTTAGCATTTTTACCAACTTTATAAAAACTATGGAAAATTCCATACCCTCTAATGCTTTCCTGGGTAGTTTAAAAAATATTATAAGCTTAAGAAAATTTGTATACCTCATATTTACCCTTATCAATTAATTAACGAGGTCATCAAAATTAGCTAAGCCTAAATAGCCGAGAGCCATGTAATGAACTTTTGTCATCTGTTTATGTATTTAAACTGTTTTAATCCTCCCACTCCCCCTACCATTTTAAGGGTATTGTGCAGTTCTGAAAGGAATGCTTTGAGGTCTTTATCCATGTAACACAAAAGTATGGCCTGCTGAAAATGCATTTTCTTACTCTGGAGTAGGCCTTGCAAAATACTATTTTCGTTCCCTCTTGCTTTCACAGTAATTTTGGTTTGGATACCTGTTAACTCTGCATAATTATTACTAGTGTTCCCTTTCACTCTCAAAAATATCAGTTTGGCTAATAATTTATATATTCAAGTGTTAATAATCATTATGAGGATTGTTTTGAAACCCTTGTTATTCATCATTAAGATTTGGAAACAGGAATTTGCTTTAGCACGTGGCTTAAGAGCACAGTCTGTGGAGTCAGATATGCTTTAATAATTTCCAGCCTTTTCTCTTAGTAGTTTTGTAGCCAGGCCAAATGTGCTGCCTTCTGACCCTCAGTTTTCTCATCTTTATTCAGAGGATTATTGTGAAGATTAAATAGGAGATGCTGTCTGACACCGGCTTTGCACAGTGCTGGCACCTAGGCTTATGTACTTCCTATTTTTATTTCTCTTAATGCGTGCATATCAGTGACGAGGACTATGGATAGAGAATCATTTCATATCATGTTTGTCTTTATGATAAATACTTTTATCGTGGAAGCTAAATGTTTGCTAACCCCTTCCTAAAAAGCAGAAAATGAAGAAAGTACTTTAAAAATAAAGAGGTAACACATTTACCATGAGCTAAGGAAAAAACTCTATCCCTTAGTTTTAGTTCAACAGTCATGGATATAATTTTTCACTGTTGTCTATCATCTTATATGTATATCAACATTTGTCACATTCTACATTTTTTACATGTGTAAATGACTTTGAAATTAGAGTTGATTCACATTTTATACATCATTCTTTTGTCTACCATATTATGTTCTGTAAAACTCAGTCATTACTGATTTCTCCCTCATCACCTAATTAAAATGTTTGACAGTTGTGGCCAAATATAATTTAGTTGAATGGTCATTTCAAAATGGATTATCACATTCCTTTATATAAGAAATAATTTATTATGAACTCACCATTATCTCATAATAAACTGTGCTTAAAATGGTCATTAAATTGATGTTATACCATGATGCCCTCTTTGATAGAAAGATTTAGAAAACATTTTGAATACTTTTATGTCTACAGAAGAATTACTGTCATCGCAAGAGAAATCTCCTGGTGTGAAGGATGTGGTACTAAGTGTGGAGTATAGTAAAAAATCAGATTTAGATACTTCTAAACCATCCAGTGAGAAATCCATTACACATAAAGGTAATTTTTTATTAAATAAGAAATTTTATTAATGGTTTTAGAAGAAATGTTTTTTATTATATGGCATGTCTCACAAAGTAACTAGTTTTCAGATTTGTACTGTTCATTTCTACTTGCTCAGGTGAAAGTTATGCCTTTCAAAAATGGCTCCAAATAATTAATTATTCCTAAGGTATTAAATAGCTCATAGAATAGAAACCATGCTAGTTAATTAAATACTAATATGCTCTTGTATGTTTTTGTTTATACTTAATTCTAATTTGAAACATAGGTTAAAGCTGAGTTTGCAAAGAAACTTGGTAGTTTTGGAGTAATGTGTATATGCATATGGTAACACTGAAAGGAATGAGGTTTATAAGATTAGTTTATCTGATTTTTTTGGTTAATCAAGATATTTTAATACCAGAGGTTTTGTTTATGTACTGGAATACCCAGAATATTTATATATCTACTGTACCTAGTATTGTTCAGATAAGACAGTGTAATAAAAGATCAGTTTAATCTCCTCCCAAGAAACGAGCTATTTATGTTTAGTTGCTGAACTCTTTGAGTCATAACTATAGACATAAATACCCCTGGTGGCTAAGCCAGGGTTTAAGCCACCAAAAAACCTTCCAGGTCTCCTGAGACTTCAGAATAATTTCATCCATAAATCTCTGTCATGTCTATGAGAAGGAAAAAGGAATGACTTCCAAATCTTACTCTCCCACCCTCACTCTCCTACCTCTGTTTAGTCTAGTATCTCCATCTGTCCTACTCCCAGCTGACATGCAACAAGAAAAATCTGCACTGTAAATCATCAAACCATATCGTACTTTTGAGTCATATAAAATAATTACCATTCTTTTTCTGAAAATGATTACCATGGAAATTTGATAACCTGATTCTGAAATCTCTTCTAGATCATTTAGAAGCATTAATGCTGCTTTTTCTTTCCTCCTTATTTGTTTGCTTAGAGTAGTGATAGTTGAAAGTTCAGTTGCGACCCATTTTCTGTATCAGTTCTTTGCTGGCTTTTTTTTTTTCTATTTCACCTCAAAATTCTATAAACTGATTCTACTAATACTTAAACATTCCTGCATTTATTTTTAGTTTATGGTATACATTCTTTCATTTTCTCTTACTTTTTTTGTTGTTGTTCCCCTTTTCTCTTGCCTCAAAACAGATCTTTTCTTTATAGGAATCTGTCAGGAATTAATAGGTAAAGCTATGACAGGAGAATTCTTTATAGGAATCTGTTAGGAATTAATAGGTAAAGCTATGACAGGAGAAGTAATATTTATCAGTCGTTTACTGTTCCTCTCACACTGTAGTAGATGTTATCCTTACATTAGCTTATTAATGGTGTCACAATCTTATGAAGGCATTATTTTTATAGAGTAGGGAACTAAGTCAGTACATTTCTGCTCATCTTTTTCTTTTAAAAATGTAAATGCCCTTAAAATTAGTTTAAATCACTTTTAAGTGTCACTTAAAAAATCACTTTTAAGTATTTTCTTCACATTTCTGAGCTCTTTGAAGTGAATACAGAATATTCATAGTTATGTTTTTTATTACTATTAAAGATAATATCAAACATCTGCTTTATAAGAAGTTTAATACTATAAAATTAGATGTAATAATTGAAATGTTTCTTATTCCATAATATGCATAAAAAGTAGCATTCAAAAATAGTATACATTTTATTTTGTTAGCTTTCTGTTTAGCTAATTATTTTCAGAATTACATAGAAAATGTAGAAAAGTTTATATAAAAAGCCTGCAGAATTATAAACACTGTTATTGTTTTTATATCTCGTATGTCTATCTTACTGAGGCCTGCAGTATGCAGAGGGACAAAAAGAGTACCCTTTGAATACATGTTTTATGATAGGCACTGAGCTCAGTGCATTAATGCTTGCAATATAAAAACCTTAAGAGGTCGGTATTGTTCAACCTTTTAACAAATGAGGAAAGTGAGGCGTCAGATAATTAGCTCAAGGTCACACCACTAGAAAAAGGTTTAGAGGTACTCTTGAAATGCTGGGAGTCTGACTCAAGAGCCTGTCACTGTAGTGTACTCTTTCCTGTCCAAGTTGGGAGTTTTATGTGCCTTAAACAAATAGTACAGCTTATATTAAGCAAAAATAATTAGGTTAAGAAAAGTATTAATCCTGGGAAATATTTACAGATATATAACTATAAATCGACTGTATATGCTATATATGTGCATATACTCACACACACATACACATATATATATGTATATACAAATTTATGTATTTGAATAATCACTCCTGTATAACCTGGCATTTTATATAAACCATAAGACTCTTGTCTTTGATCAAATTCCTTAGTATTTCAAGTGGTAATTAATTTTTACAGAAACAAATATCTATGCTTCTAAAATTACTTGGCAGCCATTTGCAAATGGTGCAGTGGCACGTTTGACTGCAGCATCAATTTTTTGATATCATGTTTCTACTCTATAAGCCACAGCAACTGATTTCAAGTTTGCCAGTTTAAAGTTTTTGCCAGTTTTACAGGAATAAAATTTCGGGGCGGGTGTTACTCAGTAGCCCTGTTGGAAGAATCTAACATGTTTGCTTTTTCAATCCTGAACACTCAGTCTAGAAAATATCTTCAGTCTTAATTATTTTTCACACTGTTTCTTCATATTATGTTTGCTTATAAATGTGTTCTAGTTACAGTTTCATTATTTTATTAATAAAAAGGCAATAACTTATATTTTGTGTTTCTTAAACATAATCTAGATGAGGAAGAGGATGGCAAGACTCCAACTCAACCACTGTTGAAAAAAGGCAGGCATTTTTCATCATTTTATTTTAATCTCTTTTCTCATACTGTTAATTCTTTAACTCCAATTTTATTATTTTCTTTCTTTACCTTGGTTTTTATTTTCATGGTGAGGTGATGTTACAGTTATTTATTAAATGCAGATTAGAAAAATAATGACTGGTCCAAATAAAGCATTAAATCGTCCCAGGAAAAGGTGATATATCAAAAACAAATTCTTTTAAATTATAGTAGCATTTCAGGAATATTCAAATCCTGAAAGTCAGTATTTTAATTTTATAATTTAAACTGCATGGTTTAGATGATAAGTAGAGACACTGAAATAGGTTTATTTACAGTGTCACTTGCATTCTTTACCATCAGTTGTACCCAGCCACGTCCTTAATTTTGATACTAATATATTTCTCATTTCAAAAATTACAATATTTCTCACAGTCCTGCTGCGTTTGGGAGATACAGTCATGTCAACGTACATGAATTTTATGAGAAGGAGATAGAGGTGAGAGTTATGGAGCAGTGTGGTTTGGTAGCCATATTATTTCATCATGCAGTCATTCGTCATGTTTGTATACATCATGGCAGCATGAAACGTGATGATAAGACATTCTTCAGAAGTGATCAGCTTTCTTTCTGTGGATTGATGCTTTTAAAATTTGGCAGAGGGATTTCATTATAGTCATTTGCTTGCTCACAGTCAGTGCTGATTTTTTTTCTTCCTTTTTAATTCCTAGCAATATAAATGAGAATTCCATTGACAAATTGTTCTTTAGACCTGCAACAAATGGGTGCTCTTCCTGGGAGTTCCCACATTCTTTTTGTGGTTCACAGAAAGATATGGTGCTTATATGGCTTTAGAATTGGGCCTCACATATTGAGGGGACAAGAGTTAGGTAAAGATGAGGGAGTTTTTCCTTCTTCAGTGAAACAGTGAGAGGTTTTACTGTGATAACTGCATGATTGTATTGGTATGTCTCCCACTTCCTTTTGTGTTTTATATTACAGATAAAAACACCTATTTTAAATATTTTTGAGCTTTAAATTATTGAGAAACCAAATTACAAAAGAAATATGTTCATGGAACAGGCATAAACTTACTTTGCCCAGTCAGCCTAAAACAGCTTTTCAAAAGTCAAAATCTAGCAGTTATAATTTTATTTACTGGGTTTTGTAATTCCCTTTCCTTCAGAATGCTTCAAAATATTAGAAATTAGGCAAGGTAGTTTGGATGAGTATAGATATATTTATAACCATTTAAAAGTATGTTTAAATTACAAGCAATTAATTGTGTTGTGAAGAATGCCATGTATATAATTGTCTACATTATAAACATCTGAATATACAAAAGTTAGGAAACTATGGGAATTTAGCAAGATATACTTTAACATTTACCTCTCTTATATCTTATTTTTTCTGCTTAATCCTTCAGAATCCAAAGGCCCTGCTGTGCCTTTAAACGTAGCTGACCAAAAGCTTCTTGAAGCTAGTACACAATTTCAGAAAAAACAGGGAAAGAATACTATTGACGTCTGGTGGCTTTTTGATGATGGAGGTAAGGTTGATAACCTACTTTTTTTTTAACAAGTTTAAATTTTTTGAAGTTTTGGGGGTGGTATTAGAAATAGCATGTACTCTCTACTCACTGACCCATTCCCATTAGGCCAACATTCCCCAAAGCATTAGGATTAGTTCCAGAATCAGGCGTCACACTTAGTTGTCATCTCTTTTCAGTATCCTTTGGTTTGAAAGTTGCTCAACCCTTCCTTGAGCTTCATGACTTCAAAATTTTTTTTTAAAACATTAGACCATTTTGTAGAATGTCACTCGATTTGAAGTGCTGTTTAATGATTCATAATAATTTAGTTTCAAGTTATGTATTTTGGGTAGAAATATCACAAGAGTGATGCTATGCCTTCTGTCTGCATCTCATCAGGTGGCTCATGATGTTGGTTTGTCTCATCACTGGTGAAAGTAACTTTGACCTTTGAGTAAGACGGCTTTCACTATGTTTATATACTGAAAAACTATTATTGCCACCTTTTATAATTACAGGTATTTGGGGCATGGGCAATTTCTTTGAGACCATGTAAATATTCTATTGTTGCTGTGATTTTTGCCACCATCTTGAGCATCCATTGATATTTCCGCCTGAATTTATTTTTGCTGTTATTGTTGTGTGTATGTGGTTTCCAAATGATGATTTTTCCAATCCCATCATTTCTTCCTTATTAGTTTTATCTGGTGTTTAACTGTAAAGAAGAGCTTTCTCTTCACTTCTATGTGTGTGGACTTAACAGTCTCCAATTTTATTCAATGGGTTAGCATTTTTCATTTTTATAATTTATTTTGATGTCCCAGATTTGACCAGCAGTATCCTCTTTAGGCTAACTTCTGTGTCCATTTGTCATGTCCCCATCATTCTTTATTTTATGATAAAATATGATGTTCCAGGCTCAGTTTTGTACTTCACCTGCAATAGCACTTGAATGACCCTTTATCCAAATAGCCTTGATTCCTTTCAGTGAAGAACAGTATTTAGAAACATAGGTCAGAGCATTCGATATGCCCGTTTCTACTAGGGTGTCACTGCTCCCATGTCCTCTCAGTGGACAGATGTAGGAGACACACACAGCACTTATTGTATGTATACGTGTAGATTGAAACCACTTCCATTGCCAGCACTTGGGTTTGCTCCAGCTTCTCCCTTTTCATGTTTTGAAACATGACTCCCATTAGCTTCAGTGAATATTCTTTTTCTCAGTCCTGATATAACAAATCTCCCTACCCTACAAGGCCAGTACCTCATTTTTTGCTTTCATGACATGGGCCTTGTCTTCACTGGACCTCCCTCCTTATTCAGGTCTGCCAAGTGGATTTTTGACTGAATCATTACAGGCAGGACAGAAAGAAAATGTTTGTTGTATATTGAAGTGTGGTAAAGGAGTTTTTAGCAGCGAACTTGAATTAAAAGTTTTTAATTGAGAAATCAATGTTAAATATAATGATCTGTTATATTTTTATGACTTAGGTTTGACTTTATTGATACCTTATCTTCTGACTACCAAGAAAAAGTGGAAAGATTGTAAGATCAGAGTATTCATTGGTGGAAAAATAAATAGAATAGACCATGACCGAAGAGCGTAAGTCTGTTTTAAACTGATGAGCTTTTATCTAATAGTATTTCATTATTTCAATATCAGTTTGGTAGGGTAACAATTAGACAGTACAGAAAATGTCAATAATGTTGCTCTGTTCTGTAGTGAAGCTGAAGAGTCTAAAACTTCATTCTCTTTAATTTAGTCTTAATGTTCAAGTTTAGATTCTTGGTTTTACTCACATGTAATATTTTTAATATGTTGACATTTTAGAACATCTTTAAATACTTGTAACATAGAAGCATTACTCAGCCTTTTATGAAAAAAAAAATTAGCAGGGTAAAAAGTGCACAAAAGTTACATATCCATATATGTACTATACTTTTCAGACTTCTAGACAACAGAAATGCATGATGGCATTGTCCATTCTCTCATTTCTGTCTGTCCTGTCACACAGTGCTAGTTCTGGTTTCAGTGCTTCTCTAAGTACCCTCTGTCTCATTTCTGTTTCATAATATATTGTAGATATTGCTCCCAGTTTCATGTTTGGAAAGAAAAGCTGTGACCTGTGATGCCTCTGCCCCAAGGAATTTTAACTTCTTCTCTGTTACATACCATAGAAAGCCTGTGTGACAGTCAGGGCCCTTTATAGTCTGTCTTGTTTCCTTTCTGTCTTTTTCTCCTGTTCCCCCAAATAGGCCTTCTACTTCAGTTTACATTTTTGCAGCCACCCCAAACATACATATGATTTCAGACTTTTACTTCTTTGCGTGCTCTCATCTCTCTACTACAAATAGTTCTTCACTAGCCTCCCTTCTGTGCTAACATAACTCCATTCTTTAAAACCTAGTACTTACTGTCACCTTCCTCATAAGCCTTCCCTGTTTCTTTCTAGTTGTTACAAATAACTGTTTACCAGTTTTTATTGAAATCCATGTACTTACTAATACAAATTAAAATTAAAAAACCAGGTGCCATTCAAATTTAATTATTGTCTTCCTCTGTCCATTGGCATACTAAGGAAAAATTTAGAAAATGTAAGAGAATACAAGTTTCTAGAGAATTTAGACATCTACTTTGTGAATGAGTAGTATAAATTAATTCGATGGATTTTGTTCAGCACCTGACATACTTTTCCTGTAAGTCATTCTTTCCTATAAATCATATGAAGCCAGCCCTAAATAGAATAAAAATATTTCTGTATACAGCCTTCATGTATATCAGTGCTGTTCACTTTTGTTCTAGGATGGCTACTTTGCTTAGCAAGTTCCGGATAGACTTCTCTGATATCATGGTCTTAGGAGATATTAATACTAAACCAAAGAAAGAAAAGTAAGTTATTAGATAAATTATTTTGTATAAATTTCTGATTTTTTTATGGATGACCTACTCAGACACTGTTATAGGTCATTTAACTTAATTACCTGGGGGTTTTGCCTGATTTTAGTTACATGTGAAGTCAACTTTTTCTTAAGCTAGCAGATAACTGACTGACATTGCAGATATTGAAGTAAGTCCAAAGGGTTTTCGATAATTAGAGAAAAATTCAATTACTGATTTACAAGTAATTTCTGAAAATTGTTAGTGCCCAGAAATTCTAAGTGGTTCTTTAAATTTCCATTGTTTTTCATTATGACCACTCAATCCCTATTCCACATGTGTGTTACTTTCCACTATTTTATTACCAAAATGAGAAAGAAAAATCTAAGAATCTGCTTAAAAATACTGCATTCAGAATTTAAAAGAGTGAAGCAAAAGTAGATTTCATGGAATTTTCTACTGAAAATGGTATATGGAAGTTGTTATAATTATATGTATTTATATTACTGTACATAATTTGTTACTCTCAGTTTTATGTTGAGTATATGATGAAGTCGGAAAAAAGAATTCATTTTAAGTAGAAAACAGTAAGACATACCTTGTAAGGTTGTAGTCATGGAGACTGTTTTTTCTCTTATAGAATTATATATACTAGGAGCTTTGTATGAGACTGATATTGAAAAATACCGTTTTCACATTCATAGGGGGCTAGAATGCTATTCATGTTCTTTTACCATCTTTTGTCCTATTAAGTATCTTTGGATCCTGAGCTTAATTCTGCATCTTCTTAAATGTTTAATATCTGCCTTTTCCTCCCTTTAAAATGTTCTAGTACCTTTTCTTACACTGGGATAATGGAACTGGGAAAGTGACTGAGTGTTTTGAATAAAGGAGTAACACAAGTTGACTTATCTTTCATGGGTATCATTTTGGCTAATGTGATGAAATTGATTTAGGTTGAGGGAAGTGGGCATAGGAACAGATACTGATACAAGGAAATCTGCATTAGCAGTTAAAATTTCAATTCTCTTATTATGACTATGGTTCTAAATTTCTAATCAGTTAGAGAAACTAGTGATTGCTATTTTCAAAATAAATTGCCAGAGTTAGGGTACAGAAGGGAGCACAACAGCTGGAAAACACTAACTTCTGAAGTTATAATTACATTAACTTTTCAAGTTATAATTTAATGTTTAAGATCTTACTGTTAAGTAATTCAACATAGGTTAACTGTCTGTATTTTTTTATTTAAGTATTGTAGCTTTTGATGAAATGATTGAGCCATACAGACTCATGAAGACGATAAAGAACAAGATATTGCAGATAAAATGAAAGAAGATGAACCATGGCGAATAACAGATAATGAGCTTGAACTTTACAAGACCAAGGTATTCTTTCTCTCCTGCTTCCTTTTCATTAATCTTCTTTGTGTTTTTTTTTTAGAAAATACTTAAAAATAAATATCAAGAACTACAGTTGGTTATGAAAAGAACTAATTGTGTAAATTAAATCTACTTTAAGTTGTACTTATATTTGGATAGTGCAAAGCACTGCTTTTTTTAAGTTTGGGAACGGATATTTTTATTATACCAAAATTGATTTTGGTTTTTTTTGTCTATAGTTTTATGTGCCAGGGAAAATTCCAGTTTTCGAAAGGACTAAGAATGACTGTTATGTTTCATTTCAGACATACCGGCAGATCAGGTTAAATGAATTATTAAAGGAACATTCAAACACAGCTAATATCATTGTCATGTAAGTAATACCTATACTAAGATTTTCTTGGGTATTCATTTTGTGATAATTAGGATTCATTTCTGCTACCAAAAATATATCTATAACCATAACAACTTAGTGGTTATGAGAGAAAAACAAACTTTTTAAATACACTTTGCTTTAAGCATATGAAGAAATCATTTAAGATAGGAAAGATATACAAAAATATTAACCTTAAGCTTGTATAAATCTAAATAATTCCTTATCATAATAGCATATTCTGGGATTTTTTTCCTTTATGCTTTTTCCCACTTTAAAAAAATTCCTTAACTTTGGAAATACCACAGCATCAACATTTGTCAGGTAACAGGGATGCAAGTTAAAATTTGGTTCCTAGACAGTTTCTTCATAGAAATAATTCTATCAAGTTAGGTTGAGGATTAAATTTAGAACATGGTTCCTATCTGAATTCCCACTCCCAAGTTCCCACATACAAAATGTCATATAGACACAATGTCTTTGCATTGAATATAGATACTTATGCTCACTCTGGCTTTACTTTCACTAAACCAGGTTCCTAATCTTTCTTGAACCCAATTTTCTAAGTCCTGGAGCCTGGTCCTTATATAGGTAAAAAAAAGGCTCAGATCTCTGGAAACATGTCAAATTATGAAACTAAGTAATACCAAAAGATTGCTATTTTGACTAACAGCCAGGAAATTTGACTACAACAGGAAATTTCAAATTTTGTTGATGGCAATCAAGTATCTGTAATGAAAGTCACTAAAACATAGAAATCTAGAGAAAAACACTCTATGGAGCACCTGGACATACTTCCACGACCTACAAATGAAAATGAAAGCTCAGAGATAGGTACAAGAAATTGAACATTAATATGTAGAGTTAATTATGTTTGAATTTCATTCATCTGTATGTAGTTACCACTACCAAAGTTCAGATAGAAATATCCTTTTCTCCTAAAACAATTGTAAGGGGAGATTTGAGGTTTAATTTTAGATACTAACTCAGCAGTGGCCACAGGACTGGAAAGGTCAGTTTTCATTCCAATCCCAAAGAAAGGCAGTGCCAAAGAATGTTCAAACTATCACACAATTGCACTCATTTCACATGCTAGCAAAATAATGCTCAAAATTCTCCAAGCTAGGCTTCAATAGTATGTGAACCAAGAATTTCCAGGTGTTCAAGTTGGATTTAGAAAAGGCAGAGGAACCAGAGATCAAATTGCCTACATCTACTGGATCATAAAAAAAGGCAAGAGAATTCCAGAGAAACATCTGCTTCATGGACTATGCTAAAGCATTTGACTGTGTGGATCACAACAAACTGGAAAATTCTTGAAGAGAGGGGAATACCAGACCACCCTACCTACCTCCTGGGAAACCTGTATGCAGGTTGAGTATCAAAAGTTAGAACCAGACATGGAACAACGGACTGGTTCCAAATTGGGAAAGGAGTGCATCAAGGCTGTTTATTGTTACCCTGCTTTTTTAACTTGTATGCAGAGTACATCATGCGAAATGCCAGGCTGGATGAAGCACAAGCTGGAGTCAAGATTGCCGGGAGAAGTATCAATAACATCAGATATGCAGATGACACCACCTTATGGCAGAAAGTGAAGAGGAACTAAAGAGCCTCTTGATGAAAGTGAAAAAGGAGAGTGAAAAAGTTGGCTTAAAACTCAGCATTCAAAAAACTAAGATCATGGCATCCAATCTCATCACTTCATGAGAAATAGATGGGGAAACAATGGTAACCGTGACAGATATCATTTTTTTGGGCTCCAAAATCACTGCAGATGGTGGCTGCAGCCATGAAATTAAAAGATGCTTGCCCTTTGGAAGAAAAGCTATGACTAACCTACAGCACATATTAAAAAGCAGACATTACTTTGCCCGCAAAGGTCCATATAGTCAAAGCTATGGTTTTTCCAGTAGTCATGTATGGATGTGAGAGTTGGACATAAAGAAGGTTGAGCACCGAAGAACTGATGCTTTTGAGCTGTGGTGTTGGAGAAGACTCTTGAGAGTCCTTTGGACTGCAAGAAGATCAAATCAGTCCATCCTAAAGGAAATCAATTTGGAATATTCATTGGAAGGCCTGATGGTGAAGCTGAAACTCCGATACTTTGGCCACCTGATGCTAAGAACTGACTCATTAGAATAGACCTTGGTCCTAGGAAAGACTGAAGGTGGGAGAAGGGGATGAGAGAGGATGAGATGGTTGGATGGCATCCCTGATTCAATGGATACAAGTTTGAGCAAGCTCCGGGAGTTGGTGAAGGACAAGGAAGCAGTACATGGGGTCACAAAGTGTAAGACACGACTGAGCGACTGAACAACAAAAATTTGCTGTTCTTAAGATATATTGTAAGAAATACTTTGTTCAAACTTGCAAAAAAAAAAGGAATATATGGTATAGTAGTTGTTACAGCATATACTATAATTATAGTAATTTTTAGTTACTATTACTGTGACTTATCATTTTTATTACTTTATTCTTAGCTTAAATACATTGTTTAATTTCCTGTTGTTTTTTGATACCAGGAGTCTCCCAGTTGCACGAAAAGGTGCTGTGTCTAGTGCTCTCTACATGGCATGGTTAGAAGCTCTATCCAAGGACCGCCACCAATTCTCCTAGTCCGTGGGAATCATCAGAGTGTCCTTACCTTCTATTCTTAAGTGTTTTATCTGCACAGTGGACAGCCCTCCAGACGGTACTTCAGTGCCTAGTAAAGTAACTATCACTGAAATCTTCAACATCACAATGGCGAACTGTGACTTTTTTTCACTATTTCATTAATTTGAAAGCACACAGGGAAGTTCCTCCATTGATATATGTGTGGAGACTTCAGTTTTAGTCAATTCTGTATTTCAGTCTTAGTGAATGATGATTCCTTGTTGGACTGAAGCTTGTGAGAGTAAAGTTTTTCCTTTGCTACTTGAATAGCAATAAAAGTGTGTTATTTTTTGATTGATGAAAGGAGTACAAAAAGCCTTTAGCCTTGAGGTGCCTTCTGAAATTAACCAAATTTCATCCATATATCCTCTTTTATAAATTTGTAGAATGTCAAACTTTGCCTTCTGCTATTTTTATTTCTAATCTTTCCCACCTTAAAATGGACACCGCTTTTCTTTTTCCATTGACCAATTAGTGTTGAGTACTGTATGTTTTCTATTACTTTTGTAAGTGTGTTTGTTAGCTATTAAAGGCGAGAATTAGGGCTAGATAATGAAAATGCAAGGGAAAAAAATGAGAACCGAAAAGTGACCCCAAGGTTAGGTTTGCATTAGGATGTATAAATGTAGATCTAGGGGGGAAAAAGCCCAATAAACCTTTTTTTTAAAAACCTCTAATTGGCTGTTATTTATATCTTTTTTAATTATTATTATTTGAATCCTTAGGGGAGGTTGAAGATTTATCCAGTACTTCTATATACCATCCTGAAAAATCACATATTGTCATTCTTTAAAGAAAATCTTTAAGATCATTTATATTTATTAGAAGAAAGATCTATCCTAATTTAGAGTTTTCCTCAAATCTGAGGGACTTTTACAAAATGCTAAAAGATTTTCCTGGTTAAAATTAGACAAAGCATTGTCATTTAATAGAATATTTCAATAAATATATGGAATATCACTGTCACCTTTTTTAAATCATTAAAATATTTAATGTTTCATCAAATGGTTAAATGGACCACTGGTTTCTTAGTGAAATGTTTTTAGGCTTAATTCATTCAACTGTCAAGTACATAGTCTTAATTAATATACTCAGGTTTGAACAGATTATTCTGGACATTTAAATTTAATCCATTCTTAATACTTTAAAACTTTTGTGTTAAGAAAAACTGCCAGTTTGTGCTTTTGAAAAGTCTGTTTTGACATCATAGTCTACTAGTACAATTTGGACAGTGCGTATGTACTGTTACTAAAAGCTTTATATGCAATTATTAATGTGAAGTTTTTTGTTTTTTATTCAAGGAAGGATTTCCTAGAAACATTTCAAGGGATTGTATGTCTACATATCTGTATGTGTGTGTGTATATATGTGTATGCATACACATATGCATATGTGTATTTATAATGACACAATGGTTTTTTTGCATTTTAAAGTGTTAAGATTTATTGTATTAAATTTTTTGTTTATGAGTTCACAGATTGAAAGACAGGTTTCATGGAGAACAAATGTGATCACTGGAAGGGCATGTAACTTTACACAGTTATCATTCGATTAGGAAATGGAGAATGTTTCATCTAAAGTACTCTTCAGTGTATTCACTGGTATAAGTTTCACTGGTGAAGAATTTATGTAGGTGTTCATGAATCTCGATAAAAATCTATAAAATTACTACTGTTGTTCAGTAGTGCAATATCTTTGCTGCATGAGTATGAACTAAGTTAATATCATAACAGAGATCTGATAGTAATTTTAAATTCAGAATGCTAAGAGAATGAGGTAACTGTTTTCCTAAAAACTTTTTCCTATGTTATAACTCACACCATTGTACCATTTTTTGGAGGTTTTGTAGTGTTTAAGAGGAAAGACAGTAAAAATGTCATATTCAGTAAACAATATCATGTCTCAACTTTTTAAATGGATAATAGGGCATAACTGAGTGCTGCTATCTTGAAATGTGCACAGGTACACTTACTTTTTCTTTTTTTAAGTTTTCCCATTCAGGAAAACCTCGTTGTGATCTGTACTGCAGGAACCAAATGTCATGCATCATACATATGTGTATAAAGTACATAAAATATATCTAAATATACATAATGGGGGAGGGTAATATTGTCTGTGAAATAATGTAAGAAGCTTTTCACTTAAAAAGAAATGCATTACTTTTACTTAACACTAGATACCAGGTCAAATTTTTCAAGGTTGTTTTTGTGCTCTGATAAATTTTAACAATTAATTCTTAGAAATGTTCGCTAGTGTTGAACCTATTCTACTCTATTTTATTTATGCTGAATTTGATTGTCTTAATGCCAAAAATTTTAAGTTCTAATCATTGGTGATAACTTGGAAATAAACAGTTATGCAATGGCATATGACCGTTCATTATTTCTCTAGGTAAAAATTCAGTGGGTTTAAAGAATGGTGGTGTTAAGCTGATTATTAACAGTTAATTAAATCACATATTTATTTGTCACATTATTTCATTTGTATTTTAGGTTTCCTTTTACATTCTTTTTTTATGCTTTCTGACATTACATATTTTTAAAGACTATGGAAAAATAATTTAAAGATTTGAGCTCTGGTGGATGTTTACTAGTTTGAAAATGTAATATTTTGATAATACTGTACTATAACTGTCACACAGATGCTTTTCTAATGTTTTAACGTTGAGTATTGCAGTTGCTGCTTTGTACAGAGGTTACTGCAATAAAGGAAGTGGATTCATTAAAATATAGTGTCTATTCATTTTATCCATTTTTAAAATCTATATCAACTCTGTGATTTTTACCTCATCTATACAACTTATTTTATGGATGTCTTGAGTTTTTTTAAATGGCTTTTACCCCAATATTCATTGTTTGAAAAAGTTGTTTGAAGTTGTTCACTATCCTTAAACCTTTGGAGTAATCACTAATTTTCTTGACAGATTGAGCTATATTAGACACAGCTCATTTTGATATTTTGTAAGTCATTTAACTTTGCTAATTCTGCTTTGTCTTTTGGTTAAATCATGGTTTATGAGTGAAGAAAGGAGAAATGGATTCACAGTCCCTGAGTATAATCTGATTCATTTCTTGCTAAGATTTTGGGCAAAGCTAATTTACAGTTTTACAAAGCATTTTCCCTTTACCATTTAAACATTACAGTAGGTGTATTATATGTGCAGGACAGCTGTTTCTCTCTCTTCTACTCTTGAGAAAGTAGCTTGGAGAATCGTAGCGAGTTTCCCAAGATCATGTGATAAATCAGCAAAGGATACTGGTCTAGAACACATCTTTCATCTTCACGCGTATCACCATTATGCAGTCACTGCTGCCTCATCCATAACTTAATTACGGGTCTAGAATGGTCATTTCCAAACTACTGATACTTACCTGCCCAGGAAGTTTGTGCTCAGGTAATACAAATTACAGTTACAAGTGTATACTGGCCACAGGCTACCTAATAGATCTGAAACAAATGTAAGTGTCCATTGTATGATCTTTGCTTTTAGCTTATTCCTCAAAAAGCTGCTATTCACGTTTACTCACTTCTTTGTGGAATAGGAAGGAGGGTTAAGAGAGAATTCAAAGGCAGCTATAATTGTGACATTTACTATCAGAGCATCCAGTGGTTTTCAAAACAGGAATATAATTAAGTCTTTGAGCCAGCAGAGTTTTTTGTTTTTGTTTTTATTTGGGGAATAAAAGATACATGCTTTGATATGCATCGACAGGATGCATATGTATGTATCAACAGGATGTTTATAGGATTAGAGGAAATGGATGATAGTTTGATGTTTAACTATTTGGGTAAACAAGTAGTTAAAACATCAAAATAATGGTTAAAACAGCACAAGTCTTGGAATACACTCATCAGAAAGTACTGTTTAGCTAGTTCAGATAGTAGGTACATAAAAGGTGTTCGTGGATTAACCAATCAGACATACTTTTTTGGGGAGGACTATTAAAATACTTGAAGAGCTCAGTCTCATTGCTTTTTATAGGGAAGCAATGGTCATAGACCTATTTTACCTGTGGCATAGGAGTTTAAGGTGGCTGTTAAATGGCAACATTAAGGAGAACTTCAGCCCATTTTTTCCCTGTTGGAACTACCACTGAATTTTGTGTTGGACAAGGTTACTACTATTTCAGAGGAAAATGTATGTCTGAATTTTTTGTCTCCTGCAGCCTTACTTGTGGCTGTGGTCCTCAAATCAGGAGCTCATTCCCCCAAATAATAGATTACACATATTCTTTGTTCCTCTTTTCTATCATATGAATGCCAGTTAGCAAGATATTCCATTCAAAACTACAAATAAAAAAGAAATATACTTTTCTGATCCATGACTCAATATTTGTCAGAATTTCATTAGAATACTGCTAAATAAGCTTTGAAGGTAAAGAACTGTAGAGGTTTTATTCTAGAAATGTTAATTGAGTTTCTAGATAATTTCATATCCAGTTCCTATCTGATAATAGACAAACTTTAAAAGTAAGCAGGCAGCATGTTTTGATTTATATATAGTACACATAAGGCATATAACAACTACTGATATAAGGTATGATTGTATTTGCTCTTTTACATTCTAAATAAAATTAAGTCCCAAGTAAGCCATTTTAAAAGGAGGTCATTACAATTTGAAAAGGAGCAAGTTTTAGGAGGTCTGTATGACCAATACTTTTATTTCAAGCATACATTTTTGCTTAAGCCATGAAAACTCCTTTGAGTTTCCTAGGAGTGTTACTAGTCAAGACGTTTAAAAGATGACAACGACTATTTGGGAATTGGGGTGGAGAGTGGTAGGATGGAAAGTTACACTCCAAGAAAGGTGCATGGATTGTGAAAGACTGCTTTTACGGCTGAAAGTCTTGGATTCACTCTTCCTTCTGGGAAACAGTGAATTGTGAAGAATGGAAGTTAGGTGTTTGGGTTTTTTTTTCTGAATTTTAAAATCTGTTGATTTTAATAAGCGTCTCCTATTAGTTACATGGTACTAAATTCAGAAGTATGACCTATCTCTTTCAGGAAGTCTTTTTCTACAGCTGTTTCATCAATAAAGATAATCCTTCATTTACGTCTATGCACCTGTGAGTTTAACACTGTTGATGTAAACGTCACACTTGATGTTTTTCAGAGATTTGACAGTAGGGAATAACAGGTGTATTATGTACTGAAACAGCTGTATTGTATTGAGAACAGGGGTTCTCAAACTTCAGTGTGTATTGGAATCACCTTGAGCGTTTGTTAAAATATAATTGTTCCTGCCAGTCTCTGTTCTGAGTGAAATTCCTCCCCTTCACAAACAGAGCTTTTCAGTATAACCCTCCCTTCTTTATGGTTCCCTTTATCCTTTACCCATGCCTATCGAGTTTCTTAAAGAGTACACTTATTTCCATCTCCTCTCAGCTGTGAATTCAGAAAATGACCATTCTTCCACATTGCTGAGTGTTTTCTATCTATATTATCATCATCTTTAGTGGCAGGAATAGAACCCAAAGCATACTAACAGAAAAAGCAGTCCAGGAAGACAACTGAGATGAGTCCCTGGACTCAAGTTTGTGTAATCAGGGACTCAGAATAGTGTCATCAGAATTCTGTCTCTACCTTTCTTCTCTCTGGTTTGCCTCTCTAGGCTTGACTTGATTCTTCAGGTAAGACTGTCAGGGCATATTGTGCTCTATGGCTTCTGGGCAGTGGGGGGGGGCGGGGCGGGGATCAATCTCAGTAGTTCAATGACTGTAGTTAAAAAAAAGGCAGGGGGGGTGCTGTATTCGCAGCTAGTGCCCTTAGTTTCTTGGGTTTATGTAGTCGCTCAGAAAATTAAGGAAGGGCTGCTTCAGCTCTTTGATCTACACTGATGACTGGCTACTTCAGGTGCTGGTTTGCCCAAGTTCCAGAGGTTGATTCAAAGGTGAACAGCTCTGTAGGCCAAACCCAAGCCACTGACACCTTGACTAGGCCCTCAAGCTTTGCAGCCAAATGCTCAATATCCACTCTATTCCTTGCTTTCCACCCTGCTCCCCACCTTCCACTCCCACCCCTACCTTCCACCCTCATCCCTGATCCATCCACTCCTCACCTTCTACCCTAGCCCAGCGTCCCACAGCCATCCCAGCCTCAAACTTTCTGTTCATAAGGTATTTGGTAGAGGATTTCTGATTCCCTAGTTTGCAACAACTCCATTTGCACACCCCTCTTGTCCTTACTCCTTAGGCTAGTATCTCCAGAACTCCCACCCCAGTCCCTGCCCACTCCAGGGGGCAAAATCTCCCAACTAAGAACAAGAACAAGTCTTTCTTTCCCTTCCCCTTTCCCTAACAATGGGTCCTTGTGGCTTGTGGGAAAATGCAGAAAACCTGTTTTAGGAAGTTCCACATCACAGAAGTCTGCTTTTCCTACAATATCAAGAAATATAATAGCTATCTAGAAATGCATTTAGAATGGCAACAGAATCTTCCCTCACCAAAACACAGAGTACTATACTTTTTCTAATGGAAAGCAGTTTGGTTGATTTTTCCAACTATGTTGCACTAAATTCTCAGCAGATCACTCTGTTACCCTTGAACCATGCCCAGACAACAGTAAGCCCCCCAAAGTTTTAAAAAGTGTAGACTGAGTGACTTCACTTTCACTTTTCAATTTCATGCACTGGAGAAGGAAATGGCAACCTACTCCAGCGTTCTTGCCTGGAGAATCCCAGAACGGAGGAGCCTGGTGGGCTGCCGTCTCCGGGGTCGCACAGAGTCAGACACGACTGAAGCGACTTAGCAGCAGCAGCAGCAGGGGAGCCAGTGGGCACTGGTGGTATCAGTATCAGATGGAAGGTCATTAAAATAGTTCTAAAGAGAGATGTCAGGGATGAAGGGGGATTGAATCAAGTTGAGTAGCAGGAAGAATTAAAAAGAGTTTAGATTCAGAAACCATATCGAGAAAGAATTAAAGGCAATAGGATTGTAATGAGGTTAGGTGGAGAGACTAGAGGATGAGATGACGAAGACATCTGGCTTGGGCCATGGGTGGATCTGATATTGAAACAGGAAGCTGAGCAAGTTTGGGGAAAGGTATGCATGTGGCAGGAGAATAAAGGGGTTGTTTAGAACATGAGTTAAAGATAAGATTAGGCTCTGGAACCCAACATGACAATTAGCTATTTATCCACTGAAATAATTTACCAAAAAAATCACTAAGACTAGAACCTTTAGAAGCAACACGTAAATTATGTTGGTTTTGTTTCACAGTTACAGTTTGCTTAGGTTTTCTGTTTCTTGCTGTGTCAATTTTAATAATCCTTCATTAAATGTTAATTCCTATGTATTGAAATTTATTAGCAATTGGAGCATGATTTAATAATTTCAAACTCTATTCACTTTATATATTCCTTTCCTTTTTATATTTTTTCTCATTTGTTGATTGGATTTGTTTCTGATCCTTAGAAGAAACACACTTGGACTTACTTATCACCTTCATTAATTTTCACAGGTGTCATGGCTGAAGAAACAAAAAGAGAAACAATGCTCTCTACATTTAATTCTTTCCTTCCTAAGTCACATGGAATATGAGGTCTTTTTTTCTCTTAATCCCAGAAAAGTACACTCTAAGATATAAATCTATGGAAATATTCATTACTTTCCAAAAGGTATCACTATCTTGCAAATAGCAATATGGAGATGAAGGAAAAGTCACACTCCTATCTCTAACATGCTTAACTATTTCAAAACATCAAACATACTCTTCTATTTCTAAAACCATGGCACAGAACTAGCTCCTTGGCAGAAAGCTACACATTAGCTCAGGCTACACAGAGAGAGAGCTGACATGTTCTGTTGGATGAACTTGTTATACTGGAATAGCTGATAAACAAGAGCTATCTCTTGAACTTAAAAAATAAAGTCACCAGTATAGTACAGTGAAAGGAATATTATTTTCTGGTCACTACAAGAGGCCATATTTTTTTCAGGGAAGTTGAGTATAGATATACTGGAAGGTTGTCTTGTGAGAAGAAATCAAAATGCAGACGTGGCTTTCCAGAGAAACTGACCCTGATCCCCATTCATGTCCTGACTCTCTTATTTACTGTGATCACAGCCCCTCTAAAATCTTGCTCTTTAACTCTACTATAAGGATAATACTGTCCACTTCACGAGGGGTTATGAGATTTAAATAAATTATGTAAACAGGTGGAGAAGGAAATGGCAACCCACTCCAGTGTTCTTGCCTGGAGAGTCCCAGGGACTGTGGAGCCTGTTTGGCTGCCGTCTATGGGGTCGCACAGAGTCGGACACGACTGAAGCGACTTAGCAGCAGCAAACAGGTGGCATATGGACAGTGTTCAGTTGATGTAAGCTCTTTCTCCCCCATTTCTCCTAAATTAGAAATAAAATGATACTCAGTTAATCACAGCACCATGAGTGACTATTCTTGCTCATCCCCTAGCACAATCCATCACCTGATCTTATTGATGTTTTCCTTCTAAACAACTCAAATCTCTCTGTTCAACCAATAGGTTTGCTATGACTTCAGTTCTGATTTCCAACACTGGGAGCCAGACAATGTTAAGCCTGCTCTAACGCTAACATAATGAGAAGAAACCATTTAAGATTATAAAGCCAGGGCAGAGGAGTAATTCCCACACCTGGTGGAGGTGTACTTCCTTGGATATTGATGTGGGCCAAGTTTTGGGGCTCCTCTCTACTGAAGCTCTCTTCCTCCATATCCTCTGAACATGTGGGATACATTCCTGAGGAACTAAGGAGCCACCTTAGAGCTGCATTCATTGACTGTATCTTTTGCACTGTTTTCTATGCTAATCCTTCAGCAAACCCAAGCAAAGCCCACTTAAAACTAAGTCCAAATCTTTATTCTCTTCTAGTCCTCTAACTTAGACGCAAACTTTGTGGACTAACCAAAAAGATCATATAAAAAGATCATATAATTCTCACTTGTCTCTTTGCCTCCCATATTAATTACATCATTCTGAAAATGAACCTCTCTTTAGGTTCATTTTCATCTCCCACTGTCCAGTGGGAGTGATCTACTCCCACCAGACTAAGCATCTGCCCAGGGCTTTTGTTTCCTTGCAGTTGGAACATTCCAATTTAACTGCCTGGTCTGTCCTTGACCTTACTCAACATGAAGCTCAGAATCATCTGCTATGGGAAGTTTTTGATTCCATAAGGCTGCATTAGAGGTCCCTCTCCACTCTGCCCCTCTATGCTAATCCACTTGCCTCTGCCACAGCCTCATTGCCTGCACTGGAGTTGCTTTCTTTGCTCTATGTTTTTCACACCAGTGTGGAAGTGCCCTGACTGCAGTGACCTTATGCAGGGCTTACAATTTAATGGGCACTTAAGGTCCATCTAGTCAAGGCTATGGCTTTTCCAGTAGTCATGTTCGGATGTGAGAGTTGGACTGTGAAGAAAGCTGAGCACCGAAGGATTGATGCTTTTGAACTGTGGTGTTGGAGAAGACTCTTGAGAGTCCCTTGGACTACAAGGAGATCCAACCAGTCAATCCTAAAGGAGATCAGTCCTGGGTGTTCACTGGAGGGACTGATGCTGAAGCTGAAACTCCAATATTTTGGCCACCTCATGGGAAGAGCTGACTCATTGGAAAAGACTCTGATGCTGGGATGGATTGGGGGCAGGAGGAGAAGGGGGACGACAGGATGAGATGGCTGGATGGCATCACCGACTCGACGGACATGAGTTTGGGTAAACTCCGGGAGTTGGTGATGGACAAGGAGGCCTGGCAAGCTGCGATTCATGGGGTCGAAAAGAGTCGGAGATGACTGAGCGACTGAACTGAACTGAAGGTTGCTGAATGTCTGATTAAATGAAGTGAATGATGAGCAAGAGAACTGATTTGTTTTTTATCTTATGAACACTATGGACCATGTAATTTGTTTTCCATTTAACCTTGACTGATGGGTGAAGTACTATTAGGAATATATGGTGGGTATTCTAAGTTTTAGGGATTTTCACATCCTTTCTCTCTCCCACTTTACTCCATTCTGACTTCTGCACTGATACTATGGTATCAGTACATTTTGGAACTAAATGAGAGTGCTGAAATGTTTTAAAAATTAATGAATTTGTTTATCATTGTGAAAAAGCATCCACCATCAATGCCTTATCTTGTCAAGTATCTAAAGACCAAGTATCTCCCAAACCCATGCTCTTATACAAATTTATGAATGAGAAAATGTTTTGTAAACATTACAGATGATTATTCCCAACTGGAAAAATTTTGCTCTTTATAACACAGCTTAAAAGACAGCTTCTTTGGGAAACTCCTCTGACATCACATTGGCAAACCATTGCAGCCATTCCATCTTTTTTCTTGGCCCATGGCATTGTTATACATTTGATTTCCCAATTAGATTGAGTAACTGATGTAATCAGTTTGTTAGCTCCAGTGGCTTATCTTAGTTGTGAGCAGATAGAAGGTTTTAATACAGGATTTTTGAATGAAATAATTAATGAAAAAATTATATAAAGGGGAAGTCTGCTGACGACAGGAGAATGGATGAAGTTATAGGCATGGAACTTTGTTAGGAATGGAGCTTTCTGAAATGGTGATTTGGTTTAGCAGTAACAACTACAACTACCAGTAACAACTACATAGTAATGATATGCATAAGATGTTTCTTATATGTTTAAATTCTTGAGGCCAGGCCTACAATAACTACTCTTTCATGTCAGTAACTTGGTCTCCTTCATGCTAATCACTAGGATATAATTATTTGAAGAAGGGGTCATTTAATAAGTGGTTATTGGTTATTATATCTGTAATACTTTGGCTTCCCTGATGGCTCAGCAGTAAAGAATTCACCTGCAATGCAGCAGACACAGGTTCCATCCCTGGGTCAGGAACGTACCTTGGAGAAGGAAATGGGAACCCACTCCAGTATTCTTACCTGGGAAATCCCAAGGACAGAGAAGCCTGGAGGGCTACAGTCCATGGTGCGCAAAAGAGTTGGACATGACTTAGCAACTAAACAACAACAAATATAAATAAGAAGACTCATGAACAAGGGGAGGAAGCAGAGAACAGCAAGGGAGGATGCTTGTGGCTGGGGAGCTAGGCAAAGGCACTCTCCTCAAAAGTATTTTTAAAATGTCAATCCCTGGCAATATAACTCCCAAACTCTGTGTGAGAAGCCAGTTTGGGGGTCAGTGAGGTAGGGGCAGCCCTGGGCACCAGCCCACCTGATTGAGGGTAGTAGGGTTGGGGTGAAAAGCTCAAGTCGAGAAGCAAAAGGTGCCAGTGTTTAGTTAGGTGCCAAAGTATTTGCTTAAGAAATTAGTCACCTCCTTGGCCAAGCCCAGGCACCGGCTGTTATCTTAACTGCCCTTAAAACGTTTCCCGGTGGCTTTTGTTCTTTGAGGATTATTGAACATTTCGGTCCCACGGGTGCCCGCTGTTTTGAGAAAACTGTGTCGAAAAATACACAAATGGAAGCAGATCCTCATTTGTTGTTAAACCTGCAGTCTTTCCAGAGGTTCTTTTCTAAGACATAAGACAGAGGTCTGACATAATCCCAGGATCCTAAATGAAGGGGATTTTCCCGCTTAACCTGGGTCACACCAAACTCAGGTGCAGACCAACGGAAGAAACCTTGACTCTGCCCGCCTGCCTTCCTCTCCTTGTTCCCTCCTTCCTCTCCTCTGGACCCCTCTCGTCCAGGCAATACAACTGTCATTGTGACAGGCCTTACCTTTCGGCAGTGCTCCAACTTCACCATTATTTGGGAAAAAAATAATGCAACTTGAACGTATTTTCTTGGGGAAAAAATAATGTAACTTGAACGTATTTTCTATTAATAGTTTTAAAAAGATCTTTCGTCCTTATTTTGACTTCAGCGTTATCAAACTCCAATTAAAGCAAATTGAAGACTGACTGGGTAGCATCTCGTCAGCTCTCTGGTGTCCAGGGGCGAAGCAAGGTGGATCACCCCTGGCCACAAAGCAATCCCCTCCCACCAGGCAACGCGCGCCTCTCCCTCACGTGGAGACCCAGCCCCAGAAGGCAACGCGCGCCTCTCCCTCACGTGGAGACCCAGCCCCAGAAGGCAACGCGCGCCTCTCCCTCACGTGGAGACCCAGCCCCAGAAGGCAACGCGCGCCTCTCGCTCACGTGGAGACCCAGCCGCACTGGGCAATTGGTGCCCAGCTCACCTCACGTGGAGACCCTGTTTCACAAGGCAGCGAGCACCTCTCCCCTCCGCGGAGCTATATTTGAGCGGTGCGTGCCTTGCCCGCTAGAGGGTGTGTGAAACTGCAGAATGTGTGTTTTCTCTGACAGAGGCTCCCTCGTGTGGCTCCTGCCGACCGTGACATCTGTGACTTAAATGTTTACTTCATTCATTTTAGAGAAGGGAAGAAGTCTTGGATCTTGCCCTCAGGAGCGGAGATAATGCTCCCTTTTTTTTTTTTTTTTTTTAAGCACATTTTTTCTCCCTCAGAATAGAAAACTGTTTTTCATAGACTAACGTGGACTCTGGCCGAGTAATTGAACTGCCTGGAAAACAATTTGGGGTAGAGTTATTGCAGGTTACTCCAACGCTGCTCTTGTCACATAGATGAGGGAAAGGAGTCGCTGAGACCTCTGAATACCCACTAGATTTAAGGCATTTTATGTCATTATTTAATCTTAGAGTATCTCAAGTAGGAATTGCCATTCCCACTTTTATAATTGAAGTATAGTTGATTTACAATTTTAGTTTCAGGTGTACAGAATTGTGATTAAGTATTTTTACAGATTATACTCCAGTTAAAAGTTATTCCAAGATAATGGCTACAACTCCCTGTGCTGTACAATATATCCTTGTTGCTTATCTATTTTCCAAATAGAAGAATGTGTTTTCCTGACATCCTTGCACAGGGGCCATGCTAATCTCTGTTTTGGTCCAGTTTCAATATATGTGCTACCAAAGTGAGCACTATCATCCTCTTTTTATAGAAGAGGAAACTGAAGTTCTCAGAGGTCCAGGGTCTCAAACTGGTATAATGGGAGGTGGGTGTCCAAGAACTTTGTCCAGAGCTAAGTCCAGAGCTTTGCAGTAATGAGACCACCTACAAAAAGGTAAAATTTTATACTCAATTTCCTCTCCCTAGAGATGTTACATTCCACAGAAATTTCCTTATGTTTCAAATCCAATAACCTCACATCTGAGTATGTCACTTTTGGCTTTTGTAAAGTGTGCTACGTTTGCACATTTAGTCTCAAGAATAGTTATGAAATTTTTTAAAATTTGTTTTACTGATGTATAATTGACAACTAAAATTGCAAGATATTTCAAATGTACTAGATTGTTATGATGTAATAAACACTGTGAAGGAATTCTCCCTAACTAGTTAATTGTGCTTTGCTATCTGTGCTTACTTGCTCCGTCGTGTCCCACTCTTTGCAACCCCGTGGACTGTAGCCCACCAGACTCCTCTGTCCATGAGGAGTCTCCAGGCAAGAATACTGGAGTGACTTGCCGTGCCCTCCTCCAGGGCATATTCTCAACTCAGGGATCAAACCCAGGTCTCCCACTTGGCAGGCGTATTCTTTACCATCTGAGCCAACAAGGAAGCCCATAGTTAACTAATACATCTGTTATTAGTAGTATTAGTATTATTGAGAGTTAATTTATAAAGTGAGACTGAGGAAGATGAAGTGGTATGCTTAAAGTTATTACAATTAGCAAATAAATTTCTTTCTCAAGTCTAGTGATGTGAAAGCCATTTTGATTCTCATAGCAAGCTGTCTTCTTTTAGAGTAGATCTTTTTTTTTTTTAAGTTTGTCAAATAAGAGGATCACCAAGTTCCCTCCTAGCCCTCCAGTTCTGAGGGTTCTGATCGTTAAGGGCTTTCACGTCTTGTCTCCCCTTGTCTTCAGTGCTCTGGTCTGATGATGTTAAGGCCATAGAGGGGTTTAATGATTTACCCTTGCTCACACAAGTGATCTCTGCACCACCCAAGCCTGGCATGCAGGCTCCCTGGCTTGTAGCCTTGCACTGTGGAGTAGGCATTAGCATTTGGCCTCACTCTGCCCTTTTTTTTGATGAGAGTTTATAATTTCCTTCTTATCTTGTTTTGGTGGGACTAACCCACCTGAGGCTTTTGGGTTGGACACCTGACTCTGGCCTACTTAATCAAAGTGTTAGTTAACAAAAACAAGCTTACGGTTGAAATTGGGCCAAGGATAGGCAGCCATAGGGTTTGCTAACCCCTTGGGAAAAAAGTGTGCTTTTCACCTGGGCTTGAAAAAGGAATTTTTACGGACTGATGCCTATGCCTCCCCCCAAATTCGTATGATGAAGTGCTAACTTCTAATGTATTTGGAGATTGGGCCTTTTGGAACGTAACTAAGTTTAAATGAGATGGACCTCAAATCCTGTAGGATTGGAGTCCTTATGGGAAGAGGAAGAAACATCAGAATGTGTTCTTCTCCAAACCTCCAACATATGCACACACCAAGGAAAGGCCATGGGAGGACACTGGAAGGAAGTGACCATCTGTAAGTTAGGGAGAGAGTCCTTACTTGGAACTGAATTCTGTCTGTTGAAGCTTTTCTCTTTGACTTCCCAACTTCTAGAACCATGAGAAATAAATTTTTGTGTTCAAGCCACCCAGCCCATGGTGTTTTGTTATGGCAGACTGAACTGGGAAAGGAAGTGGTGAAAGCCCAGCTGGGAGCCACTAGTCATCATTTATGCTGCCAAGAAAGGAAGCCGACAGGTGGAGAAAGAGCTGAGAATGGGTGACAGTCGGTCTGGACCCTAGACGGATCAGTACATAAGCTACTATTTTTGTTTAAACAGCTATAATGAGGCATAATTCAAATACCATACAATTCACCCATTTAGAGTATATAATTCAGTGTACATTGAGAGATATGTACAGCCATCACCAGAGTCAATTTTAGGATATTTTCATCACCTCAAAAAGAAACCCCATCCCCTTTAGTTATCACTCCCCTTTCTCCCCTTCTCTCCAGTCCTAAGCAACCATCTTTCTGTCTCTACAGAACTGCCTATTCTGGTTATTTCATATACATGGAATCATATAATTAACATATGGCATTCTGTGTCTTCTCACTCAGCCTAATGTTTTCAAGGTTAATTCATATTATGGCATGTATTCTTTCCTTCTATGGTGAAATATTCCATTGTACACAAAAACCACATGTTGTTAACCCACTCGTCAACTGATAGACATTTGAGTTGTTCTCACTTTTGCTCATTATTAATTACACTTCTATAAAATTCATGTACATGTTTGAGGTAGATTTATGCTTTTATTTATTTGAATATATATATCATGGGGTGGAACTTCTGGATCATATGATAACTCTGATTAATTGAATAACTGCCAAACTGTTTTCCAAAGTGGCCACACTGTTTTACATTCTCACCAGCAGTGAGTGTTCTCATTTCTTTGCCAACACTTACTATTATTTGACATTTAAATTCTAGCCATACTAGTGGATGTGAAGTAATATCTTATTGTGGTTTTGATTTGCATTTCTCTGGTGAATGATGATGTCAAGCATCTTTCCTTGTGTTTATTGGCCACTTTCTTGGAGAAATATCTACTTAGACCCTTTGCCCATTTTTAAATCAAGATATTTGTCTTTTTATTATTGAATTGTAAGAGTGTTTATAGCATCACTAACTCAATGGACGTGAATTAGAGCAAACTCCAGGAGACAGTGGAGGACAGAGGAGTTTGACATGGGTCACAGAGTCAGGCACAGCTTAGTGATTGAACAACAAAAAAGAGTGTTTATATATATCAGATACAAGTCCCTTATAATAATAATGAAAAATTTGAAATATTGCAAGTTACCAAATTATAGCACAGAGTCCCAAAGTGAGCAAATGCTGTTAGAAAAATGGCACCAATAGACTTGTTCAATTCAGTGTTGCCACAAACCTTCAATTTGTCCAGAATGTGCAAAGTGCAATGAGGTGAAGCACAATAAGACAAAGTATGCCTGTATTTGAAATTCAGTTCATTTTTGCCTACTGAGCCAATATATTTTTGTTAATCTTAATCCTGTTTATACTTTAAGTACTTGGAACTGGAAGAATGCTAACCAATATTTTTCTCTAGACTACACCATAACTGGCTTCTCCAAAGATTGAGATTTAGAAATATATTTTAGTGTTTACAAAGCTATCACGTGGTCTTATTTGATCCTTGCTCACCATGGGAGGTAAAGTGGGTATTTTCATCTACATCTTAAAGGTGAAGAAACTTGAGGCTTGAGAGGCTACATGACCCAGGCTTTGACTTCTTAAGGGGCATATCTGGAACAGAACCCAGTCTTCTGATCCCTAGTTCAAAGCCCTTCATATAGTGTTGTCCTGATGTGCCTGCGAGAAGCATGTACAGGACAAAGAAATATTGCCCCAAACGATGACATAGAAGCAGAGTCTCAGAGTTTAACTCATGCCTGAGTTAAAAACCAAGAGACTAAATCCTAGTGCCTACTCTAAGGGAAAACCACAGAAACTTTTTTTAAAGTCATAATTCTAAACAAGTAAAACCTCATACCCCTGCCCCCCACCAAATGGTTTGGGATATTTGTGGTAGATAATTTACACTATCTTAGGAACTCTACAAACTCTTTAAACTGCAAGGCCAACATCTAAGGAGGCCAATTTGGCATTGAATTTTAAAATAAACATAATTATAATGAGAGTTGAAGCAAAGGAAATTAAGTAGAGTGTGTGCTGTACTTGGCATGTATCTAAACTCTCACTTAGGGCCAGTGAGGAAGGTCCATTACTTGGCATGAGTGCTGAAAAATTTTCTTGTAATTGCTCTCCGCTGTAGGTCACTATGTTTTTATTTAAAAATTGTTTCAACCACATTTTCACATTTCAATAGGGTGCTGACAAACATAATTGTGCACATTAATAGTGTCAACTTAAAAGGAAGAATGGTTTCAAAATTCTCCATCTTTCTCCAAACTGAGTCAAATTCAAATAGCTCCACTTAAAAGATAAATGCATTTTTCATTTTTATTCATCTGTGTATGATAAACAGTGATGGAGAGTGAATAGTCAGTGCCAGCAGTATTCTGTTTTGGTCATCAAATTGCCTGTTAAAAGGGCACGGTTCACAACTGGAATGCAAGTTTCCTTGTGACTCAGCTGAAGGAGGAGTGGTAGTGATGGAGGTGGAGGGCTGTAATCTGTTTTATAGTAATTTATGGTAGGGAGGGGTTAGGAAATTTCTCATTCATTAACGTCCTCCACTCTTACAACTAAAAGCATTTTCTAATGACTCCATGTCTATTTGAGAACCAAAAATCCTATTTAGATTATGAATTATTGCATATGAGATTATAAAAAGGAAAGCTTTTTGTATTATTTAAAAATATGTGCACATACATATTAATCTATGAACCGTTTATGATGACAGCAGAGATAAAAATGTTAGACCCAAGTTGAAAGCCAAGCTGGTGTTCTGCTAAGTGAAGAGGTCCAGAGATCAAAGCAGAAAGTTGAGGAAGGAAAAATAGCCCACTCTTAGTCCATGAGCTGGCAAATATGGTAAATATGCCTTACCATCACCAATCTATGTCACACAGACACTCAACCAAGTGGGTAGAAAGCTTCCAGGAAGGCCCCCAGACTGAAGTGCTTTCTCACAGCTTGCTGTCATCTGAAAGTTCTAAACAGCTCTACTGGAGGACAGCTCTACTGCTGGATGTAGGTCGGAACAGCTCAGACCCAAGTTACCAGCACTGGGGAATTCTATTTTTCACTGGTTGTAGGAGAAGCAGCCAGCCCCTCCTCCAGAGCGATAGTTGGTCTCCCTTTCCATTTCTATTGTCCTTCTGTCTTATGGGGCTGGGCAAAGAACCAGAAAGCAGTGTCTGTCTTTATTTTCCTTAGGCCATCCTCCTTTTTCTCCAGCCGTACACTGAAGACTAAGCTCCTTATCTCCTCCTTGCCTCAGGACAGAAAGTTCTTGCTCAAAATTGATTCTCACCGGATTTTGTTAAATTGAATTAAACCTGCAATCTGTTTTATTTCATTTGTGACTCTATTTACTTTACCTCAACAGTAATGACAATGCAGGGTGGTTTTATAGTAGTTCTTTCTACTGAAGTATCCACCTCTGTTTTTTGCTTTTGAAGATCAAGAAGTTATTTCTTGCCTCTTCTAGCTGAGGCCCTAAGTGTCTATTTGGCCATTGAGAAATATTAAATTCAAGTAGAAGTGGCTGTTTTCTAGAAAGATCACAAAAGGCTGAGCCAATATAAAGATCTCTCAAGAAATTTTAAATATCTGTTTATAACAAGAAAGGAAATGCAGATATTTATCCAGGAAAAATGTTCCTTCCTATGCAAATTCCCAATGCAAATTCAAAGAAATACAAATTGAAGCAAGTTTGAAGTGCCATTTACAACTACTTAAATTAAGAAATATCTGAACATGATAGTCAAATATGCTAATGTGTTTGTAGTGAGTCAGATTTATTTTTACAACTGTCTTGGAAAGCTATATGACAATATTAGTCAACGTCTACCAATAGGATCTTAATGAGCACAACTCTACAATGGAAATGGTGGCCCTGAACATAAAAATGTTTATCTTCCAAACTTTGCTCCTGGGTTTTTTTGTTTTTTTCTCTGAAAGCATAATGGAAAATAAAAACTGTATATGAAGATGCTGAGAACTTCTATTGCTAGTAGTATTACAGATTTGGTTACCTGAAAATCTTCTCACTATAGACATCTTGAAATGATAGGTAAAATATAATAAATCTAAGTTAAAATAAATGAATTAGAGTTACATGTATCAACATGACTAAATTTCAAAACCACAGTGTTAACAGAAAAGCTCACATACAGTATGATGATATTTAGGGAAAAAATTTAAAGGTAAATAATATTGCATACTGCTTTTGATGCATGCATCTATTTTTAAAAGTGTACATTCAACTAGGAATAATATTAAATTCACATTACTGATCATATTTTGGAGGGACCTGGGAGTTTTTAAATCAAGATTGGGGCTGTTACCACATCTTTAAATTTTCTTTTCCTTAAAAGCAAAAGATCTGAAACAATGTCAAAAACTTAAGATTTGACAGAGGAACATTCATGCTAGAAATGTTTTATAATAAAAAAATAGATGTTCATTCCAATATTTTAACAATTATAAACATTCTAAATGTTCAATAAATTTTGGAATTATTAGATAAATCATGCCATTTGAATTTTATACATTATTTTGTCATTAAAAATGAATACTTGTCAGGCACATGACGTAATCAGATTAAACCCAGGTAGTTTTGTAAAATAGATTCCATGGAGAGAGTCATTTGAAGGAATATCACTCTGAAATCTAATAAATTTTTAGAGAATCAATCTAATCTCTTCTAAGAGCTCTCAAGACTTTATTAGGAGCTCCCTCATTCTGAAAGCACAGTAAAAACTTTTAAGATTATCTTTCTGAATATCTTATTTTTACTATCTCAGAGGCTAGTTAGCTACCTGGGAAGACTTTATTCCCCCTTTCTCCATATGTTTAACTTGACTCCAAGACCAATTCTACAGACTATATTTTCATCCCTTCTTTCTCAGATTCTGAATTTTTTTCTACTGCCAGTAACTCAGCCCTTTCCAACATAAATCACTCAAACGTGTTTCAAAGCCTTTCATTCTTCCTTACTCATTGTCTCAATTTTGCAAATTTAAAGGTCCTAGAACTGAATTGGCAAAGAAGAAATTTTTAGCCAGTGGAGGAAAGGGAATGGCTTTACATACATTGCATTAATAATTTATTTTTCCTGCTAGTTAAAGCAAGTGAAACATCTGCATCTATTGTTAAGCAAAGAAACTTACCCTATAAAATTCACATTTATTATAACAACTATTGATTCAAACTGAAATGGTCCCTATTTCAACAAATAAGGTGGGCTAGGTATTTAAATCCACCTTCCCAGTGGAAAAAAAAGTAAAGATACACTATAAAATATTAAAAAGTATTTATGAAAGCAGCAAGATGTTGAATAATAAGGAATTATTGGGCCAATATCTAATAGAAGGCGGAGAACAAAAAGGTTGAAACCACAGTGCCCAGAAAGCATTTTTCATATATTTTCAATATGTATGTCAGTTGTAGGACCTCAGAAGTCACATGGGACAGCAGGCAAAGTTCATAGCACACTCAAGGTAACAGTCTAAGAGAAACTCGTAGAAAATGCTGACAATCTTCGAGAGGTTCCCACTGTGAAATAAAGGAGATCTGGAAGTTGATCTGTCCAAGCTCCTGACTCCAGGTGAATATACTGACATAATGAATAAAGGAAAACAAACAAAAAACAACCTGTAACCAGAATTTGCAACTGGAATTGCTACGGAGTCTAAAAAACTTTATCTATGAGCCTAATTTTAATTGTCCAAGGATAGTAATACATAGAGTCTAAAGAAAACAAACCAAAACAAAACAAAAAAAGCCCCCAAACAAACAAACAAAAAAAAAAACAAGCTCAGAGATACAGAGAACAGATCATTTATTAGTGGTTGCCCAAGTGGAGGGTGGGCTAAGTGTGTTGGTCGCTCAGTTGTGTCCGATTCTTTGCGACCCCAATGACTGTTAGCCCGTCAGGCTCCTCTGTCCATGAAATTCTCCAGGCAAGAATATTGGAGTGGGTTGCCATTTCCTTCTCCAGGAGGGTGGGGTAAGGAGAGGGATAAATGAGAAAAGGGAGTCAAAACAGAAGAAAAAAAAACAACTAAGTTGTGTTTTTAATTACATTTGAACCAGAATCAGAAGCACTGAGGTGAGGCTTCTGTGGCTTCGTGTGTCGAGGGACTATAGAAGTTGAGGTTACCTAGGCTGTTCCTACACGGAAGGCAATGGCACCCCACTCCAGTACTCTTGCCTGGCAAATCCCATGGATGGAGGAGCCTGGTGGGCTGCTGTCCATGGGGTTGCGAAGACTCGGACACGACTGAGCGACTTCACTTTCACGTTTCACTTTCATGCGTTGGAGAAGGAAATGGCAACCCACTCCAGTGTTCTTGCCTGGAGAATCCCAGGGGCGGCGGAGCCTGGTGGGCTGCCATCTCTGGGGTCTCACAGAGTCGGACACGACTGAAGCGACAGCAGCAGCAGTTGCAGGCTGTTTCTAAACATCTATGAGTAACTATGAGCAGCAGGGGAGGAGCTGGGGGAGAAGTGTGCATCAGGTGTTAACAGCATTTTTTCTGACTGCTCTCCCTCCTGCTTTTCCCAGTAAGTTTAGTTTCAGAAAACACCTTGCCTGTTCTAAAGTAAACCAAGCCACCTCCCCTAGGGGTGTACCCTGGCCAGGCCATGAATTGTGTCTACTTTGATCCCAATTCCAGGAAGGAAACGACCCCAAAAAGTACTGGAATCTGAGGGCTGGAATCGGCTGGTGGTGAAGATGACGTACTTCCAAAGACGAGAAAAACCTCACTTGTTCTAAATCATCTTGCTTCCTGCCCAACATGCAAACTGAGGTCCTTGTTTTTTCTGAGGGGTATGCAGTTTATCCTGGTAGGAGGTAAAGGCACTTTATGTTTTATTGTTTGTGGAAAATTAACTGTCCCTTCCCACATTGTTACACAGGAATCTTGCAGTCCTGGTGTCTGAGGAACACACCCAGGGGCAGAAACAGTTCACCAGAAACTGAACTAACACCAAAGTGTGGAAGACAGCCATTCCAAGATGAAAGATGTTTCCCAGGGCCAAGTGAGGTGATGGAAAAGTAAAATGCTAGACAAGTACATACATAAATGTAGAAAGGGTACCTCTTCTCCAGCTTCATGCAGTACTTAGGGCTTGATTTTGCAAAGTGCCTTTCATACAAACTGTTTCCAAACCACTTTACAGTTAATAAAAAGCTCTGTATTAGCCATTTGTTGGTATGCAGTAATAAATCATGGTAGAAGCACAGGAAAAAATTACACCCAGGAGATGACAGGGCTGTCAGCTGTCTATGGGGTGGGACAGGTTGAGGATCTGGGGTTGGGGTACCACAGAGCTGATCTATATAACTGACTCCACTTTTCCTAGGACTTAGGTAGCTCTGTCAAGCAAGGATAACTATTTTTTGAGCAGTAACCACAAAATTGGCTTCTCAAAATTTCTCAGGCTTCTCTCACCTCCCAGTTCAATTTTCAAGGCAGAGGTACCAAACCACACATGATTTGCCACTTATTAGCCAGTTTTAAGTATAACTAAATTGAGGGTGAAGGCTTGAAGACAGATACATGTGGTACAAAATTCGGGAGAAGAAATTTAACTAAATTTTTAGCCAAGATCCACTCTCAATATCGAGCCACTGTCAGGCCCCAACAAAAGATTTTCAAACAGTGAATCTCTGTAAAATGGAGTTTATTCTGGAAATTGAAATAGAAACTGCTTTATTAGTTTTATAAGGTGGAGAAGTTTTCCCAGCTTTACATTGTGAGAGCAAGCAATTTCTTTTCAGTGATTGTGAAATGGAAACAGTAGATGGCGATGTTGCCCTTATTTGGGGGGAAAATAGGGCATTATGGACTAAATAGACAGGAGTTCGAGCAAACTCCGGGAGACAGTGAAGGACAGGGAAGCCTGGTGTGCTCCAGTCCATGGGGTTGCAAAGAGCTGGGGCACAACTGAGCGACTGAATGACAGCAACAAAGAGGGGCTTGTTAGAAGCTGGTGAAATGTGAGGTGCTGCGAGCTAAGTCGCTTCAACCCTGTCATTCTCTTTGCGGCCCCACGGACTACAGCCCACCAGGCTCCTCTGTCCATGGGATTCTCCAGGCAAGAACACTGGAGTGGGTTTCCTTCCCTGGGGGATCTTTGCAACCCAGGGATTGAACCCAGGGCCCCTGCACCTCCTGCATTGCAGGCAGATTCTTTACTGCTGAGCCACTAGGGAAAACATTCAAAACCTGGAGTTAAAAGGTTTCAGTTGTGTTAGAAATGCACTCATTGTCCGACTAAAAGTTGAGAGTTTCTGTCAACTTCATGTGAGCCTTTTACAGCTCTCTGTTGTTTCGAGGGTGTGCTTTTATTCTAAGGTGTAGCCAAAAGAATAGGTATAGGGAAGGAACTTACACTAACCCTGGGCCATTTGCTCTGACCTCATCAAAGGACGCAGTCAGGAGCTGACAAAAATCTATCAAATTACCAATTTTGAAATGAAGTACTCAAGATACTTGTTTGGAAGAAACTGGTAGACAAATTGTAGAATCGATATACTTCTACAATAGTGAATTTCAGGAACTAATAAAAAAAAAGCAGTGGTAATAATTATATTACAAATACATCCATCATCTATTGAGTGTTTGCTGAGTCAGGTAGTGGGTCAAGTACTTTACGTGTCTGCTGTTATGTAGTTCTCAGAATAATCTATAAAGTAGTAATAATCATTACTCCCATTTTACAGATGAGGCTTTCAGCAAATTGAAGGATTTTTCCTGAGGCTTTATAGTTAGTGACGAATTGGTCAGAATTCAGGTTTAAGCTTGTCTGACATTTTACCAGTTTCTCTGAATTATAACATGAATATGTCTCACTGTGTCTAAAGCTGGTCAAGATTAAGGCAAGTTTACTGTTTTCATCTTCAAAGCATATATATGATATATATAAATATTACATTTTAAGAATGGGAAATAAAGAAGCCTGTGGGGTTGGAGGAAATACTTTTTTAATTGTTAGATTTTTGAGTATCCTACCCAAAATATTCAGATTAAATTTGTGCAGAGGTATAGGTGTGAATGAGTACTTTGTATATATGACATTTAAGGAGAAGGAAATAGCAACCAGTATTCTTGCCTGGGAAATCTCATGGACAGAGGAGCCTGGTGGGCTACAGTCCATAGGATTGCATAGAACTGGACTTAGCAAAGAGTTGGACTGAAGCAACTTAGCATGCTCAGGGACTGAAAATTCAGCCTGCTTATTTTTTAATGGTACTGTTGCCTACTTAAAAAAGCTATGTGGTGCAAAGTTTTTACAAACTTCCATCTCATAAATCAATACAAATATTTTTTAACCATTCTACTCAAGTGTAAATTCATGTCAAGGAAACACTTTTCCCACAGTGACACTGGGCGGTAACCTTTTCATATTATCAAACTGCTCTTTATTGTGAGTCCTTCCTGATGACTTAGCATTAGAGCTTAGCAAGTTCCACTTCCAGTAGGGGGTTAAAGGCAACAGTGGATAAGCTCATAACCAGTACAGGGAAGCTCATTCAGAGTCTCCATAGTACAGAATATATGTACCTTCTTTGTGAAGTCAAGGAACTCATCAGAACCAATCAAATCTTCCTGAAATACTGACATGATAGTAAAGAATTCCTTAAGCGCATCCTTGTCAAGTTAGTAGCACTTCAGATAAGCATAATGAGCAAAATATTAAAAAGCCCTTTAAAAGTTGCCTTTGGAATATCTTGACTTTGAGGGCTCAGATTGGAAGAATTGAAGAGGAAGAAAAAAAAAATGTGCCAATCTAATTTCAGTTGGGGTTTGCTCATGCCTCTTACTATGTTATCAAGGCCAACCTAACTGCTCCACATAGCCTTTCATTTATTTCAAGGCAGTTTATGAGTCTTTATAGGAAAGGAGACAAATCTGAGTGAATACAAACCCCACACATGATACTAGAGTCCAGGTCCACCCCCTCATATTTACAAGGTTGGGGGCAAGGGTACAAATAGATTTTTCCATATTATCTCATTTTAGTTTTACACATCAAGCTAAAAGCTGTTGAATAAAATATATTATATCATCCTAAGTTGATAAGCATAACTTCCTAATGTCTTGGAAGTAGGCTGGATTCTCATAGTCCCCGAGATCCTGCCCTAGAACACAAATACACAAGGAGAGCTGACACCTGGCTGCTTAAGAGACCCTATGTGCACATGTGTGAACACCTCAGTCCACATGTCCGTGTTCTGTCCATTCCTTTCACAAACAAACACCTTCCACTTGCCCTCTACCCCCAGGGCCTTATGAATTTTGGAGGAAAGACACAGAGAAGAAGCTAGTGTGGGTTCTAGAAGCTGTCTGGAGCTAATGGAGTGGGAAATCTGGGGACCATGTTTGCGGTTGGTGGTTTGAGGGCTCTGGGTCACATGCTCTCTTGATCCAGCAGACTTTCCACGGCATGGAGAGGAGCACAGTCGAGGATGGTCAGGGCAGGACACACAAAGCACAGCGCCTGACTGGGGCTCTCTGCTGTGGAGCAAAATGCACCAAGTGTTAAGATACTCCATAATTAAGTACGTGTAAAGGTGAGCATCCCAGGTGGTTCAGTGGGTAAAGAACCTGCCTGCAATGCAAGAGACGCCAGAGATAAGGGTTGGATTCCTGAGTCAGGAAGATCTCCTGGAGGAGGGCACGACAACCCACTCTAGTATTCTTGCCTGGAGAATCCCATGAACAGAGGAGCCTGGTGAGCTGCAGTCCACTGGTTGCAAAGAGTTGGACACGATTGAAGCAACAGCACACACAGCACAGATGTAAAGGCAGGCTTCCCAGTGGCGCCAGTGGTGAAGAACCCTCCTGCCAATGCAAGAGATGAATGAGATGAAGGTTCGATCCCTGTGTCGGGAAGATCCCCTGGAGAAGGAAATGGCAACCTGTTGCACTATTCTGGCCTGGAAAATCTTATGGACACAGGAGCCTGGCAGGCTACGGTCCATAGGGTCACAAAGAGTCAGACACAATTGAAGTGACTTAGCACGCATATTTAAAGGTAAGCTTCCTCTGTAGAAGGAAAGGTCACGAGAGGAGAAAGAAGACAAAGAGTAGGAAAAAAGGCAGGAAGCAAAGGCAGGAGACTGGTAAGGTAATGAGTTTGCATGCTCAAGCAGAGGAGAGCAGAGATGAGCCAAGTGAAGTGGTTTGAGGAATAGCATCGACCACTGAACTGTGGAACCAGCGTTTTAGAACTTGTCCCAGTGGTCTCCTTTGGGGGTGTACATTTCTGTGACTTGATTTCACACCCTGGCTGCAGTTTTGCCCCATGGAGGTGAACACTGAGCATTCACGGATGCTGCTGTAGCCCTGTTCCCATGCAGTAACAGCCTGCTCTGCTTTCATAACCCCCTTGGAGCAAGGCGTCACCTCCCTGTCCTCTTTCCTCTAAGAACTCAGTTGTTTGCCAGACCTCAGGAGGTCATTTTCAAAATCCACATCTCAGGAAAAACACAGTCCTTTGGTGACCACAGTGTTGAGGGAGCCTGGCAGAGGCTTTGCCAGGAGGCAGGCTGTTGATCCTGGCAGGGTTTCTGCCCTGATGTGGACAGAGCACGGGAGACCAGCCTCCTTTTACTCTTGCTCTCCCTTCCTGCTCCCCTGCTGTGCCGTAGGCTCGGGTTTTTGAGACTCCCAGTTGGAGCCAAACAGCTTGTCTCAGGCCCAGGGTTTGTGGCCTGTGCCCGTGGCCTTAATGTGCTCAGATGAACTTGACCACAGACCCACAGCTGGAAGATGACTCAGGGCCAGCTGCCATGGGACACTGAGCCATTCGGGTCTTAATGAAAACTGGAATATTGCAATCACACCTAAGGTGTACGTCATATAAAATGAATGTGGTAAGAGGACGTGAGGTATTAACTGGGGTTTCCCACCTCTTGCCAGCTGGCCTCAGACCAGAGACTGGCATTGTCCCTCAGACCTGAGAGGAACGTCAGGAGGGATCTGGAGAAAAAAGACTGCAAAGTCTTAGCTCTTAATTTCAAAAGCCTTGGGTTCAGTTCTTTAAGGAGTTTGAGAAAACCAACCACAACTAGTACCAACTTGTCTCCCACCCCTACTAGACAGAGGTGCCCTAGCCTGGGGGAAGGAGTTGTTGATGAGAGAAAGGAAATAAGAGTTTGAATTGACTGTGCATGTGACTATGGTTGAGAGGATGCTGAACCCAAGCCTATCCTTGCATTTTCTAGGTCGGACCTGGAGAGGAAATGCCTCTCCAGTGGGTTTGGTGATCCCAGAGGAAAGAGACCTTGTGAGTTGATTCCCAGAGTTCAGACTTGGAAAGAACTTCCATGCCCAGGGTGTGCTCTGTGAGGCCAACAGACCTGGGGGAATTCATGGAGCCTCCAGCAGGCCCAGTCTCATCCCTCAAAATACTATGAGAGAGCACCCCAAAGTTTCAGTGGCTCTCTGATTAGGGTGTGGAAGAGAGCGGACAGACAGCCTACGACCCCTGGGGACCATGGCTGTCAGGTTAGACAGCCACAGAGCAACTCCCAAGGACCTGATAGACGGAGGCCAGGGGTCCCTGGAGATGTGTATGGGGCCATGTGGAGTCCTGGTGGTCACTAAGGGCAATGAGAGGAGGACTGTGGGTATCAGTGGGACAGCCAGTCAGGTGGGTTGTTTTCCTCTCTGCATGCCATGGCCTTAGGTACCCTCCCCAGCTCTCCCTTCTCTTAGTGCCAGGGTTTTAGCGGTGAGTTTGTGTGGGTAATCTTGTATTTATATGTGGGTAATCTTGTACTTCATTTGCTTTATAACTTTTTGAAAATTATACTTTAGTATCCCTCTCCCAGACCTAATAACTCACTTGGCATAAACAATAGGCAAACTTGTCTGCATCTGTCTAGCCTCGCTTATTAGACTGTGTGTAGGGGAGGTGGGGGTGGGGGTGGGTACTTGTTGCCCTCTGTCCTTGGTTGCAGTTCCAAGAGAAAAACATCCTATTTTAATATCCTGTTTCAAGTAGGTGTTATTACTACCATAATACACATGAAGAAAGTGAGATTCAGAGAAGTAAGTTACCTTGCCCAAGGCCACTCAACCAGTGGGAGTAGAGGAGGAATTCACACTTCATGCTTTCATGTTCCCCATCTTTGCTTTTCCATCACACCACACAAAGTTCTCTACTGCTAGCCTGACTCAAACATCAATTTTTATATAAAGAACTAGTCCAACATAAACATTCACTGTACCCATGTATTTATGCGTGCTCTCTCTCACACACACACATACACACATACACAAAGAAAAGAGAACAGAAAGAAAAATCTCCACCCAATCCAAACCAAAGCAAAACAAACTCAGACCTCATAAAATAATAACTGCTTCTTTCCATGCTTTTATCCAAAGGCATAATCCACATTGAGCTCTTGTCCTTTCTTCCAGCCCTGTCTGCTCTTCCTCTTGTGTTTCTGAACTTGGTTCGTGGCAATACCACCACACAAGCAAAAGCCCCTTCAAGTTAGAAACCAGGTTGTCATTTCATTTTTTACTTCTTTCTTTCTAACTCTCCTCTCTGCTGGTGTCAAACTGTGAACCTTCAGAGTTGGAGTATTCCTCAGTAAAACCTTCCTTCTCATTATTTCTTCTGCTGATACTTAAGAGAGGTCTTCAGACCTTTTTTTTCCTTCTTCAATATTCTCTAAAATAATTTTGGAAAACTATGTAGCCCCCACATATTATCACTCTTCCCTCTAAAATGTTTTTCATGATCTCAAATATTTGTGAAGAATCTAATCCAACATTATGAATACTGACACTTGAAAAGAAAAGCATTTAATTCTTCATTATTACTCTTTAAATGCATCCAATAAAATCTAATACTAATGACTGATACTCACATCATTCATATTAAATAATATGTATTTTAACAAATGGTGTTGCTACACTTGAATGTCCATATTAAAAAATCTGAAACTCAACCCATACCTTCTCATGTTTACATAAGAATTAATTCAAAATTATGATAGGCCTCAATTTAAAACCTAAGACCACAAAACTTTTAGGAGAAAACATAGGACCATTACAAACATGGTAAACCTGTGTTAGTAAGGTGATTTCAGACGTAACAACAAAAGCATAGTCCATACAAGAAAAAAATTGATAAAGTAGACCTTAAGTAAGTAAGTAAATTCACTCAGTCGTGTCCGACTCTTTGTGACCCCATGGACTGCAGCCCACCAGGCTCCTCAGTCCATGAGATTCTCCAAGCAAGCATACTGGAGTGGGTTGCCATTTCCTTCTCCAGGGGACCTTCCCAACCCAGGGATCGAACCCGGGTCTCCCACATTGGAGGCAGACGCTTTAACCTCTGAGCCACATTTTGCTCTGTGAAAGACTCTCCAAAGAGAATGAAAAGACAAGTCACTGACTGGGAAAAAAATATTTGAAAATTACATGTCTGGCAAAGGACTTGTACCTCTTCAAATAATAATAAAATAACCAATCCAATAAAATTATGACAAAATATTTCAGTTCAATTCAGTTCAGTCACTCAATCATGTCTCTTTGTGACCTCATGAATTGCAGCACGCCAGGCCTCCTTGTCCATCACCAACTCCCAGAGTTTACCCAAATTATGTCCATCGAGTCGATGATGCCATCCAGCCATCTCATCCTCTGTTGTCCCCTTCCCCTCCTGCCCTCAATCCCTCCCAGCATCAGGCTCTTTTCCAATGAGTCAGCTCTTCACATGAGGTGGCCAAAGTATTGGAGTTTCAGCTTCAGCATCAGTCCCTCCAGTGAACACCCAGGACTGATCTCCTTTAGGATGGACTTGTTGGATCTCCTTGCAGTCCAGGGGACTCTCAAGAGTCTTCTCCAACACCACAGTTCAAAAGCATCAGTTTTTCAGTGCTCAGCTTCTTCACAGTTCAACTCTCACATCCATACATGACCACTAGAAAAACCAAAGCCTTGACTAGATGGACCTTTGTTGGCAAAGTAATGTCTCTGCTTTTTAATATGCTATCTAGGTTGGTCATAACTTTCCTTCCAGGGAGTGTCGTTTAATTTCATGGCTGCAATCACCATCTGCAGTGATTTTGGAGCCCAAAAAAATAAAGTCTGACACTGTTTCCACTGTTTCCCCATCTATTTCCCATGAAGTGATGGGACCAGATGCCATGATCTTAGTTTTCTGAATGTTGAGCTACCCCATGCCCAAGGAGTGGCAGCTGCACAGGCACAGGAGGGCCGAGAGGAGGTACTCCATGTTCAAGGTCAGGGGGGGCAACAAACTATTTGAATACCATTAAAAAAAAATATATATATATATATATATATATGGATGACAAGTCCATGAAAAAATGCACAATATCTTTAAAAATGCAAACTAAAACTCTAATGTGATATCGCTGAACACCTATTAAAATGGCTGAAACTAAAAAACAAAACCCAGAAAACAATACCAAGCACTAGTGAGGATGCCTTGTTGATAGGAATAGAAAATGGTACATTTTTCCATTGTGCTGGCTGGCCACAAGGGGAAATGGACGGCCAAAAGTGTGACAGTTTCTTTAAAGTTAATGGCATACTTGCTGCCTGATCCAGCAACCCATTCCTAAGTATTTACCCAAGAGAGATGAAAACCTATGCTCACGCACATGTTTACAGCGCCTTTATGCTAATGACCAGAAACTGGAAAAAACTCAAATGTCTTTCAACTGGTGAGGTATAAGCTATGACAAATCCACAAGGTGGAATACTACTGAGCAATGAAAAGGAATGAACTGTTGGTGAGCAGAGTAAAACAGTAAAATGGTTGAAGTCAGACCTCCAAAGGTTGCATTATTCCATTTATATGATATTTGGAAAAGATTATAATACTGTGTCAACAGCTATTAATCAGTAGTTACTGATGCTTGAAACTGGGGGAAGGATAGATATAAAGTGTCAGTGTATGAGAATTTGGAGGCTGGGGCAGCTGTTCTGCATTTTGGTTGTGGTAGTGAATATATTTGCCAAAAATCGGGACAACAGTAAACTCCAGAGAGGAAATTTTATTGTATGTAAATGTATATATACATATATATGTATGAACTACATCTTCTTTAATAATTACAGATTTCTACACCATTTCTTTTTCCTTTAAAATTTTCATTTCCATGTTACCTCCCCAAGAATTTTATCCTAAGGCAATATATCTTTATACTTGAAAATCTATTATTGATAACCCCATTATATTTCTCTTCCATGAAGTATATATAAGTTGAAAATTAAGACATCAAAAGATTGCTTTTGATCATAAGTCTATAAGAAATTCTAAAATGCTGGTTAGATAGAGTTATTTCTGTCATTTATAGTAGTTCAAAATGTACCAAAACAACAGATTTCTGATATATTTATATCTTAAATTTTGGTAATTGATGTATATGAATTTATATGAAATGACTTACACAAAAAGTAAAATTTAGGGGAAAATGTATTTGTTAATCAGATGAATGTTTATATTTTGAATTGTCTCTGTCCCCACCCCAAGTCTTTTTACTCTAGGACATTACACCATAGTAAGATTCCTGGTGGTGAGAAAGACCTTTCTTTCATCAAGCAAGAGAAGGGTGTGTTCTGGAAGAAGAAGCAGCCCAGACGCTGCAGGCCTGTTTTCAGAACGACCAGTTTGAAGAAAGAAAATCTGTGAAGGTGGAAGGTCTCCCTGGGTAGAACTTAGACTTGGAAACCTGCTGCCCCATCTCTGCCTTGGCCCTTTCAGTAGCTTTGGACCCCCATCTCCCTTCTGAATGTTCCCCATTCAGTCATCAAGCTTATCTCTTAGAAGGACCAACTTGACCGGTTTCCTCTTTGGATTACAAAGTTCACTGCCCACATCTTCCCTCTCCCCTCCCACCCTCCAGAAACAGTACCCTTTTATCTACCATATCCAAACTCTTGAGCTGCTCCCCTCATGACTGGGTCACAAACACCCCCATTGCACCCTTGTCTGGCCCCACCTTCTCTTATCCCCCTCTTTCCCTTCCAGTCTGAGTGTTTTCAGAGCATGTTCTCTGCATCTCTCAGCTCTGAGTTCCTGAGCCTTGCAGAGAGCCTGACGTGTAACAGGCTCTGCAGGAGTAGCAGAACATTGAAATTCAGAGAAAGGGAAAGAAGCATACTGGTATTTCTTTCCAAATCACCATAAGATGTTTCAGTGTGGAATAGCAAGAGACAGAGAGAGCTTGCACCTATCAGACATTAAGGTTTATAAGCCCATTTAAAAATGATTTGTTCATGCCTGTGTGGCATTTTAATATTTCTGTGAAAAGAACATGCCAGATGTGAGCCTTGCCTTTTTAGGCTGTAATATCTGATTGGGAAGGGCCACGTGTGTGTTCTCCCCATTTCTTCACACAGGGTGGGCTCTAAATATATATTAAATGACAATGAATTGCCAGAGGGTTAGGCTGGTTTGTTAATCTTGGCACTGGGGTTAACCATGGTGATGTTAATAATGAAATTCCTGTTTTTGAACCCAGCCCCTTTTTATCCACAATATGACATAATGTGGCTTTGAAGTCGTTTTATGAAGAGGAGAATGAAAAGAATGTTAGTGTTATAAAATCCCAGTACTGTGTTTCTCCTGAATCCATCTTTTAGCTGCACTTCCATTAAAAATTGCTTGGTTTTGCAACAGATGGGGGCCTCTTCTTTTCTTCCGAGAAGGAAACTTGGAAGTGGAGGGGGAAATTGAGTAGAAGGGGAAACAGAGTGGAGATTCTACAGCAGATTAAGCCTGCATGGAAAGACTGGGCTCTGAATGAAATTTGTGCCACCAGAAAGGGCCAGATGAGTCTTAGGGGTAGGGCAATGTCATAGAGTCAAGTGACAGGATCAGTCACTACCCTTTACAGCAGGACCAAGGTCCAACCACAGAATGCCTGTGGGCTCCCATGAGAGGCTGACTGGCATCCTTACAGTACTTCAATTCTACTTAGGTAAAAATCCGTAAGTCTTTATTCAGTTTGGCATCTCCATGGCCTCTCCAGATATGTGTAGTGGGCACATTTGAGCCTTTTGGAAGCCCTAGGGCTTCCTGGCAAGGTGAGTAAAGAAAGCCATTAGCAGAAGCAGTGATAGGTCTGGGAGTTACTTACCATCCATTGTCAGCTTACTTTTCCCTATGGTTCCAGGCCAATAATTGCTCTATGACACACAGCTTTGTCAGTCTTCCCAATTACTAAGATTCCCAATAGCCTTACGGAACTCAAGGAATAAAAGTATAAATTCTGTTAATGGAAAGGCTCTGGAAATTCAGCACCCCCCATTTGTGTGACTTCATCAAGACTCATTACCTGAACGAGCAGATGCAATCCATCAAAGAACTGGGTGATCTCAACCAAACTGTGCAAGATGGTAGCCCCCAATTCTGGCATGGCAGAGAATCTCTCTGACAAACACATCAGGGAGATGGTGATAATCAGAGCTAAGTCTGAGGTTGGCTTCCATAGCCATGAGGGTGAGTTCCTTGGTTACCGGAGCACGTATGTTGGGGTTAACTTTACCTTTTCTAAGTTGTATCAAAGCATCTAGTTAGATACTTTCTTTTGTACCATTCCTTCAAATAATGTAATTTGGTCACCCTCCTAACCCCTCCAAAGTAGATCAACATGCTGAATTTTTAACTGAAAGAAGACAGTGCTATACACAGATGAGTAGAACCAGGGGAGATGGCAAGAGGGTCACAAAGAAATAGATGTGGTCAGCAATAGAAGACAAATGGCCACTTCCTTCTTTCCTGTAGCCAACTGGATATGGTGCAATCTTTAATTATTAAATGCCCTGAGAAGAAAGCAAAGGAAACATGGAGACTTTCTAGTGTCCTCCTTTGACCTGGTGGCAGCTGGGAAGAAAGAGGTGGATTTAAAGAATGGGGGAGTAGGGTGAGGAAAGTAAGAAGGAATTCCCAAGGGTGGAGTTGCTGATGTTTTAGCCGTTTGGGGCCTGGGTTCCTGGAAGAGGGAGGACACTGCTTTTCTGGGAGAGGAAGTGTGCTGAAAAGGGCAGACAGGCCTAAACGTAGGCCCATTGGCCCATTGCCATGGAGAGGAGAGTGTGGAGTGTTTATTCGGAGGAGCTGGGACAGGAAAACTGTGGCCCAGAGCACATCTGTGTCTTCTCTACAATTTCCATCTCTGACCACCAGGGTTTCCTTGAGTAAGAACTGTGGTAAGAACCACAGCACCCTATGTATTGCATGTGTTTCTGTAAGCTTCTTCCCTTATTCATTCTGAATACCATAGCAAGAGCTGGCGGGGTGAAGGGAGCTCCAAGAAGTTGTAAGCTTCTGAGTTAAAGAGTAGAAGACAAAACATGAATTGGGATAAGAAATAAACTCAGGTCAAATTGGGAGGGACTGCAGGAATGATCTGGATCCAACACTTTCACGGTAAGGAAAACAAAGCAACAGCAAAAAAGTTTCTTGCCTGGGTCACACAGCTAAAGCAGTAGGAAAGTCAGAACAGGAATCCATGCTTAGCAGTTGCTAATTCAGTACAGTTTCTCCTCCACCAGGCTGTTTTAGCAATGGGTCCATACTAACCTCTGTGTGTATGAGAGAGAGAGGAAGAAAGAAGGAAAGAGAGGTAGAGATCAGTACCCATGGGCCCACAGCATACTAACATATACTTTTATGCTAATCTATACTGCTGCTGCTGCTAAGTCGCTTCAGTCGTGTCCGACCCTGTGCGACCCCATAGACGGGAGCCCACCAGGCTCCCCCGTCCCTGGGATTCTCCAGGCAAGAACACGAGTGAGTTGCCACAACAGTGAAAAGTGAAAGTGAAGTCACTCAATTGTGTCCGACTCTTAGCGACCCCATGGACTGCAGCCCACCAGGCTCCTCCATCCATGGGATTTTCTAGGCAAGAGTACTGGAGTGGGGTGCCATTGCCTTCTCCATGATCTATACTAATCCTCAGCAATGACATACTTGGCCATCGGTGGCTTCTCTGATCTCAGCATACACATACCCCTTTCCTGCTCTGGTGATGGACAAATACAGCAATGCCTGCTCTTTTGGCTTCTTTGGTGAGGCTGACTCACTGACTTCACAAGTTGATGGGACTCGTAATACATTTTATGGCCCCTGGCCTGTTGATGGGAGAGACCCTCCCCAGTCTGTGGCTAGGTGTTACATGGTCTTAAGGATGGGCAGCAATGCAAATTCCCACTCTGAACAGGAGTGCATATTTCTGAAGCCCTGTTAACCATCTTCCTGCTCTGGCCCTACCAAATTTGTTGCAGCAATAGATCTCATTTAGCACCATTTTTAGGGTCTCATTGTCTTCCATAGACAGACACCATAAAGAAAGATGTGAAATTAGCTTATTAAACACCAATTACCTATTTAAAAAGATAATTTTAAAAAATCTCCTATGAGCAGTTATTAGAGACATTAATGCCAAACCAAGTACAATTAACATGTGCAGGATCTCACCACACTGCGTCTTCATTTGTGCCAAGGAACTGAGTTTGATTCTTTCTAAACTCTATTGGCTGACCTTGCCGGGATTAGGTCATTAAACACCAGTAATTCTTACCCAGATTCTCTGCAGATGCTACACATTAGACCAATCATTTGTTTTACTGTCCCTCTTTGCTAAAGCATCTGTTGTAGGTGGCATCGTTCCAATCCCACTAATCAACAAATTAAGCTTTCCCAGGAATAAAGAGTAGTCCTTAAAATTTCTTGAACTTCCTTGGCTTCCTCTGGGTGTGCTATACCGGGAAACACAGGCTGGTAAAATCTGAAGGGTGTCTAATGCTACCAAAAATGGGTGTGGTGAATCTTGCATGGTGGTCTCCCTGGTTTGTACCGAGGGCAGCATCCCACATACCACAAAGAATGTGATATACAGACGGGGATGCAAGCATGTCATGAGGAGGGCCAATTTGTGGGTACAGTTTGATAATGCAAGAAATGCTAGGAAAGCATAACTATTTAAACCTCACATTGTCCCACTGTTAATTGCTGGAATCCCATAGCAAGAACTTCTACTCCTGCCAAAAAATCATTGTAGTTTCAATATTAACGAGTTAGCCATGATGTCTTTATAAAATATGCTTTTAAAATTAGTCTCCCTTAGGCGATTTCTCTCCCTACTCTCTCTCTCGCTCTTTTTTTTTAACCTAGAGTGTTTTCTGACTCCAGTTCATTAATAATGTTAACATGACTGGCTTCATTCAATGACACCTCACTTTCCAAGCCGATTATACTGCTCAGGTATTGTATAATACTTGGGCTTTTTATTGCATGTGACTATTTCCCCCCACTGTATTAAGAATGACAGGAAGAAAAATAACTCACAATTCTGAAAAGTTACCCGAAATGAACTTTTGGAGAAGAAAGCCCAGACCATTCCTGGATCAGGGTAAAGCCCACAGGCCCCCAAGACTTATACTTTGCTTTCCTTTGATCAAGGTATACTTTGGGTGTGTTCCTAAGAACTTTACTTTTTCTAGAAGGTTTATGGAGGGAGGGGCTGGTATGGCTAGAAAAAAGAGCTGACATTTCTGGGTTGGCAGGAATTAAGTGCTCTTTGGCAGCTATCTGATGACTGAGGTGTACAAAAAAATCAGCCAAATCATTGAATAAATTAATTTTGACATGTAACACTACAGATAGTTGGAGGTCACACTGAAAGAATTTGTTCCACCTCTTCTAACCTAGACTTTCTCCATATGGAAAGAAGAGGAGAGACAAGCAGTCATTTCAGGTGGAGTGTTCATGGGGGAGTGTTAGCTGCAGGAAAACCAGCACCAAGCAGGGAATGCAGCTAGACAGATGCTAAGCACCTCCTCTGTGCCTGACTCAGTGCTCAGAGTTCTAAACGTCTCACTTTCTTTACTCCCCGTGGCAGTTTTGGGTAGATCAAGAGTAATCCCTACTCAGTCACTGAGGTGAGGCGATTTGCAGAGTCACGGAGACGGCACACATCAGCGCAGGACCTCAAACTCTAGTCTCTTTCAAACTCCCATCATCTTCGTTCTTATGTTGCCTGGGGAGAGCTCAGATAGGAGACAGAAAGCTCTTTTTATGTTAGTTGATAGCAACTTTTTACTCAGGGATGAAGAACATTTGAAACTCATTTTTTCTCCCCTAGAATGTCCAGAATTTACTCACATGAAAACCACAAATTCAAATCAGTCCTGCACTCCATGAAACTGAAATAAACACTCGAAACAATCTCAAAAGCAGTTTTTATACTTAGAAATGATGATAAAATATTTCCTCAAGGGCACTACTGTAGATTGAATTTTTGTGTCTACCTAATCCCTCTATCTGATGGCATTTGGAAGTGGGTCCTTTGGGAGATGAGTAATCTTATTTAAAAAGACCTCAGTGAGTTCCCTTGCCTCTCTGACCATGTGAAGACAGAGCAACAAAACAGCCATCGATGAACTGGGAAGCAGATTCTCTGCCTGTGCCTTGAACTTGATCTTCTCATCCTTCAGAATTAAGAAATACATTTCTGCTGTTGATAAGCCACCCAGTCTGTGGTGCTTTTTGTTTGTTGGTTTTTTTTTGTTGTTGTTGTTGTGGGGGTTTTGGTTTTTTAAGTTTTTATTGGAGTAGTGCTGATTTACAATTTGTGTTTCAGGTATACGGCATAGGGTCGCACAGAGTTGTACATGACGGACGTGACTTAGCACACACATGTACAGCAAAGTGAATCAGTTACATATACATATATATCCACTCTTTTTAGATTCTAGTCCCATGTAGCTCATTACAGAGTACTGAATAGGGTTCCCTGTGCTATATAATAGGTCCTTATTAGCTATCAATGTTAGATAGATATAGTTGTGCATACATGTCAATTCCAGTCTTCCCATTTATCCCTACCACCCTCCACCCTTACCTCCAGTAACTATGTTTATTTCCTACATCTGGAACTCTATTTCTGTTTTGTAGATAAGTTCATTCGTATACTTTTTAAAGATTCTACATATAAGTGGTATCATATGCTATTTGTCTTTCTCTGTCTGACTGACTTCACTCACTATGACAATCTCTAGGTACACCCATGTTGAGGGTATTTTTGTGTACCTACTCCAGCAAACTAAGACAGGCCACATCAAATGAATTTTACCTTCCTCTGCCAATCAGGAGATAACATTCTTTTAGACCTTGTGATGGCTAAAGGGGAGCTATTCATATATCTCATTTCAGTCTCATGGTGACTTCTCCCTAGAGTTGCTAGGGAATTGTGCATCATTTTAAAACTGTTAACTCTGGAGGAAGAAAGAAAACCATTAAACCATCTAGGAGTCTTATGGCAGGTGTTCCACTACCTTACTTAGGGATTACAGTCTGCAAAGCTGATCTCTAACCAAGCCTTGACAGAAAGTCTTCCCTCTGACTGTCCCCCAAAGTGTCTTCCCATGCCTTTGAGGGAATCCTTCATTGATGAGTTTAGAATGCAGTCAAATTGCTATATCAGCACATCGATTATTTCACTTAGAGTTTGATGGATGTTTTCTACTGTTTCACACAGATAGAATGCCCAAAGAAGTGTTCAGAGCCCCATGTAAAGTTCTTTCAGAACACAAAAACTCAAATCTTAAAAAAAAAGGCAATGCTACAACAGAAAAAAACACTGTCATCTGTTTCTTGTTATTTTTAATCTGTGTCTCATCCTTCATTTTGATAGGTGCAGTTTTATTTTTAAACTCTTGTCTTTTGACTTGAGCACTTCTGCTGTGCTTTTCCATACCTTTTCACCACCATTCCCATCAGTAAGCTTTTAGTGGGGGATTGTTTGGATTATTCACCTGGCTGCTCGAGTTTAAGTGCAGCTGGCATTCCCAGTGCTGGGTCTGTGCTTAAAGTCCATGTGTGGAGAGTGCTGGATTTGTAAGCAGAGTTTGGGGATTTGGTTGTTTCACTTAGCATTTTCCACGGGGAATGTTATTTGAATATTGTAAGTTTTTAAACCATCCTTGTGGGGAGGTCTGATTTATGACTATCAGAACTGGATTGAATTTTTCAACACCTCTTTTTGGAAGAGGTGCCTTTTTATTTGGGAGCAGGTTGGAGGAGGGGTTCATTGTGCTGCTGGTTTCAATCAGGATTGGAGAAGAGACACAGAGGCTGTTAGGATGTCTATTAATTGCTTGCCAAAGCATGTCTTCTTTCTCCTGAAGTTATTGGTACCGTTTCCCATAACTCATTCTGAATATTGTCAGATCTTTCTATTAGTTCTTTTCCTTTTCTTTTGTGAAACGAAAGCCACATGGTGGTGATGTTTTACTGATCCAGATGTCTTGAATGTCTTTTTTTCTTTTTCTCCTTGTACATATTTATAGAAGAGTATGGGGAACCAGATGAGTTGTGGCACTGTTTCCAAGAGCCTGGTCCATGCTCTGCATGTGGAATGGATGTGTAGAGCAGAGGAGGACTCAGAAAACAAAGTGATTCAGAAAAATCCTGTGTTTGGGTTACCTTTTCTTTGCTCAACAAATACCACATGACTTCTAAATATTATACATTTTCATTGGAGATGGAAATTAGGAGAAAATATATTTTTTGGGTCACTTTTTCAGATAATTTTGATGCCAAAGCAAGTCATACTCTGGGGCAACACTTTCTGAAGGGCAAATACATCCTAATGGGAGGACTTATATCAACCTGAGGAAAAGACAATGTAAACCTCTAGCTTGGAAGAAACACATGGTGGTTTAAAGAAATTCATTCCAACAAACTCGATCTTTTATGGGGCTCCTACCAGAACAATTAAAAAGGATACACTGCAATTGTCTGGTATTTTCATGATGTCATTGGTTAAATGACAGCAAAGGCTATTCAACACCATGGAACCAGCCTGTCTGGAACAGTATTTGTTAGGCTCAGTCATCATTCAGGGATGTTCCTATTTCAACATGATCATTAACGTCTATATTTTCCCTTTAATTCCATATCTATCTTGTCAATAAACTGTGCAGGCAGTACCTTAGACATACCGAGAAGCACCTCCTTCCTACTACCTCCACCACATCTTCCCTGGATTACTGCTGTGACCTACATCCTTCAAAAGTTGTTGATCATAACTTATATTTTCCAAATATTCTATAGTGAATGTTAAAAATATTGTTTATTTATAAAATTTAAAATGCTATTTAAAAAATAAAAGATTCTCGGACTGAGCTTAAAAAATGAGCCATAAAAACCTCTTCACAGCACTGTTTATGACAGCCAGGACATGGAAGCAACCTAGATGTCCATCAGCAGATGAATGGACAAGAAAGCTATGGTACATGTACACAATGGAATATTACTCAGCCATTAAAAAGAATACTTTTGAATCAGTTCTAATGAGATGGATGAAACTGGAGTCTATTATACGGAGTGAAGTAAGTTAGAAAGAAAAACACCAATACAGTATACTAATGCATATATATGGAATTTAGAAAGATGGTAATGATAACCCTGTATGTGAGACAGCAAAAGAGACACAGATGTATAGAACAGTCTTTTGGACTCTGTGAGAGAAGGCAAGGGTGGGATGATTTGGGAGAATGGCATTAAAACATGTATATTATCATATGTGAAACGAATCACCCATCCAGGTTCGATACATGATATGGAGTGCTCGGGGCTGGTGCACTGGGATGACCCTGGGGGATGGGATGGGGAGGGAGGTGGGAGGAGGGTTCAGGATGGGGGACACATGTACACCCATGGTGGATTCATGTCAATGTATGGCAAAACCAATACAATATTGTAAACTAGCCTCCAATTAGAATAAGTAAATTTATATTAAATTTAAAAAATAAAAAATAAAAACATGAAAAAAAAATCTCTTCCCATGAAACATGTAATATTAAGAAGCATCAACTGTGAAATTACTGTTTCTTTGTTGACTGATTGATGCATATGAACATTAATTTTAACTACAGCATTTTGATTTACTTATTCATGCACAGAAATGTTAAGTTTATGATAGATAGTTACTATATTTGGCCAGGCATGTATTGCAAGACATTGTTTACTCATACTAATTTTATAAATTTTCTTTATTTTATGTGACGTATATCCAATAACTTCATTATAAGTAAAATACAGGTATGGAAAAATTATATTATCTTGAAATGACTTTAATCAATGATAATTTGGTTTTTATAAAGGTCACCTAATAAAGCTGTAGTTTTTTAAGGAAAATAAATTTAACAGATGAATTATTCCTACAGTTCAGTTCAGTTCAGTTGCTCAGTCATGTCCAACTCTTTGCGACCCCATGAATCGCAGCACGCCAGGCCTCCCTGTCCATTACCAACTCCTGGAGTTCACTCAGACTCACGTCCATCGAGTCCATGATGCCATCCAGCCATCTCATCCTTGGTCGTCCCCTTCTCCTCCTGCCCCCAATCCCTCCCAGCATCAGAGTCTTTTCCAATGAGTCAGCTCTTTGCATGAGGTGGCCAAAGTACAGGAATTTCAGCTTTAGCATCATTCCTTCCAAAGAAATCCCAGGGGTGATCTCCTTCAGATGGACTGGTTGCATTTCCTTGCTGTCCAAGGGATTCTCAAGAGTCTTCTCCAACACCACAGTTCAAAAGCATCAATTCTTTGGTGCTCAGCTTTCTTCACAGTCCAACTCTCACATCCATACATGACCACAGGAAAAACCATAGCCTTGACTAGACGGACCTTAGCTGGCAAAGTAATGTCTCTGCTTTTGAATATGCTATCTAGGTTGGTCACAACTTTTCTTCCAAGGAGTAAGAGTCTTTTAATTTCATTGCTGCAGTCACCATCTGCAGTAATTTTGGAGCCCAAAACAGAATGATATCATAAATGGAAGTTTTTCACCATCTTTTAAAGATGCTTCTTAAGAACCATTACAAAGGCAATATCATGAGTGATTTCTCTGTGAAGATCATGAATACATATCTATAGGATGGATGGAAATAATCAGTGGTCCTGTTGCTACTACTGCTAAGTCGCTTCAGTCATGTCTGACTCTGTACGACCCTATAGACGGCAGCCCACCAGGCTCCCCCGTCCCTGGGATTCTCCAGGCAAGAACATTGGAGTTGGTTGCCATTTCCTTCTCCAATGCATGAAAGTGAAAAGTGAAAGTGAAGTCGCTCAGTCACGTCCAACTCTTAGCGACCCCATGGACTGTAGCCTCCAGGTTCCTCTGTACATGGGATTCTCCAGGCAAGAGTACTGGAGTGGGGTGCCATTGTCTTCTCCAAAATCAGTGGTCCTAACACCATGCTAATGAACACTTTTTGCTTGGGAAAAAATTGGCAGTACAGTCTCACTTGAAAAGTGCCATATCCCAAAACAGTTTATGTGACCTATATGAGGAAAGAATCTAAAAAAGAATGATTATATGTATATGTATAACTGAATCACCTTGCCATACACCTGGAACTAACACCACATTGTAAATCAGCTATATGCCAATAAAATTAAAATAAAAATGAAAACAAAGCAAAAACAGTTTAGGTGACATTGGAGAAGCATGTTTTGGAAATCTGTATTGAATGATTTAAAAAGCACAGAACATACACAGGTCAAAAATGCATGAAAGGAATGTAAATAAAAATGATTTATAAAATGTGAATGTAGAGAAATAAAATGGACTAAATCAATATATTTAGATATGATATAATTTTTAAATAGAGTGACTAACTTGGAAAAATAGAAATAAACGTTATTGTTTTATACAGTTCCTCAGTTCAGTTCAGTCACTCAGTCATGTCCGACTCTTTGCGACCCCATGAATCGCAGCACGCCAGGCCTCCCTGTCCATCACCAACTCCCGGAGTTCACTGAGACTCACGTCCATCGAGTCCGTGATGCCATCCAGCCATCTCATCCTCGGTCGTCCCTTTCTCCTCCTGTCCCCAATCCCTCCCAGCATCAGGGTCTTTTCCAGTGAGTCAACTCTTCTCATGAGGTGGCCAAAGTACTGGAGCTTCAGTTTTAGCATCATTCCTTCCAAAGAAATCCCAGGGTTGATCTCCTTCAGAATGGACTGGTTGGATCTCCTTGCAGTCCAAGGGACTAACACTTCTAAATTCAACTTGACCCCACATTCACTCTCTCCTTTGAATAGTCTCAGCTTAGAAAATGGGCACTCACACTTGGGGTTGCCTCACATTCAGGCTTACAGGTCACACAGGGACATGATTTGTCTGAGGTTTGTCAGGTGACAGCTACTGGATTCAATCAGGGCCAAGGCTTGGAAACAACTCCTCATCCTGGCTTTTTCTGATTCCAACACAATTTGTTTCCTCTTTTGCAAAAGATTAAGTAACTGGGAAACTAGATTCCTTGAAGCAGAATTGGCAGCTAGTATTAGGAGCACCCTGGAGAGACACTTACATGTCACTGGCTTTCCCTTCATTCAGTTCAGTTCAGTTCAGTTCAGTCACTCAGTCGTGTTCGACTCTTTGCTGCTGCTGCTAAGTCGCTTCAGTCGTGTCCAACTCTGTGCGACCCCATAGACAGTAGCCCGCCAGGCTCCCCCGTCCCTGGGATTCTCCAGGCAAGAACACTGGAGTGGGTTGCCATTTCCTTCTCCAATGCAGGAAAGTGAGAAGTAAAAGTGAAATCGCTCAGTCGTGTCCGACTCTTAGCGACCCCATGGATCGCAGCACACCAGGCCTTCCTGTCCATCACCAACTCCCAGAGTTCACTCAGACTCACGTCCATCAAATTGGTGATGCCATCCAGCCATCTCATCCTCTGTCGTCCCCTTCTCCTCCTGCCCCCAATCCCTCCCAGCATCAGAGTCTTTTCCAATGAGTCAACTCTTCACATGAAGCTAAAACTCCCTTCATTCATTAGCCCTCAAAAGAGACTTGGAGAAGTGAGGAAAGTGGATGTTTATAGTTTATGGACAAAATCTATGCTATAAAACAGAATTGCTTTTATGATTAACAGGAAAAGGGAACTTAACAGATATATATAAACCTTTGGGGACACGGTTGATATCTTTCCTCTATTGTTTTTGCTGTAAAATAAATATGAGGACAAAGTTAGAAATGTAAAGTAGATCAAAACTTAGAACAGACACCGGAAAGCTTTTTTTTTTTTTCCTATTCTGAAAACCAGTTTGCATGTAGGATGGCCAAGCAGACCAGGGTGAAGAATTAAATTGCTAGGTTGCTGGAGGAATAGTTAGTTGACATAATTGGTATTTGGAAAGGATGGTTTTTTAGATGTGAATTAGTTTTGTTAGGCCAAGTGCATTTACTCCTTCAAAAACATCTTGTGTAATTATTTATCCTACACAAAGCTTCACGTGCATGTACTCAATCAGCCCATGAAACAGTTTAGCAGGATATTACAGGACAAGGAAAGGATGACAGCATGGAAAGAAACAATTAGAGTAGCTGACATAAAACTATGGCATTTGATTTATCTCTTCTACTCAGCTGGGCTATTTCCATCCTTCTTGGGGCTGTTGGACATAATCCTTGGGGATCGTTAATGGTTCTTATTGCAGTTTTCCTTGGTCCTTTCTGAAATGTAAAAATCTACCTCCTGGGCAGAGGAGACCCCACCTTTCTCCAACACATGTTTCAGAAACAAAGAAGTCTGGCTGTGGTTTACCCCTCCTGGGACAGACTCCAGTGCACCCAACCCAACTCCACCCTGACCAAACTAAAGGGATGGAGAGGATGCAAGAAATAATGAATAAAAGTGGCAAAGCTCTGGTGAATGGCAGACCCGAGTTGGCTTAGATATTCATGATCAGAGAGGGCACCAGGGGTGAGACTGAGAAAAAGGGTTCCTTCTTCTTGACATCACTGAAGCAGTTGTTGGTACATTGTATGCCCTATATTCTAGGTTCTGTGCTTGGAGAGTACCACAGTTTATTCTAATCCTTATAATAACCCCAAAGTGAAAGTCGCTTAGCTGTGTTTGACTTTTTGTGACCCCATGGACTATACAGTCCATGAAATTCTCCAGGCCAGAATACTGGAGTGGGTAGCCTTTCCCTTCTCCAGGGGATCTTCCCAACCCAGGGATTGAACCTGGGTCTTCTGCATTGCAAGCAGAGTCTTTACCAGCTGAGCCACCAGGGAAGCCCAAGAAGCCTTTCCCTTCTCCAGCAGATTTTCCTGACCTAGGAATTGAACCAGGGTCTCCTGCATTGCAGGTGGTTTCTTTACCTGCTGAACTACTGGGAAAGCTCATAAAAATCCTAACAGTAGGGTAAATATTAGCATTCTTAAGTGCAAGCAAAACTTACTCTGACAATTAAAGTAACTGATTGAAAGGAGAGCTCAGAGAACTTTGGGAAAACTGAAGAATTTGGCTTAGAAAGAAGATAGAAAGTAATAGCTCCCAGGATCTAGATTGCAGGTCTTTTCCAGGAGTCAGTTCTTCACATCAGGTGGCCAAGTATTGGAGTTTCAGCTTCAACATCAGTCCTTCCAATGAACATGCAGGGTTGATCTCCTTTAGGATGGACTGGTTGGATTTCCTTGCAGGCCAAGGGACTCTCAAGAGTCTTCTCCAATACCACAGTTCAAAAGCATCAGTTCTTTGGTGCTTAGCTTTCTTTATAGTCCAGCTCTCAAATCCATACATGACTACTGGAAAAACCATAGCCTTGACTAGACGGACCTTTGTTAGAAAAGTAATGTCTCTGCATTTTAATATGCTCTCTAGGTTGGTCTGGAGAAGGAAATGGCAACCCACTGTAGTAATCTTGCCTGGAGAATTCCATGAACAGAGGGGCCTGGCAGGCTACAATCCATGGGGCTGCAAAGAATCAGGCATGACTGAGCAACTATCACTCACTAGGTTGGTCATAACTTTCCTTCCAAGGAGTAAGCATCTTTTAATTTCATGGCTGCAGTCACCATCTGCAGTGATTTTGGAGCCCCAAAAAATAAAGTCTGCCGCTGTTTTCACTGTTTCCCCATTTATTTCACTTCACTACCATGAAGTGGTGGGACTGGATGCCATGATCTTAGTTTTCTAAATGTTGAGCTTTAAGCCAACTTTTTCACTTTTTTCTTTCACTTTCATCAAGAGGCTCTTTAATTCTTCTTTGCTCTGCTCTAAGGGTGGTGTCATTTGCATATCTCAGATTATTGATATTTGTCCTGGCAATCTTGATTCCAGCTTGTGCTTCTTCCAGCCCAGCATTTCTCATGATGTACTCTGCATAGAAGTTAAGTAAACAGGGTGACAATATACAGCCTTGATGGACTCCTTTTCCTATTTGGAACCAGTCTGTTGTTCCATGTCAGTTCTAACTGTTGCTTCCTGACCTGCTTACAGATTTCTCAAGAGGCAGGTCAGGTGGTCTGGTATTCCCATCTCTTTCAGAATTTTCCACAGTTTATTGTGATCCACACAGTCAAAGGCTTTGGCATAGTCAATAAAGCAGAAATAGATGTTTTTCTGGAACTCTCTTGCTTTTTCCATGATCCAGCAGATGTTGGCAATTTGATCTCTAGTTCCTCTGCCTTTTCTGAAACCAGCTTGAACATCTGGAAGTTCACGGTTCACGTATTGTTGAAGCCTGGCTTGGAGAATTTTGAATATTTGTAGCGTGTGAGATGAGTGCAATTGTGTGGTAGTTTGAGCATTCTTTGGCATTGCCTTTCTTTGGGATTGGAATGAAAACTGACCTTTTCCAGTCCTGTGGCCACTGCTGAATTTTCCAAATTTGCTAACATCAGTTTGTTTCAAAATAAGAACTGTGTAATCTCCCTCTAAGAGAAGTTACTGGGCCTCTCCTCCTACCCACAGCACTACAGAAGAAACAGCAAGTTCAGTTCAGATTTGGATGGGGGCCATCAATGTGACAAATCCAAATTATAGTCAGTCCTCCCAAGAGGCTTCAATATGCTCTCATCATGGGTAAGACCTATGAGGCACCCTACAAAGGTGCAAAAAGGCAGGATAAATCAAGAAAATCCTCCAGCTAGACAAGAAGATACTGCTAGAGTGACCCACAGAAATCTGTTCAGACAATTTCCAGCGAAATCATTACTGTGAAACAACTTACTCCTTAGATGAGGCCCCGCTCCCCCTGGGAAGTCCATGGTGGTTGGTGGTAGTCCACTGCTCCCCAAGGTGGCAGATCCTGTGGGGAGGCTCAGAATGCTCTCACTCCTTTCACTTACTCATTATTTTCTGGTCCTGCTCTGTGAGTTACTAGAACTATTAAGATATAGACTCATTTCAGGTTGAGTTCCCAGGGGCTGATACATGACCATGGGTCTTAGGAGCCAGCCTCAGGCCTATTATTCATGAATGCACAGCCTGAGGGGGTGTCCCAGGTGGCACTACTGGTAAAGAACCCACCTGCCAATGCAGAAGGCACAAGAGAACCATAGTGGGGAAGATCCCCTGGAAGAGATCCTGGCAACCCACTTGAGTATTCTTGTCTGGAGAATCCCATGGACAGAGCAGCCTGGCAGGCTACAGTCCATAGGATCACAAGTTGTTGAACACAGATGAAGTGACTTAACACACACGCATGCATAGGTCTGAGGCTCTAATTTCACCCCAGTATGAATGAGTTCCCTCAGTACAGGGGTGCTGAAGTCTGATAGGTGAAAGGAAGGTGGTAAACATAAGAGCAGAAAGCTAGGCAGCTCGCATGGGCCAAGGGGCTATTTTTTTTGACACATTTTCCAGAAATTGGCCATTCACAGCCTCCACTGCTACTTCATTAATGGAGCTCACACATGTAGCAGTAGTTGTCTGGGGAAGGCTATTAATGCTAACTTTCCCTATGGTTTGCTCTAAAAAGTCATGTAAAGCGTTTTCCTGTTTTCCTTTGGAAAATGTCTACACTACATCCTGACATTTAATCTGCAGCCCTAACGGGGGTGACTAATGTGAGCTGTTGGTTCTTGGCTCCTTCAAAAGTAAGCTAGCTTAATCTAGTAATATCTTTTTTAGTCTCACAGGAAAAGGGGAAAAAAATGACAATTAAGCAACACAAGCAACTAGTGTGCTTCCCTTAAGCGTTCTTCGTAAAACAAATGTGTATGTATTTTCTTTTTTGAAGTTTTGAAGGTCTGGTTTAAATAAAACATTTAACCCTTTGAAAGTCAGAGCTCTAGTATGCTTTTAAAGCAGTGTATGATTTAGGTGGGGTTTGCTCTGTGGCAGCCAGTATCTTGGCATTCCAGTGTGTATCCAAACCTCTGGTCTACAGGAGGTTGGGAGCAGTTGCACAGAGGGTGGGGTAGACAAAACAAAAAGCAGTGTTTGAGTCGTGCTTGGAAAACACTTTTGGATTCAATGGGAGCCAAAACCATGGGAACTGGCCTAATCCTCAGGGTTTAAAAGAGATCCAAGTAGGCTTACCATGGAGTGGAAATATGAATAGCGCCAGACTCCAACCTTGCACTCAGGGTTCTGGTCTCATTTCTAGTGGAAACTAGCAGTGAATTAGCTCAGTTAACGACTCTGGACCTCAGTTTCCTCACATATACACATGAGTGGGTTTCCAAAGGCCTTTCCAGCTTTGACTTTCCATGACACTACAACATTCCAGAAAGGATTATCAGTGTCTGTGTTCTCCTTCACATTTGGTTTCCTAGGCATCTGTAGGTAGGAGGGCTTTAGCTGTTGGTGGCTTGAACTTCAAGGGCTATAGCCAAAGACTCCGATAAGTGAAGGGCAGGGTGGAGATTATAAATGCTAATGACCACGCCAGGACTTCCAAGGATACCCTAGAGGTACAGACCACTTATCCCATACACCTCAGGGGGAAGGTTGCAATTTCAGGGCCACACTTAGGAAGGAGATTTGTGTGAATATGGGGGTGCATTGTAGGAACAGTGGGAGGAGGAAGAGGAAGAGCAGGTGATAGCTACTAAGTGCTTGCTGTGTGCTGAGCTCTCCACTGACAGGGGAATATCATTTCAGGAAGGAAACCAAAGCTCAGAGATGTGATGTAGCTAGTTGGAGTCTTTTATCTTTTGTTTACAACCAACTGGACATTCATGACTGAACAAAAGTGCCTTGCATATCACACCAGGACACCCAGGAGACTTCTACCCATCCATCCATCCAAAAGTGGGGTGGACAGGATCTCAGAGGGGGCATATCCAAGGGAGTCAGTGAGCATGTCCCATTTCCCACTTGATAAACTCAGGGCTGCCTGATCTTTTTACCTGCAAAGTAATACTGCCTCAGTGGCTGAAATGCTGAATTTAGAGAGCTGTTCATTGTGTTTCAGAACTCTTGCTCTGTACATCAAATAGATTTTCAAAGAGAACTAAGGTCAGAAACATGTACTTCTTATTAGGCAAGAAAACCATGACTTTGTATTTATTTGAGAAAGCAATATACTAAAAAAAATAAAATAGAACCATAAGATAGATATCAAAGGCAGGCTGGCTGAGATTGCAAAACAGATGTCACCTTCACTTCCTGTGTGGTGTTAATGAATCATCATCTTTCCAGTCTCTTTAGAAGTAGGGATTTCTAAAGTTTCCCTTCTTTAAAAAAAAACCAAAAACCAAAAAACAACATTGGGCTATATTTAACTTTTCCCAATGGATTTGTCTTTAAACAGACTCCAGTAATCCCCTCAAGGTCCCAAAGATGTGTGATTCTTTCCAAAGTCTTTGGAGCATGGAAGAAAGTGGGTGTTTGAATAAATTATGTACATTCTCTTGTGGGCTATTGTAAATTAGGAGCAGCATGGAAAGCAGTGAACAGAACTGATTCTTTCAAAGAGAAAGGAAGTTTTCAGATTTCCAGCCTATTCTTGAGAAACATGAGTATTTCTAAACTATTTATCAAACCATATGAAATTACCATTTTATAGGTCAAACATGGTCAGATATTGGCAGTCCCTCATGGTTTGGTTTAACATGTAAATTAACTCATTTCTCTTGAAGCGTCAAGGATATGAATCAAAGGTCTGTAGGTCTCCAACAGATGGATGCTCTGTAAATTTTGTGTTCCCCACCTTCCACCCTAAGCATTTATTCTTGAACCAAGAAGGCAAAAACAAAACCTTAGATGACGCAGATTGTATGAATTATCCTGTTTGATGTTCCAAGATAATGAAAAAGGGCAGATTCTATATAACTCTTAGAATATAGAATAAATCCTTATATACTACTTTATTTTCAAGGTTCATGTGCAAATGTAACCAAACTTCATCTATTCCAAGTAAGGAACAAAGTCAAAAAGGACTAACGTGGATTAAGGTTTTAAAAGCTCCAAATCTAAATGCTAGTGGAAAAGGAATTTATGTCAAGTGAAGACCAAAGTATTGCTTATTATATTACTATTACATGTACTTGCTGGATTTGGTTTAATATGTCTGGGCGTTGGTTATTAGTCTTGCGTGAAGTTTCTATAACTTAGCCAAGGTCATTTCTGAGGAGACAGTTAATGAGAAAGACAAAATGGTACAAGATATATCATTAGCATTTAAGTTACCAGAGAGGCACAAACTAATCACAGCTAGAATCAGTGCTCAGAATCAGAGAGTTGCAATAAAGCTCTCAGAGGTGCCCCCAAAGGTTCTTCCCGGAAGGATCATCGTCAGGTAATCATTTCCTTCTAGTACAATCCTCTGTGTAAAGCATCCAATGGTCTTTTTTTTTTTTTTTTTTTGCCCCCTCTTTTGTGAGAAGCTCCCATTGGTGTGGATTCTGGAACTTCCTCAAGAGCAAGTTAAAGCTAAATTAAGAGTGCTGTTGCTCAACATGCAGAGTCAAACTTGGTTCCAGGTAATTTCATATTACAGAGTTCACGCTGTACTAGTAACAGATGCCAGATGAAACTGAAGATGCATGTTAAGTTTTAAAGGATGCCCCAAGGCAAATACTTCCCTTATTCCATGCAGCTTAATTTCTGGTTGGCTAAGAACAGCATTAAAATCAGTCATAATATTTCCTTGTTTTCTTATTCCTCAGATGAAGAATTTCAGCACACACATTCTCAAACTTTGTACTGAATTAACTTCAGAGACCTATCTGTGCTCATTTCAGCTGTGCTATCAGACGAGAGCCCCTGCCAAATGACTTCTATCTATACACTTGTCCACCGAGGACAGTATGCGATACTGCGAGAGAGAGGAAGCTCTGGGGTATTTGCGGTGAAGGTACCATCTGGCCTGCGGTATGCCTGCTGTATACTTTTGCTTAAAAACTCAAGTTCAGAAAAAACCCTAAGAAGGGAGATTCTTCGACTGTTTCACTTCATCTTGGGTGCTTTAACACGATGGCACTCAAAGCACAGGTGAAGATGAAGGCAACATAGTCTGAGGTCTCTAGGATGATGAGTCCTGGGCAGCGTAGTGTCTACACAGTGAGCAATGAACTGCCGTGATTATGTCCTTCTGTTGGAATTCCACCTCGAATTGTGAATTGTAGCTGAACACTCCCACTTGTTTTGTGTCACAGATTTGACAGCAGTCCCTTGTTTTCTTGTAAAAAATGTGCCTGGCTCTCCTTCTGATACTTTCATACAGGTCCCTCTAAGCCAAGCCCCCAGCCCACAAACACACCAGGGGTTGCAGTCTCATAGAACTCTCAGCCACAAAGCTACCCCAAAATAAGCTTTATTGCAAGAAAAGTGTCATATTTGATACACAGACCTACGGAAAACAAACAAAACCGAAAGCCGTTAAGTTTTTCCTCACAAATACTTGATTACAAATTTACACTGTTTGTTTTGTTTTAGTTATAAAGTCCCGAACTGGATATGACCGGTGACTAATCTTTGGTCAGCTCAGGTGTGAGAGGAACAACCCAGAGCCTGCATGTGCTTTGGCCATTTCACATATGAGGTTTGCTCACTGGTCCAGGGACAGGTTCCTGGATTGAGAAGAATGCAGGGACGCACACTTACTAGCACGTCCTAGTACAATATCTCTTTAAGTGACTAAAAGCAAACTAAACATCAATTCATTGTACAAACATCTTTCATACACAATAGGCTATGATAAAAGGAGACATATGGTGTATAACTACAGTATTAATGAAAATTCTAAAAAAAAAAAAAGAAATGGATTAAAAAAAAAACAACATATATTCCTTGTCTGTACGGCATGGTTTGTTTGCACATATGGCAATCCTGAAATAGCTTGAATGTAATAAATGCACCATTAATCTAAGACAGCACCAAACACTACAGAACGCCAGGTGTTCCTTGCCGAAGGAACGGCAGTTCTTCAGCTGCCTACAGTACCACAAGTATGCAGCATGCCCTGGGTAAGAATGAGGTGTTGTGGGTAGCACATATGCTTCCTTGAGGTTATGAGAAGGAAATACAGTACGGTTTGGCCTGCAATGCTACTGGTCTCACAAGCAGTCAAGGTATTTTGCTACAGTGGTTGTGCTTCATCCTCTGTTGCCTGGTGTGTCTGCTGATGTGAAGTATCATCACAGTGACTCCTCTGGCTTTGATCTCCTTTATAAAGGATCTAATGACACATTGATTACTGCCTATTCAGCTCTGTGAGGCTTCCTTTCAAATAATCAGATGTGCACCAGTTGGACAACTGGCAGAAAACCAAAGGAAACATCTCTTGAATCTACTGAATTTTTTTTTTTAAAAAAAGCACCTCTAAAAGAAATAGCTCAAATTTATAAATCTAAAGAAAAACGAGTGAGTTTCCCTTTTTGTTTACATAGTTTGTTCATTTCTCCATATATTACTGCATTAAAAATAAATAAACATCTATATTTTTTTAATTAGCAACTATAGCAAAATACCCAAAGTGTTACAGACTGCTAACAGGAAAAAAAAAAGCTCACATTATTTTTGTGCATTTAGTGCCATATGCTGATCTCTTGAATATTTAGCTTTTTAATATACTTTAAAGTGAAGTTATATAAAAAATACAGTAACCACGGTTGCCTTTGTACTCAAATCTTTGGCCACACCAGAGTCTACGTTATCCCTCCCTGTGAGGGTCAACATTCTGAAGTCTGAGACAGGGAGGAAAGAAACAGAAGTCTTTTTTTCCTTTCCTCTTTAAAACTAGTCATTGATTTCTCAGAGGCTTCTGAAGGCTGGCTGTGCAGGGATTTGAGCCTGGAACCAAGTCTGCCAGGGGTTAATAGAGTTGAATCTGCAGCCTCATTCTGAGAGCCTCCCCCAGCTCCCCTAGGAGGTAGTCATCTTCATTGCTGTCTTCCAGTTTCTTAAGCTCCTTTTTCTTGTAGAGAGGGACGCTAGTGATTTCCAGTGTGTACATGCCAGGCACGAGCTTCCTCTTGGCTGTGTGCAAGTAGCTGAGCCCATTCCTTTGGTGGATGCGGAAGACGCCATCGTCATTCCCCTGGGAGATGACATAGCGGATGTGGTTGTTGAGCGGTTCGATGGCGGGCATGAATTCTACGATGTGCTCCTTCGCACCAAGGCCGGAGACATTAAACTTCATCATCACCGGGCTGTCCATGTCGACGCTTCCAGGTTGATCTGTTTAACCTGGAAGAAGAGCAGGAAAACCGTGTGGGAAGAGCTTTGACAGCACAAACCTAGGACTTGCAGGAGCCGGCCATCAGGGGTTGCAGCCACAGTGACCTACTATCTCTGCCTGTCCGCTTGCAACTTACCCTCGGCTGGGAGAAAAGGTCACCTCCACCGAGTGTGCCCTGTAAATCTCTACAACTGTTCCTGCACCTTATCCAGGTAAAGTCACACGGCTGAGCTGATGGGGAGCACTCATATTTCAAGTTTTTTGGGAGAGTTTATGAAATATACTTATTAATAATAAACAAGAGACAATTTAGGAAATAATGGTAATTTTTTTGTTGTTGGAGTTAAAACGAGAAGTGCAGCTGTTTTGACTGTGCTTAGAGGGATTTTCACTCTGAAAGCCCTGGTAGATTTTCTGGCCACAAACCACATGTGAGTGTGTTTTCTGGGAGCTGTCAGTGCAGAGGGAGTGAACTCCAGAGTCATCAGGGCTCAGGTTTGAACCAGCTTTGGTTAACGTGGCTGATTCATGTCAATGTATAGCAAAACTAATACAGTATTGTAAAGCAAAACAAACTAAAAAATAAAAATTAATTAAAAAAAAAACAACTCAAGTTTCCTGAAAAAAAAAAAAAAAAAAGCCAACGGGGCAGGGCCCAGATACACCAAGTCTCTCTCTGTCAAATGTGTGGGAGGTTTAAGAACGCTATTTCAGTAAGACAGGGGCAAAAAAAATCAATGCTTTGAGTGGGCGCTTACCAAGAACTTGGGGACCATGGTACCGAGGTGCCCCCTTCAGCATGCAGCCCCCTAAAATCACAACAGGAGGGTTTTACAAGCAGAATTTCTGGATCTGTAGTTTGGCTTACTTAATGAATGGCTCAGTTGCCATATTTAAACATCAGCTAGGTACCTTAATCTATTTAAGGTAAACGTAATGCTGGCCTATGTACGATTATAAAACAGAACCAGAGATTTTGTGCCTAGAGAAGTCTCGTCTTATACATTTCTAGGCCCAGAAAACTGAAGCAAGTTGCCCAATGCACCCAGCCAGTTAGCTGCTGACTAGGTGTTTTGATGGGGAATTCTGCGGTGACACTAACTGGCGAGGATGGTCTCCCTGACCTCTGGGGGAAAACACCTCCACATACTGGGTATTATTTGGAGAACATGCGTCAATGTTTATGCCAGGCACCGTTTCAGAAGCTTCACAGTAATCGCTCCATTAATCTTGCCAGCCTTTGGAGGTAAATATTTTTATTCCCATTTTAACAGGTGAAGAAATTGAGGTAGAGAGAGGCTAAGTAAATACGCTCTGTGTAACATGGGTAGTTAAGTACAGAGGGTCAGGGAATAAATTCAAAACCAAGAATCTGTGGCCCACCCATTTAACCACTGTGCTAAATACCACGAACAGAAAGAAATAGCAGCAGCAGCAGCAGGCAATTCAGATCTTCAGCTCCTTACAAAATACAAGTTATCTGGAGAGAAAACTTTTATGGAAGCAACACCTATCTTATAAATGTCACAAAATGTGACACATGGTTGGCTTACCTACTGAAAATTAAGATCAGCCCAGTATACTACATATGTATACAACAGAACTGGACAGATTCATAATAATTTCATTTTTTTGAATCATTTCAAAGTAGTATTTCCTGGAAGGACATCTTATTACCTCCCGGCACAAGTCAAAAATGCCAATATGTGGTCTGAAACTATGAACCTTAAAGTCCCCCAGTCCTTTCTGAGTTAAAAACACCACTAATTTTAACTCACTTGTCTCTGCCGTAGTTTGTCCATTAACTAAGCTGATGAATTTCACGAGGTGGAGGTTTAGCTCCACTGAGGCTGAAACCTACATAAAAGTTTACTGCAATGGTATACATGACTCCATATGGAAAAAATCTGGCGACAAAACAGAGTGAGGTTACTCACAGCAATGTGTTTGGGTTCATGAATACTTCTCTTCTGCCTGTTGTCTTTCTTAGAGTAGCCGTTGATTTTGCACTCGTAGCACGCTTCCGGGGACAAGCATTCTCTTCCTCTACCTCTGTATCCATCGAGAGGTATTGCCCTTTGTTAAATCCCATTCCTGAGACGCAGTGGCTATTTGCAACAAGATGCAAACTGATGTTAGACTTCATCATAACTCTATTGTTTTCTAGAGGCAGAGCAGAGGTTTTTCCGAAATAAGAAACCCACAAAGCAAACCCTAAGACCATAAACATAAAAACCTAATAGCCTTGGTAGCTTTTCTTCAGCACTTAATGCATGAGATTCTCCTTTATTTTAAACAGCAAAATTCTTCCAAGAGTGAGCCCCAAGTTTCCCCAATTTTCAATCCTGATTAGACTGAAGCACTCTGTGTAGTTAAATCGAGATGGTAAAGTCAAGTATGAATTTTCAGAGTGTTAGAAGTTCTGTTGATTCCAAAGCCTGAAGCCTACATTTGCTGCTTACCGAGACTGCTGAACTCCTATTTTGATTAATGAAAGCTGACGCTAAATGACCCTTGTCTACACCAAGATTTCTGTTTCAAGTATTATTATGCTCCCACAGTGGACATATTAGTCCAACAACCCTCAGTGTCTGACTCATACACTGTTCCTTCTGGGGAAGATGACTCCTAAATTCCCATCTAGAATTCTATGCTGTGGAGTGCTGACTTCCTTGAAGGAAGGAGGCAGGTGGCCAGCACCTCAGCTGATAGGACTTGAGATGGCTGCACTTAGGAAAGTGTGACTAGCTGAAGGGACCCAGCCTTGTGGAGACAGTGTCACACCAACCAGGCGTGTCCTCTCTGTGCAGCAAAAGGCCAGATGAGCAAAGAGAGGGACAGCTCCTTCCTCATGGAGCACAGGGCTGTGCTTAGTCATTCAGTCGTGTTCCACTCTTTGTGACCCTAAAGCCTGCCAGGCTCCTCTGTCCATGGGATTCTCCAGGCAAGAATACTGGAGTGGGTTGCCTTGCCCTCCTCCAGGGGAGCTTTCCGACTCAGGGACTGAACCCTCATCTCCTGCATTGCAGGCAGATTCTTTACCCACTGAGCCACTCAGCCACTAGCACAGGGCTAGTACCTGCCAAATTTCATGTAAGAAACTGGGCGAAGCCATTTCCATTTGTATCTCTTAGCCCAGGTGTCTGTGATAACACAGGAGCCACAGTATCTTTGAACATCTGCTGTCTCTGGCCTTAAGGGATTTATTCAGGCCATTTTATTTATTTATCTTTGCATGTAAATATTCTTTTATTTATTATTATTATTTTTTGGTATGATTTTGTTTATTGTAACTAGTTGATTTTTTTTTTAATTTTACTTTACAATACTGTATTGGTACGTGTACACCTGTGGCGGATTCATGTTGATGTCAGGCCATTTTAAAACACAAGAGAATAATACCCATATACAAGTTCAAGTCCAGTGCTCACCACAAAGCAGGGAATCCACATGCCTTCCTGGAGCTTCTGCCTCCCATACCTAAATGCTCTGATCAATGCTTTTCCCTAGTCAGCTTTTAATTACCATTTACCTTCCCCCAGTGCCAGGTGGCCAGGCACTGGACCCTGTTCACTTTCCCGTGTGTGGGGAGGTGGAGGGCCTTACCCCTGTCCCACTCTGTAGTACCCAGGTGGGCAGCCACAGAGGTAGCCCCCTTCTGTGTTGGAGCAGCCATAATTGCATGGGTTCTTGGAAGACGAGCACTCATTCACGTCGTGGCAGGCACTGGAGAACTGGTCGAAGGAGAACCCAGAGGGGCAGGCGCACTTGTAGCTTCCCAGGGTGTTGTAGCAGGAAGCAGAGCCACAGGCATTGGGATTGGAGCATTCATTCTCGTCTAAGAACATAAAGCAAGAGACTTTTACAAGTGGAGGGGATGGCAGTGGGGCAAAGAAGAGCCCCAGTATCAAATATCTATGATTTTACAGAGGAAGTAGCTTTAGAACCATATTTTTAAATGTTTACCATGATGGTTGATTTGCAAAGCATAATGAAATTAAAAAAAAAAAACAAGACCTGACAAATTCCCCTAAAATGATGGCTTAAACAAAAGCTTCCCCATGCTTTTATATTCTTTTGTACTAGGTTTTTCTGAATACCCTGGCAGCCTTTGGGCACAGATATTTGCAGTCTGACTACTGAATAACTCTTCCAATCACTTTTCAGAAGGTTACTTCAAAAGTCTATGCCTCAGACAGACTCACAAGGACAGAAAGCAGATGACTAGTTGCCAGGAGCTGTGGGGAGGGAGAAACGGAGAATGACCTCTAAGGGGTATTGAGCTTCTTTTAGGGTGGAGATGTTGTGTTGCTGATGGTTGTACACTGCTGTGAGAATATACTTAAAAACCACTGAACTGGACATTTTAAAAGGTGAATTTTATGGTATGTGAATTATATTTCAATTTTTTAAAAAGCCTCACTTTATATCTGTATTTTTTAATCCATCCTCCTAGCAACTTACAAAGCATTCATTATATACATGGAGAGAAAAGTATATTAAAAAATTGAAATATCCTAAATGAAAATAACTGAAGTAAACATTAATTGAACCTATTGAACCAATAGCCTCATACACTTTTAACCACTTGAGAACCTATCATGTACATACTTTGCCTTCTGATGTGGGTTTGCACCAAGCCATCAGCTGACATGGGTTTTACTAGTTTAATGACTGATGCTACATCATAAATGCCTGACAGGAAGACAATTTCAGGTTAATACTTTCAGCTACTCTTATCATTTTTACAAAATCAAAGTTTGACTGTGCTTTTAACTTTGGAGATGACAGTTTTGCTCTTAACTGTCTGGTTGATACCTAGTCTGCGGCTTGACCCCTGTGGGCTTCATCATCATCCACATTTCACCCTGGGCACCAGTCATGTCTGGTCCATGGAACTCTTTCAGATTCTTGTGACTGTACTAGAGCGTAGCGTTTTTACCAAATACATGACAAGTCTGTGTTTCAGCTCACGTGGGGAAACAGGCCCATTTGCAATTAGGTGTGCCCTTGGGACACAGAGCTAGAGCCACGTACTTATCTGCAGTAGCTCAGGGAGATTATGGAGGATGCAGATGGAGTCTCGCTGGAAAGGCCTTCACACAGGAAATTATACTTCATTAACTACGATACAGAGGTTGTTGAAAAGGCCAATAATATTAGGCACATTCTGTCTCATGAGTACAGTTTCGGAATTAAACCAAACTGCCAAATACAGCATTCTTAATCACTGGATATGAATTACCATACGATTACTTAATATGGACAAATTCTCAGCCTTCATTTCACAGGAAGGAAGTATATGAATAAATTCTTAATAAGTAAGCTTGCTGTTGTTGCTCAGTTGCTAAGTCGTGTCCGACTCTTTGTGACCCCGTGGATTGTAGCTGCTAGGCTCCTCTGTCCATGGGGTTCTCCCAGCAAGAATACTGGAGTGGGCTGTCATTTCCTCCTCTAGGGGATCTCCCCAGGCCAGGGATCAAGCCTGCTACTTATGACATAAATATAACTACTATTTTATTTCTATATATCAAAGACTTGGAATTCTGCCTCAAAGGTTCATCTGCTTTTATAATTAAATCTGACACTATTTTTATGTGTGGTGTTTCTCTCCTGATAGAGAATGTGAGTTAGGTTATAGTTTAACAAAATGATTCTGCTACGAACACAGTATTAGATATTGTGTTAATGTGGAAAAATTACTAAGGAAGGCAATTAATTGAATAAACTGCATTTAAACATACCACTGACAAGAACATTTTTATATAGTTAAAACTTTTGGAGGCACCATGACAGACGTCATATTTATACCCTCTAAATGTACGCCATAGCATAATTTTATAGGCGTAGGTAATCTGACTTTGAAAATATGTTCCGGTTTGAAACATACTTTGAGCTGACTCAAGTCTCACTAAACTATGTTCAAATTATTTTGAAAAGGACATACAAGGAACTAGAAGTTGCTAACGCCAAGTAAACCAAAGCTTCATATATTAAGAGGTAATCATATTCAAATGTTAGTAATAGTACCTTATTTCCAATCTAGGATAATTATAATGCTTGCATATTATTTAGGAACACATGGGAATATTCCTAAATCTGTACAATCTATGTATCAGATGTTATAAGTGTTCTGCGGTACCTGGCTGAACACTTCTTAAGGCATCCATTTGAATTTAAAACGTTTTTCAATACCAACACTTCAAATGCTGTCATTTTTCTTACACTGGCAGCAGTATTAACATCATTGCAGGTTTACAACTTACTATTACTTAAATTATCTGATGCACTGTTTGTGTCCATTTACAAGGGGACCCCAGTTAAATCTGTCTGAGATACTTCATGGGATATCCCTTCTTCAATCATATGAATAAATGAAGATATTCATATGCACAGTGACAGATAAAAATGATTTGTGGCCTTTCGATTTGCATTTCGTTATAATATTGCTATTTTGCTAACTTGCTGCTTTTATTAGTTCCTGATGGTTGTTTGATTTTATTACTGAAATATATTTGAGTATAATTCTAGTGTTCTGTGGGTTCAAAATTGCAAGAGAGTTAGATTTTATTAGTGATGAGCTGGATTGCTCAACCCTGCACAGAAGAATCTCTAATCTTTCAAAATAAATTCCTGCTTTGTCTTACTTATCCAGAGGCTTGCTGCTTAGAGTTGCCCATTTTAGCAGAGCAAGCTAACATTCTTACAGTTGGGGTATCTGTTTATGTATCTTCAATTTTTAATTCATCCCTGAAACCACTTATCCCTCTGTCCATTTGGGGTCTCTGCTGATTAGAAGGCCCACTGGCTTCTGGCTAGATCCCAGCGTGAGTTGCTCTGGGGTGACTGTCTTGCTTAAGTGCCTACTCCAAGGATCCCACCAAGAACAACTTGGGTACACCACACAGCCCTGACTTTAAGTCAGACCGTAGTCAGTGAAAACCTGTGTGTCTATTTTCACACTAAATGCTTATAGGCTGAAATTCCAGGAAACTTAAAAACTCAGAAATCGAGTTGATCCTCTATGCACATTCCAATTTCTACTTATGATTACTTTAAAAACAAGAATTTTATTTAAACTGATACATGTGAAATATTACAGTTCATTCTTCTGCTTTAAGTTTTGTAGAAGTAATCAAGAATCCATGGTATTAACTGAATAGAGGGGTGAGCCTCGCATTTGATAAACAACACAATATAATAAAAATCATTTTGAACTCTTATAATAGTTACCTAAAATAGGACCATTTCCTATGTTCTGAAGAGTGTCCCTACACTTTATCTGTTTATGAATCAATAAATTGGGGCATAATAACTTCTGCAACATTTTTTTTTCTATGAAGAGTAAAGAAGTAAACTGAACTTATAAAGTCATTTTGATCGACAGCCTAAGTCATCATTTCGATAATCCTTTCAAACTCTATCCGTAACTTCCAGATCATCACTGGTTTTCGCATTTCCCCCATGAGTGTGTGTTCCTGGTGTGGCTAGGCATCTGTCTCTGGCCTGGCACAAAGCCATAGCAGAACTACACCAACTTTCAGAGCTGCTTTCCCACCTCTGAAATTTGTCTTGATTTTCTCAATTCACTAAACTGTCATTAGAAATTTCTTTGGAGAAGATCATCATGGATAAAATAAAATTAATTTACTTAGTGGCTCCCTTAGAGTACAATGCTTGAAATACACGTGGGGCAATTTCAATCACTACGGAGAAACAGGAAGCCACCTGCTGTTTCTCAGCAGGCCCACTGTTCCCCCTTCTGCTCAAGCTGTGCCCACATCTACTGTCACACTGGGTTGGATGCTGCGTCTAGGAAGGGCATTCAGACGGAGCCAAGAAATTAGGCATATGCTAAGTCAGCTGGCTATTCAAGTAGAGAGTAATGTTCTCTTTGATCAAACTCTCCTTAAAAGGAGAATTTCCATGACTCTAGCAGTGCAAGAAAGAGAGTTAGGGTCTACAGATTTTATTTTACAAACACTTTTTTTGTCTGGAGTTTTCAACAGAATTTGCTATAACTAGTTACTTTTTCTATCTTAAAATCCTTTATACCCACTCCCTCACCTTTCATTAAATATGTGACTGGAGAGCACAGATGAATGGTGCTCTTTAATTTGATCTGATTCCTTTTAGATTTATATGAGCAGATGGATGGGCAGCCTTCAACCCCAAATCTAAAGATACTAAATTACTGATAAAAAAAAAGGCTTTGACCTTAGCAAATGAAGATGATATGAGTCTTGACATCATCTTCAGAAACTTAAAATTATCAGCTAGCATAAAATTAAAATTACCAAAGCTCTAACTGAGTTACTTTTTAGGTACTTGACATTTTAAAGTGTATTATGTATATTTTCAAATACACACAAGTATACAAAGTAGCTTAACAGATTCCCATGCATCAGTCCTAAGTGCTGGTTTTTTAAGCTCTAGGATTTAAAGGCTACACTGAAAATGACCACCTTTACTGCACATTTGTTTTACTAAAGATAGTTTAAGGCAAGGAAAGCAGATGCCATGTAACAAGCGAGTGCTCACCAACACACTGATTCCACTGGTAATGCTGAATATATCCCTGTGGGCAGCCGCACCGGTAGCCTCCCAGGATGTTCTGGCAGCCATGCTGGCACCTATGGTTTCCATCACATTCATCAACATCTGTAAAAACAATCCCAGCAAGATTCTTATGCCACCTTTCTTCTATTATTCTTAAATGTACTCCAAACACAACACGGGGTAAATATTATTAGAGGAACAAACAAACAAGACACATTGAGGGGCTGTGATTTTTTCCAAGTCACATGGTTATTAAGTCAGTGGTGGTACAGAGGATGGCTCTGAGATAAGAAACCACATCATTCTTATTCTATCCACCAGCCATGCTACGTCAGTGCTCTAAATATCTTAATTTCAGCAAGTCAGCCATAGCAACCACAAATGTTGTGCATTTTGGATGGATTAACTACATATGGTATGATTTATTTGGTAAATGATGTAAATATATTTGCATCACATATTCCAGTAAGTTCAAAAGTGATTGACATGTTAATTCTCATTTTCGGGAAAATACAAGCATTACAGAAATACCTAAAGAATTATAATGGTTGGGAATGCAAAAAATTTTATTACTATTTGAGATTAATTAGATGCAAATTTAAAGTATTTAAATACATTATTTTTAGAATGATATAGTATTATGACACATATGGAATAATTTCTTTGTTCATACATGCATACTCTTCTGGAATGACAACTGAGGCTTTGAAATTTACCCATAAAAAGAGAAATGAAATAGGCATGTCTGATATATGTGTAACAAATTTTATATGGATAATTAATAAATTGTATCTTATGTAGATAGTCACAAGCTGAACTCACACATGGCAAGCAGCTGTACGCGCCGAATACTTTCAAAGTCTCAATGATTTCAAATACAAAATATTAAAATAGAAATTTTTAAGTTGAATTTTTTGGGGGTTGAAGATTAGATACATGTAAAAGTCCTGTCGTTCTCAGACTATAACAAAACCTCTACATATATTTCTAGAGTTCAAAATCATGTATTCCTAAGAATAATTAATTCAAGGGTGACTAAAATCAATCAAGATGTAAATTGCACTAATATATAAAAATATAAAGGGGAAGTACATGCTCTCAGAACCTCTGGCATGAGTATTTTGTAAAAGCTACCAATCGTAGTATATTTATCTCATATGCTAGACCTTGCAATGGAAATACTGAAGAACAATATTTTATTGGCCACAGGCAAATTCGTATTTTATTCCCACTTAAATTTTCCCTTGGATTAAACAGGAAATATCTATTGTGATGAAGACTTTATAGGAAATGCTCTTTATAGAAAAGAGAGTGAACTGGGACTCTCAGACAAATAAAACCGCCATCAGCTTTCCCCAGCACTTTCTGTTCATCTGCCCAGTTCCCTATAACTTGTTCTGGGTCTTATACTCAACATTTATACATTTTATATTCAAGTATCATGGAACAGACATCAGATTTTTTTCTGGTTTACTCATGCAACTAAATTAGGTACAGAATTCTTTTTCAGTTAAACTCTTCTTTTAGATCAGTAACTAAACAGTTATTTCAGAAGCCCGTGTGTACTCACAGAATTTTTGTTTCATCACATTAAGGTTTTCCTCTGTCCCCAAAATGATATATGAAAATTTATAAACAAAAAAAAAATCACTTCTGGATTTTACTTTGTTAATCTTTGTTGTTTGAGATGATCTCAATTTCTCATTGAGTGGCTTAGAAATTAAAAGAAAACAGTTTGCTGTATTAGAATAAGAATATTTAAATAAATAAACTCACCTTCACAGTTCAGTCCAGTAGCATCAAGAGAGAACCCTCTTTGGCATTCGCAGCTGAAACTTCCAGGGGTGTTTTGACAGATTCCCTTTGCTCCACAAAGTGAAGGCTGGGACCCACATTCATTGTTGTCTAGCAGAGGACAAAAGGGAAAGAGTGTCAGGCTTTCTAATTATTATAGGATTCAAGTTTTACTACATAAAGTAAAAAGTAAGGTATGAAAGCCTAAGTTTCAAGATACGAAAACAGAGTTTACAGAAAAGTATGCCACTATTCATGGTCATATTAAAGATAAAAATGGTCAGAAAGAAGTGTATTTCAAGAGATTGGAAATCAGAGCATATTTCGGATCAACTGAGGACATAGTTTTGATAGCACAGACTGAAAGTTAAGGTTAAGACTTGTGTGTCTTCTGACATAAAAAAAAAAAAAAATCCCAGCATGTTCATTAGCATGCTCTAAATTATAGGGAGCCTTTTACTCATATTTAATCTGAGCACACATTATATTTAGAATGCAATATAATGGCACTGCTTGGAATACAGCTACTGTGCATGTGCTTGGACTGCACAGGACTACTATGCTTGGATATTGTTCTTGTGAAAAAATAAATTATTAACAACATTTTTAAACCACTAATTATGAGGGACTGATTTTGATGTAAGTACTGGACCATTATTCTACCATTTTTAACTACAGTTTTAGGCTTCTACTAGTAGTGTGCAGAACTTCCCTTTTGTAGTTTTGTCTTACCAATACAAGCAGTGTGATGCTGTGTGAAACCAGGTGGACATTTACAGGTAAAACCTCCCAGAGTGTTGACACACAGGAACTGGCAATTGTGCTGTTTGGTTTGACATTCATCAAGGTCTGCAATGAAAGACAAGCCAATGAAAACAGAGCAGAGTTATCTGACTATGCTTCCCTTCTCATGAACCTACAGAGACGTGTGCATGTTCTACCAGGAGGAGTATTTTGTCTAGATTTTTGTTGGAAGCTTTATAGATTTCCATATGCATAAGGCAAGGAGTTTCTTTTCACATACTTAAGCAGCGTAAATACTATGAGCTACTAAGACAGGATGGCTAAGGTGATATATAACAAATTTAAAAAAAAAAACAAAAAGCCTGAAAGGATGAGTTATAGTGATGTTCTTGAACTGTTTTCAAAGCTAATATTTAAAGGTTAGAATACTTGTACTTAACGCACAGTTAAACCACAGTTAATGCACAGTTAACCAGTACATGGCTGGTTACTTAATCCTATGAAGTGAAAGTGAAAATTGCTCAGTTGTGTCTGACGCTTTGCAACCCCACAGACTATACAGTCCATGGAATTCTCCAGGTCAGAACACTGGAGTGGGTAGCCTTTCCCTTCTTCAAGGGATTTTCCTGTCCCAGGGGTCAAGCCCAGATCTTCTGTATTGCAGGCAGATTCTTTACCATCTGAGTCACAAGGGAAGCCACAGTAAAAAGTGAGGCACATGGCCTGATCCCTGATAAGCTGATTTTGAATCTGAAAAAAAGGAGAGGGTCACACATAGAGACTCTTCATCACCTTTGCAGGTCTTCCCGTCCTCCTGCAGGACATAGCCCCGGGGACACGAGCACTGGTAACTCCCCTCCGTGTTCTTGCAGATGAAGTTGCAGGGTTTTGGGGACTGCGAACATTCGTCGAGATCTGAGTAAAAGTGATGTGAGGATTAAATTACTGGTTAGAAGGAATGACCAGTCTCTTTCCTCCCTCCGTATTTTCACTCATTATTTTCCTCTTCAACTTAAAATGGAAAATAGCCAGAGAGAAATGAGGCACAGAACAATTTTCTCTAAAGTAATTCACTGGTTTAACTTTGTCAGGAGATTCTTGGGCAAATATTGAAATATCCAGACAACTGGGTTCAAAAAAAAGACACTAGATTTTTAGATTGGTGTACTTTGGTTTACAGTTTGAGAATCATAAACCTGAAGGTTTGAGTTTCTTCTCTTTGACATGCCAATGTGGTGGATGTTCTCAAAGTCTCTGAACTGACACTTCCCCAGGAATTGTTTGGCATCACAGATTGTGTGGGAGACCTTCCACTTCGCCTTCCAACCGCAGTCCTTTCCTTGGTCCGCCCTGTTCTCGGGCCCAGGAGGCTGAACTGCACACAGGCACCATTAGCAGGCCCTCCTACCCTCTGTCTTCAGTCTGGTCCTTAGTTCCTCGATGCCGTTCTCGAAAGATGGGCTGAGGCTGACTGAGTCACGGGGGCAGAGGTCACGGATGCTCTAAAGGCAGGCCTCTGGGAACAACTTTCTCCATCTTCTGGGTTTCAGCAATCCTTCCTTCTTATCTTTGGCCCAGAGGTGGAATAGCCCCAGAACTCAGCACTAGTCCTAGTATTTTCTGCTCACACCTTTACACATTGTCCTTTTGTTAAAGAAACAAGTCTCCTTAAACTGTCCTCATTTCAATACGCCACCTTTTTTCTGCTTGGACTCTGACAGCAAACCATCTCCACTTCCCCAATAAAAGACATTGATTGATGCCCAAAGAATGTTAAAAGCTCATGACTGATAGCCTAGTTTCTGTTACTATCTTGCCCAAACAAGTGAGTTGAATGCTTACTAAGATTTAGATTGGTTCTTCTTAACCTTTTCATGCCAGATGTGTTTGTTATTAAAGCAAGTTGATATTAAGCTGATGAACTACGAAGGAGAAAAGATTTTTTTTCTTTAATGAAAACTAAATGTTTTGGAAAGACTCAATAAAGGCAAGCTACCACCCTCTCCGTGGATGAGACAGTAACATAAATTAGAAAAAGAGATTGTAAAAATGTAGAAGGTTTTCTGTATTGAGACTGCTTTGCAACTGGAAATTTTAGATGATGCTTAATTGGTATATTTTATGCAAAAATAACTGCAACTAGAAACAAGCAAAAAGCATTCTCTCCATATGCAAAGCATACTTTCACAATCAAAAGTCCTCGTCTTTCATTAAAAAAAATGACAAAACAAACATGCCTCTATACATTTTAAACTAAATGTAAAATGTGGGAAGTATATATATTTTTTAATAATTTTAATGTTTCCCTAACTTTACAGACATTTTTGATAAATCTAATAGCTCTATGTCTCACATTACTAGACAAGACCTTAGACAACTCCTATGATATTAAGAACTGCACTAATGAAAGGAATAGCATCACTTTAGCAAAATGTACAATCCAAACACCATAATAAAGATATTCTACTGACAGTAAAGGACTTGTAGAAAATAGCAGTTAATAACCACTCAGATGCAGAGATGCCTTGTCTTTGCTTACCTACACACGACGTGCCGCTGATGTCTGTGGTATAACCAGCCTTACAGAAACACCGGAAGGAGCCCATAGTGTTGATGCACTGACCGTTGGTGCAGAGATTTGGCATAACTTTACATTCATCAATATCTGTGCACCAAAGACCCCAAGACAAAAACACACAGAAGTCAATACAGATGCAAGAGTAAAACTGGTTAGAAACTAACAGAAATTAAGGAATTGACAGATAACTCAAAACCAACGTTCCTAACTGTGCTCGTGTACCTGTCCATCATTCAATAGAGGGGCAACATAGAAGGAAGAGATAACAAAAGGATCTGAAGTGATAGGAAGAGACAAACATAAGGAAGGCTACGCTGAAAGCCCCTCTGGAGTCCATTCGTTCTGCAATCTAAGCATGAATTTTTCTGGGGACTCTATCAATAGAAAGCTATCCTCCTGAAGTTCCACTAATTTGGAATTAGTGATGGTATTCCATGGATTGGCTTTAAATTCAGTTGCATTAGACCCTAAGAAAGGGTTTCATTAGCAATATAATCAAGCATAAGATCTAGAATCTGTATAGTAATAGAGGAAAAAGTTATTTTTAGGACATTAGCATATTGGTTGTACAAAAAAACCTGGAAACTATTAATCATGTGTGAGTCTTGCTTGTTTGCAAATCGCTGCAAACAGAATGAGTTCCTGTGCACAAATAAGCAACCTTTATTTAAATGAAGCACACATAGCTTGTGGGTTGCAGATGGCCTCTGGGGTCAGACAGATACATTCCATTCCTTGTTCCAACCTTTAAAAAGGCTGTGATCTTGAGAACATTTATTTATCGCTACTTAGCTTTGTGCTTTGGTTTCTATCTGCTAAAACAGGAACAATAAGAGATTCTATCTCTTAGATTTGATATGAAGATTATGCCTCTGAAAGCTGCTGAAGCATTAGTGAAAAACACATAGGACCACACACATATACACATATATTTTAGCCATTATCCTACTTCCTTCAAATTAACGTGAATTAACATGCACTGTGTTGATAACATGCATGGATTTCCTCAGCTCCTTACCTCTTCCATCAGTGGTATAGCCTGGGCCGTGAGGACATATCTTTTTGTACTGCGCAGTTCCAGGGAGCGGGCAGAGCTCACACTGATGACCCCAGCCTCGCCCCCCGTCGCAGCAGCACTCTGACTTTGTGACAAGGTTACGGCTGCTGGATGCCATCTGACACATGGTCTGCAACACCTCTGCAAAGCAGAGGCCCTGGCGATTGTCTGAAATGACAATGTAGTTAAAAAGCACCAGTGTCAAGGGACTGGCACTTCATTATCTGGGTCTTCACATTAAAAAGGACAATCAATGTTTCCCTCCATAACAATACTCTAAAAAAAATAGCAATTTATTTTGGTGGTGCTGGGTCTTAGTTGTAGCATACAGAATCTTTAGCTGCCACATGTGAACTCTCAGTTGTGGCGTGTGGGATCTAGTTCCTCAGCCAGGGATTGAACCTGGGGCCCCTGCAATTGGGAGGGAGGAGTCTTAGCCACTGGACCACCAGGGAAGTCCCATAGCAATACCTTTTTAAAAGTTAAATATTCTTTTATGTGAAGAGTCACATTGCTTAAGACAATGATCAGAAAGTTCTGTTGGAGGTTCATTTCACAGTGCTCTTTAGCAACAGTTTATTAAATTAATAACTGATACTAAAGAAACAGAGGTGAGTTTTTTCTTCTTTTCCTCAGCAGCTAAGTGACAGTAAACTACCATTCTTATAGAATCCAGCTGAAAGGAAAAATCAAAGAAAAATACCTCCCTTTAAATAAGCAAATGAGAACAGGATTTGTTTTTGAAAAGCAAGTTCTGGACTATGTTATCATCTTGGTACATATTCAATGTAATCTCCTGAATTTTAGACATCTAAAAGACTGTTTAAACATTGGATTAAGTAGTTTTTAAAATTATTATAAATAAAGGGATTTTACTGATATAAGTTGGCAAAGAGATCTTTAATTGGGTTTTAAGAAGTATCCTAATGAGCTGTTAGTTATATGGACAGAAAAGTACACTTTCTATGTAGGTCATCTTTTCTATTTCCGAAAAGACTGATGGTTAATGAAGATCTAGACTGAAGATAATAATAAACAAAATATGTTTTCATGACTAATAATTTCCTAGGATTTGAAGCAGATGACCTCATTCTGAGAACAATCTGATGTAGCTGAAATGTGCTGTTTTTGCATCAAAGCCCATGAGGAGTGCTATTTCTCTGTTTGCCTTAAATTTGACTACTTCATACTTTTACACCTGCTCATAATTAACTAAACGGTTTATGATATGTGCATTTTATCATTAAAATGCCTGAGACTTATATTTTCCACAAGAAAATGTTTTGTAAAACACTTTTCTGTATCATAAAATAAAAATTAACTCTCACTGCATTTCTGAAATGTGGCATTTTCTTTAATATAATTAATACAGCAAAACTTACCTCACATAGCAAATATTTTCTTTTGGAATTAAATCATTCCCTGATGTAAGTTTTACTAGGGTCACATTTTCCATAGAGCTTAATTAATCTTAATTTTGGATAGACTACTTAAGATGGTTATTTACATTAAGCACGGATGTATGTACTACACACGCATGTACAAATACATCATTTTAATAGATGTCTGTCTTCAGGAAGAGGTACATGGATTACTCAGATTGGGGGACTATTTTGCAGACAAGGATATATATATATATATATATATCTTCTGTAATTACATCACAAAACACATGCTTCATTCACCAAGTAAAACACACTCTGTTTATCAACTTACCAAGGCACTCAGTGCCAGAAGAGCTGGACTGAAAGCCTTCATTACACTCACACCTATAGCTCCCAATAGTGTTAACACAACGCCCGTTTTCACAGATTCCTGGTTTGGTCCTGCATTCATTTTCATCTTTAGAGAAGCAAATAATATGAGTCATGAATAGACTATAAAGTTTATAATTTAAAAACGTGTATCTAATGGTTTATATCTTGCTTAAAACTTCTTCATCAAAATACGAATATGATAGAATACTCATTTATTACACTTAAATTTATAGTGTTACATTAAAAATACAACATTACATTTAAATTTATCATATTTAAATTTACCGTGTCCTTCCAAGATGGGTTCTAGGTTAACAAAGCGTTCCCCCCAACCCTCAGCCGCTTTTCTCTTTCTCTCTTCCTCTTTTCAGGGAAGAGGTGATGCATGATGGAAAATTGGAAAAGTGGCTCCAAAAAGGATTACTGACCAGGAGAATCAGCTCTGGGAAAGAAGATACCAAGTCATGTGACATGAGAGAGAAGCTGAGGGCAGAGCAGTGGCCGGTGTTAGGAAGAGGTGGAGAGCAGAGTGAAGGGCACTCAGGCCAGGGGTGAAGGACAAGCTCCTTCGCTGACTTGAGTGAAAATCACAGGAGCCATGCAGGGTGTTAGGGCAGCCAGAGGAAGAAGGAATTTAGATAGCACTGCTCTTTGGGTTTCTGACAAATAAATATATCAGAACAAAACTGTTACATTAGAATTCCCACATCTTTACTTGTGTTTACTTGACATTTTGTAAATTTTGTTTGAGGTATGTCTCAAATCAATGTTGTCAGAGGCATGAGAGCTCATGACAAATCCCTTTGATGAATTTCTCCTTTCATCTTTATGCTTTTTAATCTTTAATTGATTAATATTTATTTTGCATGCACTGCTTTTTATCAACATTTGCCTTGGATATCTTGTTCCACCCCTTTATTTTCCATCTATCTCACGTTTTGATTTGGTACATTTCTTGTAAAAAGTACCAAGCTGCACTTTTAAAAGAATATTTAAAAGTACATTTGCCTTTTAACCAGAAATTTAAACTGCTTCTATCTATGGTGATTACTGATATGTTTGGAGTCTTGTCATTTTATGCTGTTTAATATTTACCAGGCTACTTGTCCCCTTCTCTCAATATTTCTTAGATCAGTCTAATTTTTTCTCTGCCCTACTGTCATCTTCTACTCTTCCAGTGGTAGCCATGAGACAACTTCAACACACACTGTTAATGAACATTTTTCCATTAATATCAGGAAGTATCTGTTTCAATAGCTTCTGCCCATAGCAAGTACCCTTGGCATGAGTTTACTCCTTTCTTTTCTCTCCTTGTGCTACCTGCCATGCTGATGCGGTCTAGAAAGTTTGATTTGTTATATTTCTTTCATGGAACACCAGCATTTATTTAAACCATATAATTAGGGTTACTGGTTTCTTGGCTTATCATTGCTTCCTCTAGAATTAACTTTAAAAAATATATTGGAGGATACACTTTGGATATAAGATATAGGGGTATGTGGGTGATAAGTATGCTAAAACACATTTCTGACAATGTGATATTTTTGTTTTATCACTAGATTGAATATAAAGTTTTAGCTCAAAATTATTTTCCCTTAGAATGCCTTGAAAATATTGCTGCTCCATTGTCTTCTTTTACCCACTGTTAACTGCCACTTGTAGGAAATCTGGTTTTGCTCCCTGGGAAGTTTTAAGAATTCTCACTTTGCTCCTAGTGTTCTGACACTGTATTTTTTCTTGTTAAAGGTATTTTTTTCTTTTAGGAAACTTTCTGCATAAATTTCAAAGTATATACAAAAGTATTAAACTAAGTTATGGATTTAAAAAATTGTACAGTGTTTCCTGTTTCTAGCATATGAGGGTTTAAGTCTGCCTTCTTGATCTAATCCTATCCTACGCTGTTTTATCTTTATTTTGATTCAGCTGTCTGCTTTGAATTCAAAGTGCATAACAGAAACGTATCTCAAAAGATCTGATTGCTACAAATCTTACATTGATTTTCTTTCCTTTTAAAAAATTTTTCCTGACAATGCAAACACATGTTGGAAAATTTCTCTTGAGCCTAAGATTTTCCAAGTTGCTGCAGAAATCAATTAATGAGAGAAAAGATTAATAATATTTTACCTTCCGCATATTGTATTGGGAACTTAACAGATTCTGGTAGTTTTTGATCTCTCTGGTTATTTGCACAGAAAACAATACACCGTATTTTCCACTGTGACAACTAACATTCATATGTTTCTGCCTGGGGGTAGGAGTGTTAAGCAAGCAGCCACCATCCCGTACAGCCTTACCTACACAGCCTTCTCCATCAGGCCTGCGGGTCATCCCAGGCGGGCAAATGCACATGAAGGTGCCAATCAGATTCTTGCACATCATGCCCCTGGATTCACAGTCATGCAGCCCTTCAGCACATTCATCCAGGTCTAGAAAATATTTTCAACAGGAAAAACAGAAAATTAAGACAAATTCATGAACAGGCTATCATTGAGCATTTTGAAGTTATACTTTTGGTCATCTGGCTCTTAAAATGTCATCTTCTTATGCAACAGAGAAAGGAGGAGCCCAGTCTCGACTGTTGGCTATATTCTAGAGTTATAAAAATTTCAGCACTGGTCCTCAAGATAAGAAGTTTAGGGAAGGGCTATCTTTGCTTTAGTAAGAGCTCAAGAATGTGACATCTTTATTTTTGACTTGACTGGACAGACTATCAAGTCTCTTGTTATCTAGATACGGAAATCTACCAGCAGTGCTGTAAAGAATACATTTCTGCACAGCTCTACAAGAAGACAGCTGAGAGCTACAAAATCATTAAAATATATTTCCGGCATCACAAATAGTGAGCTGACACCTTCCTGGTCTGGGGCCTTACCTTTGCACATCTTCTGGTCTTCCCTGAGGGCATAGCCAATTGGGCCGTGCATTCATAGGACCCGAAGGTGTTCATGCAGCGGAAAGCACACAGCAGTGGGTTCTGGGCACACTCATTGATATCTGATCAAGGAAACAGAGAGGTAGGAGCTCAGCCTAGAGTACTAATTACTCGCTTAAATAAACACTGATGTATTTATTTGGCAGTCACACAGAAAGTAATAGGATAACAGAACTTCCATTTCTGGTAAGAAGAACTGGGCACCTAACTCATCCTCCAACAAATAACAACTATAAACTCTGAAATAAATATAAAAACAACACCTGAAGTGGTTTATAGCAGTGCATTAAAACTCAGTAAACACCTGGCAAAGTACAGGTGCTCAGTTTTTTTTTTTTTTCCTGTGGATCGTATCAGTCCTGGCACAGTAGCATCTGGCAGCTAAATCTCCAATAGGAACTCTCTGAGCTTCTGTCCCAAGAAATCAGGGGAGGGAGCCTTGGGGCAATCGAGGCTGCTGAAAAGTGTGGAGGAATCGCAGAAATGAGAGGGCCAGAGGGGGAAAAATACCTGTTTTATATTTTTGCATAAACTCAGCACAAGTTGCTGACTTAACCATGCCATGTGTGGGCCAAAATCAAAGAAGGTAGCCACTAAAGTTTAAAGAGAAGAATTTAAATGTGAACCACTGTCTTCCACAGGCTTGACAGTCCATTTTATGTAAATTAACTGCTTGCTAAGACAAAGGCATCAATATTCTCTGAAATAATGTAATTGATTTCAGCAGATTCCAGTCACAATACCCAGAACATAATCCAAAATTAACCAACAGACTGAGGAACCAGGAAAATGTGACCTCATCTCAAAGGAAAAAATAAGCAATAGATGCCATTTCTGAGAGGGCGGAGATGCTGAATTATTAGACAAGGGCTGCAGAGTAGCTTTTGTAACTATGCTCATTGTGGTAAAGGAAAATATGTTTGTGATGAATATAATCATCAGTAGAACATAAGAACAATATAAACAAAAGCTGAGGCATGAAAAACTCTTTCTATATCAAGAAGAAAAATAGTAAAGTATCACTTGCCTTCACAATTCATCATGGGCCCTGGCTCAAAACCCTCATTGCAGTTGCATTCGAAACTCCCAATAACGTTGGTGCATGTCCCATTTCCACATGGGTTGCCAATTGAACATTCATCAGTATCTGAAAAAGAATAAGAAAGTGACACAAAATGTGGAGGCTTTACTTTAATAAAAGTATGCCCAGGAAAATCCATCTGGCCCTCACAAGTGTCCCAGGTCTGTGCGGGACATACATGACTCTTGCAGCTCCCCCCACCCTTGGTCATGGCTGGCCAGCCTTTATGCAGGGCAGAGAACCCCGAGGGTCAAGTGTGAAATGCTCTGAACTTTCAGACAGCTGTGCTTGCCCTAAAAAAAAAAAAAAACAAATCACAAACCCAGGGAGGTATGTGATCTTCTGCTGCAAGAGCAGAAGTGGAAAGTCATAAAGTAAAATAGACTTCTTTCCCAGTTAGTGGTTTTGGCAGCTGTAAAGCTCTAGACACATCAGAGTTTGTATATCTGGTTGAAGGCAGAGATTGGGCAACACGCTCCATCTTCAAATAAACCCATGTTGCTGGAAAATGTAGACTGGAAGAAGAAAAAGCAGTTATGGCTACTTATCTTGGCTTTGTAAATCCCACTGCCACCCAGAGTGCCTGAGAGACCTTTTGCTGAATATAAGAAAGAAAAAACCTTAAAAGTGTGAAATGTGGCACTAATTCAGCACTTACCCACACAGCGCACTCCAGTGTAATCAAGGTTGTAACCCATTGGACATTCACAGCGAAAAGACCCATCTGTGTTGATACACTGACCGTTTGAACAAATGCCTGGGCTCTCAAGACATTCATTAACATCTAAAATACAGAATCATCCATGAACTTTCTTATGTAAAAAGATATGCCAAAGCTGCATGTATGTATTCAAAAGAAGCTTAAAAGTGTTAAAACATATGAGCATTTCTTTTATCAGAGAAACATGTATGTCATATGCCACATATAGTCTTATGATGTAGTGCATAGATATATGATAAATATCACATACGTGCATTAAATGCAACAGTATATGTTATACAGTAAAAACAGCATGATCATAAAACAAATGTACCATATTGTATTTATGTAAGACTATAACAATAAAATGTATCAAACCACACCTTCACGGGTATCATGAAGACTAGGAACAGTTCCGTGGCCATAGGGACACAAATCCTGGAATGCCACTACAGAGAAAAAGACAAATTCCTGATTATCAGAGAGTCACAACCATCAGAAAACTTAAGAACTGAATAATGACATACATAAAATTAGACTTATTTTTCCTCTACGAAGCTATTTTTAGTAAGAGTCTTTGTCTTTGTAATTTACTTCAAAAGCAACACTGAGCATATTTAGAGAAGGGGTGGCCACTTATGGGTACCACTCGGGGAGTCTGATTCTGACTGCTTGCTCATTTCATCCGTGGCAGCCAGAGAGCCATGTTCACTCCAGTATTCTCGCCTGGAGAATTCCACGGGCACAGAAGAGCCTGGTGGAATACAGTCCACAGAGTCGCAAAGAGTCGGACATAACTGAGCCACTGACAGAGCATTCTCTGCGCGTTACACACAGAAGCCACCTCTGACCTAGAGACCAGGCCAGTTCCGAGCCTGCTGGGAACAATCGTACTGTTCAGCTATGCTAATAAAATCTGTGAGGCTCGTCGTCTCTTCTTGCAAATGGCTACTGTGCTGACTCAGCCTCCCAGAACTGGAAATAAGATTCTGGGAGCCCCAGCCTGTGACACAATACCCATGTGGGACTCCTGCAGCAAGCTGGAATGTAATTTTCACCCCCCCTCCCCCGCTTGGATCTACTGCCCTTCACTCTGCAAATTCATTCCTTTCAAAGCAAGTAATACTAACATTGGGGGAAGCAATGAAATAATGGGGTAACATCCTGCATTTACAGATTCTGAATATGAAAGCTGAAAGAAGTTCCTGACTACGGAGCTCACTGAACCATGAAGGTCTGTAAGTGAGGGGATACTTTCATCTTCAAAACATTATAAGTTACATGGTCCCACTTGAGTTCTGCTAGACAGTCCAAAACTAGTACAAAGTGGCTTTTTTATTTCACTCCTCTTACCTTCATCATCTTTGGGACACAGCTCACAGGGGTCCCCCCAGCCCTCTCCTGGCATCTTACTACAGCAGCATTTTGCCTTTGTGGTGTTGAAAGCTTTGGGTACAGAACACTTTCCATTTTCAAAGTTTGTGAAACAGAAGCTCTGGCGAGTATCTAATCAAGAAAGCAAACATCACAGACCTCCTTACCGGTCATTTAAAAAGATGGAATAATGTACACATAATTCTGTTACTGATAGAACATTTCTCATGGGTTGAACATGGGATGCAGATTATATTCGCAGTTAAAAGACAGGCCTGGAAATTCTTAATTGCTGATGTCATTTGCCAGTTTAAGTTGACCACTCTATAAAATTGCATTTAATTATATATCTTAATAATGTGCTTCGGAAATTTGAGAAATTACGCTCAATATTAAAATGATTTCCATGTCTTCTTTACTCACTGTTACTTTACAGACTAACAAAATAAACCTAGGTAGCTTTCAGTAATTTACGTCATATCAGATGCAACTCATCACCAATGTACAGAAAAGTCTATGCCTATAACAAAATGCAAATGATGAAATAAGACAACCATTTTTCTTTTAGTATGGAATTTTTAAAAAAAATGTAGAAATAGAGCAAATAATTCAAAGCACCTTAAAAATTGTCCCATGCATGTACACTCGGGACCTTATGTTTTAAACTTACAGAGGATAATCTGCCAGAGACATATATTTTTAGTGACAAGCACTGCGTCATGGCTTCCTGCCTAGCTCTGAAATTTGAGGGCTGATGATGACAGAGAAATCATTTCAGAACTTACCGAAGCACCTCCGTCCATTATCAGACAACACAAACCCAGGGGGACAGATGCACTGGAAGCCCCCAGGAGTATTGGTGCAGGAACCGAAAAGACAGATGTTGGGATCTTCATCACACTCATTTATATCTGCAGACAGCAAGACAATTTACTGATTTAATCAAATCAATACACTGCTTAATATCTGAAAATAACTGGTCCACATTGTACAGTTCACTAGCCATTGGATATTCAATGTGAAACAATATATTATCTTGTCTGTATGATTAATTATCTTTAAAATAAACTGTTATTGCTTCAAAAGTCAAAGGTTATATCCAGTTTCAGTGATCTATATGACCCAGACTTCTAAGTCGGTCTCCAGTTCTCTGGACTTGACTCCTAGGAGGTGGCTGTATGTCTGCCTGCAGGCCTGAGAGGACCACGCCCATGTCTCAGGGGCATCGCATCCTCAGCACTGGTCCTCTTCTCTGATGCCCCTCGCCCTCAGCAATCCACACTGGGGAGCTGGAGTCACATTCTTTCCTCTCCGTAACTGTTCAACTTTCATAATCAAGCAATATGTGGCCTCCTCACTTACATTCGAACTCAGCAGCATTTGCCACCTGGATTATCACGTCTCCCAACTAGACTGCTGCTCTTCCTTATCCCACTTCCATACCGCCACCAGGGTTTGCTTTCTACAACATGTACCTATTTGAGAATCTGTGCCTACAGAACCAGGGAGCTTAGATGTTGGGATGAGATTTTTATCATTTCGCCCTTACCCTAGAATGATTCCTTGAACAGACAAGGATTCCTTACCAGTGATATCTGGCCCCTTTTCACTAGAAGTGCTTATTTAATGGGTGATTTTTAACTAAATGAATAAACACTACATGATGCCAGGCACATCAGAACATAAGTTCCACGAGGATGTCATGTGTCTGTCTAGATCACTGCTGCATCAGCATGGGTCTAGCTCAGGGTCTAGCACATACTGCGCTCTCAGCTTACACTGGCGGAATTTTAGTGAATAAGTCGAATCACTTCCTTGCTCAAAGAACCTGCACTGCTCTGTGCCGCCTGCAGGACTAAGAGCCACCTTGTGAGTTGGCCACCGATGCCCCTGACCACACTTGTTCTGCCTCTGTTTTCAAGCTGCCTCTCTGTTCCATCCCCTTTTTGATCAGTCAATGTATCAAACTCAGGGACACCTCAAATGTCGCCAATCCTTACGCTAGGCTTCCTGACCTGCTCTCCTTTCACCACCACCATCATTATTCACAGCCTCCTACTGTGACCCACATCCTGAAGAGACGCCAGTGCAGTGTCTGTCGCACTGGATTGTAAGGGCAGCTTTACAACATGGAGTGATTTACAAAATCTCTTAGGCAGTAAGTTACCTTACTTACTGGCAAAAGCTGCATTTTTGTATTTCCAGCATCTGAAAGATGTTGCATGTCCACAGTCATGTCCATGGAATGTCAGAATGGATGTGTGTGTGTGTGTGTGTGTGTGTGCGTGCGCATGTGTGTGTGTGTGTGCACAGAGTTCGTGGTAGGAAGCATTTCATCTAGAAAAATGGGTAGAAGAGATTCTAGGCTGAAAGAAATAGTCTTACAGCGAAGTAAGTTAATTGAAAACACACTTCTAAGACATGTGAAGTAGTGGTGGGTGTTTATCAGTGGATAAAGAAAATAAGATGCTCCCGAGGTTAAAAAACATCTAATTGAATCACAGGTTGTTTTTTCACTAAGATGAACAGTAGCCAAGTCTTTGTGATACAAAGAGGCACACGTATTTTTATTTCTCTCCTAATGGCTCACACACTGCCATTATGCCTATTCCATAAGGAGATGGACCACAGAGATGATGAAGATTAAGTATAAACAAAGAAGATGAAAGAAAAGATCTTAAACTCTTCAAGAAAGTTTTTGTTAAGATGCTTCTAGTGTTATTATTATTTTTAAATAATAAAACCACTAGAAGATCTTACAATGAACTATACAAATCAGACAAAAATGGGCAAAAGATATAAACACCAAATTAGAATGACTAAAGTGAAAGTGAAGTCGCTCAGTTGTGTCCAACTCTTCGCAACCCCATGGACTGCAGCCTACCAGGCTCCTCTGCCCATGGGATTTTCCAGGCAAGAGTACTGGAGTGGGGTGCCGTTGCTAAGGATACCCATTATTTGTATTATATGAGCTGAAAAATAATTAATTTACTATGTAAACTGTTTCCTTAGGTTCTGTCTATATAAGTCCCTTAAATGTGAACAGAATTTAAAAACAGAATTTAAAAAACTGAGTAATTCAAAGGCAAAAAACTCTCAGCAATCATTTCATGTTAGAAGAATCACACTAAGATGCTGGTGCTTCTGAATTTCAACAAGACTGTTAAAAATAATTTCTACAAAAGTGAAATAAAGTAACTGTAAAAAGGTCAGTCTTCATCATGCCCCCCAGGCAATTCTGGGACTCACTTTTGATGTGGTTACAAGATTTCTTGTACGCTGGGAGGGTTTCCACAGAGAAACATCTGTTATGACAAATGGATTAATATTTTCTGTTTTGACATGTGGCTTTCCCAAGGAAAAAAAAGTCTCAACAGCATTGTCAAGATTTTCTGCTTCACATTTCTAGGACTCTAGACACCTTTAATAGCTGTTTTAAAATTGGTTGCCAAAGATTACAATTTTTGTAGACACTCTTTAAATTCGGTAGAAGGTCTCTATTAACATTTGGAAAAAAGATTAGAGTGCACTGAAAATTCTTTGACTAGTATAAGATTTCTGCTAATGAAAAAATCCCACATCCTCAAATTCTTTATTCCCACCATTCCACCTTCAAATTATTTCTGATGGTTCAATAAAACAGATGTAGCCAGCTAGGCGTTTAACTCCGTGGGTCAGCATGCTTACAGTGGTTTAGATTTAGCATATATCCACAGAGTCTGTACCAGGTCTCATTATCCTAAACGGTTCATGGACTCAAACACCAGCCTTACCGATGCAGTTCTCGCTTTTTACTTCATACCCTGGGGGACAGATACATCTGAAAGACCCCTCCAAATTCTGACAGGTGCCAGGAGAACAAGAGCCGGGCAGGGCAACACACTCATTAGTATCTTTAAAGAGAAACAAGAGGAAAAAAAATGACTTACAGATGACATCATTGCTGCCAAATGACAGGAACAGGACTTCAACTCAAGCCCCTCTATCTGCCAGGTCACTATGGGGAAATATGCCCTCGGAGATTCTTGACACACTGAGGATTACTCGTTTGGCAAGAGGCTAATTTTCCTTTGTCTGCTTTAATTGAGACACAGATAGCCTCAAGCTCTGTCCCAATCAAAACCTTGCATACAATTCCAAATCTTTGGTTTATACCTTTTACCAAAACTTCCCATGAAACTTATCTTGGCCCATGTACTCAGATGACCAAATGAAATGCAAATGAGTCCCAAAGTTGGTGGTGCTGAGGGTGGGGGGAGTCACATCATTATTTTACAAAACAAAACAACACAAAGACTTTATTTTATTGTTTGTTGTTTCAATACTTACCTATACAGTTCTTGCCGTCTGGGGTAAGTTCATAACCTTCATTACATAAACACTTGAAGGAGCCAACTTCATTAAAACACCGTCCATTTCTACACACCTGACCAAAAAAGGAGCTGCACTCATCGATGTCTGTAAGTAAATAAGAGTCACTTTTCAGAGAGAGCGCTTACATATATTGTGTATCACAAGTCGCAACTTAAAAACATATTTATTGGTAGACATTTACAAAAACCCTACATTACAATCTCTCATCAACAGAGAAAAGTGTCTTATATCATAAGGATCAGGTGACTAATAATGTCACATAGACCTCTCCTGTTGGTTTAAGCTTTCCATTCTTTCCAACCAAAAATAGCTCTTTTCCTGGGTAAAAGAGGACACACGGATTTAACTGGATTGTCCAGTTTGTAGAGAACTGTATCTGGAGGGAAGCTGACTGTATTCAAAGGACAAATAACAAAGCATATAAAACATGGAAAAATCAATTTTATGAAAAACGCTCTAGAATTGCTGCCATGTTTTGCTTACAAAAAACAGAATCTGAAAAAAAAAAATGTGCTTAACTGTTAGGTTTTCAGTTAAGCTTAGGGATGAGTAATTTTTTGTTTGTTTACAGATTATACTTCAATCAGAGCCATATCTGTATCTTTCCTTCTCCTCAGCTGTATAAAGGGTCTAGAAACTATAGACAACAAGGTGGTAGTTAAATAAAATGTTCAATCAGGTCTGAATTTTTCGCAGTTGAAGAATTTTGAAAAACAAGGAAAATTAAAGAATATATATTGGAATAAGTTAGGAGGTGGGTTTGACCGGCGATGGTTCCATAAAAGCAGGAAGCCTGAGTTACTTTCACACTAACTCACTGGATTATGTGAATTAAGAGATGTTATGTGGGAAAGCACCACTACAGAGTCTGTGTGCTGTGCTTAGTTGCTCAGTCGTGTTCTGACTCTGCGTCCCCATGGAATGTAGCCCACCAGGCTCCTCTGTCCATGGGATTCTCCAGGCAAGAATACTGGAGTGGGCCGCCATGCCCTCCTCCAGGGACTCTTTCCAACCCCGGGATCTAACCAAGGTCTTCTGCATTGCAGGTGGATTCTTTACTATCTGAGCCACCAAGAAGGCACTACAGAGTCTGGCACATGATAAATGAAATATCCTTAATGCTCTTCGTTGTATCTTTTACTAACTTCTCCACCAACTACAGGATCCACTTCCTCCTCCTCCAGTCACTTTCAATTTTTATTTCAATCACTGTCTGTTAGAGGCAAAGACTAAAATTCTGTACCATGTAGAGAAGACAGTTTTATTTTCCACTGAGAATTTACAGTCCTTCACAGAGATTAAATAGGCTTCTGAGGCTGGTTCAGAAACCTAGTCACCATGCTTTCTTCCTGTGGGAAAAAGCAGCCCTGGCTTCAAGAGCTGATTGAAAATAGTTTCAAGACACAATATGTTTCTAAGTTGGAGACTGTCCGTGTTTGAATATAAATCAAGAATGGATTATATGAAATACTTGTAATAAACCTGAAACCATAAGAGGTCTGCCTTTGATACCATCTAAGTGGTAAAAATAACCCCAAACCATAAATCAGTCCCAATAGTTTACTATCGTCTGCATGGCCTTTACCCTTAAATCGATTTGACTAAGTACTAAACCCAGCAGACTGTCTCATGATTCAGTTCAGTTTAGTCGCTCGTCGTGTCCAACTCTTTGCGACCCCATGAATTGCAGCACACCAGGCCTCCCTGTCCATCACCAACTCCCAGAGTTCACTCAAACTCATGTCCATCAAGTCAGTGATGCCATCCAGCCATCTCATCATCTGTCATCCCCTTCTCCTGCCTTCAATCCCTCTCAGCATCAGGGTCTTTTCCAATGAGTCAACTCTTTGCATCAGATGGCCAAAGTACTGGAGTTTCAGCTTTAGCATCAGTCCTTCCAATGAACACCCAGGACTGATCTCCTTTAGGATGGACTGGTTGGACCTCTTTGCAGTCCAAGGGACTCTCAACAGTCTTCTCCAACACCACAGTTCAAAAGCATCAATTCTTCAGAGCTCAGCTTTCTTCACGGTCCAACTCTCACATCCATACATGACCACTGGGAAAACCATAGTCTTGACTAGACCTTTGTTGGCAAAGTAATGTCTCGGCTTTTGAATATGCTATCTAGGTTGGTCATAACTTTCCTTCCAAGGAGTAAGCGTCTTTTAATTTCATGGCTGCAGTCACCATCTGCAGTGATTTGGGATTACTGGAGGCAATACTGTGACTTCAGTTAACCAAAAGTTAGTCAATGATATTACATATCTTGTGGCACATGCTCGCAATTTGAATTATAAAAATTTATTCATTCTTTGCCTTTATTCTGTGTTTAGGATATTCTGTAGACATGAAAGAGAAGCAATAAGGGACTGAGTACTTACCCATGCAATCATTATTATGAGTGAGTGCAAAGCCTGGGTAGCAGAGACAGTTATAGGATCCAACGGTGTTTTTACAAGTTCCATTTCCACATGGATGCCGCTCACACTCATCAACATCTACAAAGAAACATTGGCTCAAAGGAATTCAGTTTTTAACCAGAAAAATGTAGCCTATTAAATTTTTAGATTTTTTTTTTTAAACTACTGGCTTACTTAGATTTTTCTCATTCAATACTAAGAATCCACATTTATTTAAGGAAAGTAAGTATGAGGTAGAGAAAACTCTAAGGTAAAAATTATTAAGAAAAATTGGCACTTGATAACTTACAGGAACATATAAGATTCAGAAAAGAACTGGACTAATAAGCAAGCAAGATTAGCCTACATTTCCTTAGTGAGTTTTTTTAATAAATAAGTTTGCTTGTCAATTATGAGGAAATAAATCTTCTGAAACACTGAAACAATTTGTACTATTAAGCATTATAAATGCTTCTCCAGAAATTTTCATATCTTAATTTGATCAGTACAAAAAAGGTAAACTTTAACTTCCTAAATTTTATGAATCAGTAGACTCTAAATTGAAGCAGTCTATTAGAGTTCAATGTTACTAGCCTTCAAAAACACGGAACTAATATTTAGAAAGGTCACAGTCATATAAAGGAGGAGACTCCGTATGTAGACTATGGATTCCAGGCTGCTAAAACTCTTTCGTTGTGAAAAAAGGGGGGCATTATTGTTCCTTTGGAAAGAAGCTTTGTTTAAGAGAGATATTACCAAGGAGTCTAGCTGATTTTCATCATGGGTGAATTGTTAAAACCAAGGACAGATTTATTCCATATGAATCTCTGAATCATAAATATCATATATATATATATATATATTAGCAAATCATACCCTCTTTCTCAGAGAGAGCAGCCAGGAGAAACATATAAGCAAGACATCTTAGACAGTTCATGCAAATAGGGCCACATCCTCCATGTGTCCTTTGCACAAGCATTCCCTAGAGAATTTTTCCTGCGACCACGGACGATGTCTGCAAGGGATCTCTTAGGAGGCACTGGGAGAATGGAGACATTCTCCAGGGGGTGCTCGTGTACAGATATGCCATGCTGCTGCTGCTGCTGCTGCTAAGTCGCGTCAGTCGTGTCTGACTCTGTGCGACCCCACAGACGGCAGCCCCCCAGGCTCCCCCATCCCTGCGATTCTCCAGGCAAGAACACTGGAGTGGGCTGCCATTTCCTCCTCCAATGCATGAAAGTGAAAAGTGAAAGTGAAGTCGCTCAGTCGAGTCCGACTCTTCGTGACCCCATGCCAAAAGGAAACTAATTCTGCCTTTCTGCTGTACCAAAGTCTGTACGATTCAAAAAGATAGTGTATCTTAAATACCAAAAGAGTAGACGCACAACTTCGGCTTGTTCTGCACTGAGAGGTGCTAATTATAAATAGTCAACTTTTAAATTTAATTTTCCTCCTGCAAGTGCAGAGTGCTTCAGTGGAGATGAGCCAGTGGCTGACATCAGTTTAAGGAGTTCAGCTGAGTTCCAAGGTGAGTTTCGAAGTTAAGCTGAGTTCCAAAAGCCCCTCTGCTTTTGAAATCTTAATCATCAGCTCAGCAAGTACTTACTGAACACAATTATTGCTTAACTAACCATCACATTAGCTACTGTACTGGGGCTTTTCAAAGTTTCACCATCTTTGCTTCTAAAAACTGTTTTTAAGACTTGAAACAGCCAAGCAAGCAGATATATCTCATATGTTCAGTGATTTGGGGGAAAGAAGCATATGTGTGTGTGTATGTGTTCATTTCAACACTGCCACCCTTACTACTGCCTTGCATTCTAGCATTCCAAAAGGCTTTTCTGAGTGGAACTGTGCCTGTGTGCTAAGTCGCTTGAGTCATGCCCAACTCTTTGTGACCCCTATGAACCGTGGCCTGCCAGGCTCCTCTGTCCATGGGGATTCTCCAGGCAAGGAACACTGGAGTTGGCTGCCATACCCTCCCTCCAAGGGATCTTCCTGACCCAGGGATCAGACCTGCGTCTCTTATATCTCCTGCATCGAGAGGTGGGTTTCTTTACCACTAGCACCACCTGGGAAGCCCCTTGAGTGGGAACAAAGAGGGGTAAATGGAGAGCTGGTACCGTGGCGACTTCCATGAAACGCTGTCTGAAAGCTCAGGTTAATAAGCATGTGAAAGCCATCTGGGGAAGAAAGCTGTGACCACTAAATCCCAGAACATATTGTGGTGTGTCCTGCTTACAGATTTTACATTGACTGAAACCATAAGTAGTTTCACATAGCTCATTTTTTGTTAAGACTGTTTCTGACAGAGGCAGGTAGTTACTTGTGGCGGGTGCCCGAATGGTAATCTCCTCTGGAGTCTCAGCTCCATGACACGCCCTGGAGATAATGTTTTCCTTCTTACCCATGCACATCGTCTGGTCCTGAGAAGCCTTAAAGCCGTTGTGGCAGATGCACTGGTAACTCCCTTGTAAATCCACACACAGGCCATGACTGCAAACATTAGGAATTTCTAAACACTCGTTGCGATCTAACACAAAAAAATAAAACACATGTTACACGTATCTGATCTTTATTAAGATTCCTTCATTTTTTTCCCACAGGCATTGTTTCTATAGCCTGCTAGTAATTATTACAGATAGGCTGAAAACGAACCATAACAAGAGCTGAATAAAAATAAGGCAAGGCTTTAAAGTATGCAAGCATCTTTTTAAAAAAATTTTAAATCACGCGATCATTGGTATATCTCAAGGACATTATTTTATTTTAGTTTAAATTCTAGGAAAAATCCATTGAGAGACTTCTTTTTCTAACAAAAGAATCTAAAAGATATGGTAAAATAGATTCAATATGAATGAATAGATTTACTTGGAAAATCTCCCCAAAATTATATTTGAAAATATCTTTTTTTTGATAAGAGAGCATACGCAGTTTTTTAGTGCAGGAACTAAGTATACAGAATTTGCTGAAAGTAGTGAAAGTGTTGGTCACTCAGTTGCGTCTGATTCTTTGCAATTTCATGGACTCTCGCCCGCCAGGCTTTTTCGTCCATGGAATTCCCCAGGCAAGAATACTGGAGTGGATTGCCATTCCCTCCTCCAAGGGATCCTCCCTATCTAGAGATTGAACCCAGGTCTCTTGCACTGCAGGCAGATTCTTTACCATCTGAGCTACCAGAGAGGCCTGCAGTGGTGTTCAGTATCAAAGGATGAGTCATTCTCTTCTTACCTACACAGGCTCCGTTGGGTGAAAGTTTGAAACCTGCAGCGCACTCGCACCGGTAGCTGCCTGGACTGTTGATGCAGTCTGCATTTCGCTGGCACAGGTTATCGCCATTCTGCACTCATCGATATCTGAAAGGGCAACAATTCCATTTTTCAAACTTCATTATGGCATCAGTATTACATTCACTTAATCAATTTGGTGATCAACTCCTAAATGCTGTAGTAGAAACAGTAAGTCAGAAAACTTCTAAAAACCAGTCATGTCTGCTGAACTTTCCTGGATAAGGTCACTTATTGCTCAGATTACCTTCGCAGACCAGTAGCAGGTCATTGTAGCTGAATCCCGTAGGGCATTCACAGCGGAAACTGCCAATTTGGTTAATGCACACACCATTTGCACAAATGCCTGGAATCTCTTTACATTCATCAATGTCTGCAATTGAACAGATTTGATCAAATATATGGTTCTGCTTAATGTATTTATCATAAAACACTGAATAATGCTAAACACACACTCAGTCTCAAAAATCAATCCTATACTGGTATGAGTGATTTTGTGGTTTATGAAAGCATATAGACTACAAAATATTTCCTTTGAACAGTAATGAAAGAATGGAAGTAGTTGATCAAATATACCAAGTGATACTAGTGTCAAGAGAGCAAATGAACTTCCTAGGGAATCAAGCTTCCTCTTAAGTTACATGTCAGGCTTACTTAATTGCTATTACTCATTTGATAAAGTCAACTGTATTTTCCTAATTTTATGTCCTTTGTAATCTGTGCATTGATAATGGACATTTAAAATTATATTGTCCATTTAATCTTTGAGGAAAAAAAGTAGACTGTACAAGAGAAAGCACATTCAGAAGAAAGAAATGTATATAATTAATAATTCTGCAAATTCATAAGTAGATAGAATACTGTAAAAATACATATAAAACTTAAACATATACTCATAAAAACAGACAATAAAGGTTAATAAAATAAAGTGGATTACTTAGAATCATGTATTGATAGATACAATATTCATAATGAGAAAAACTAAAGCTTTAGCTTGATATATATGAAATCTTGAGGTAGTCACATAACTATTATATCATCAATCACCAGGCTAGCAAACCCACTCCAGGCTGATGCCTAATCCCACTATTAACACTTGGTTATCTGTAAACATGCTACTTCTTTCTTGTCTAACTATATCAAATCCAAATCCAGAGTATTATCTTTTATGATACTTTAAACTTGAAAAACACTGAACTAATTTTTACAAAATGCTACATATATGTATTAAAAGAAATATAATCTAGAAAAACTCACCAACAGCTTTTCCAGTGTGAATGTCAAAGGTGAATCCAGGAATATTTCCACATATGGTTTTAAAGTCAGCTTTAAAATATAAACAAAGCAAATACACTCTTAAAATTCTCATACTCCTTCGAAATAACACTTTATATAGTATTACTTTAACTGACCAATATATTTTATATTATTCACAACAAGACACTTTAATTCAATTATATTTATTTGACTACAATATCAGTTTTTGCATGGAGTGAATGAATCTAGGCATTCTTTTATCATTATTATTATTGCTGTTCTTATCATTATTAAACATTTTACTATTTGGATACTAGAAGATAAGTAAATGATTATGAGTTCAAAATATCTACTTAAGGCATTTAAGCTCTTTTTATTTTGATACTCAGGGCTTTAAGAATGATCCAACTTATGTAAGTTGAAAAACTAGGTTAGTGTACAAATTTAAAAAAGAATTAGAATTGCACAAAGGCATAGGCATGCAAAGATAATTTTGTAGTGGTGAAACATGTTCACAATGAGTAACGAATGAGCCATGACTTTTATCTTTCTTAACATAAACGTCTCTTTGTTGGAACGTGAAATTTGAGGCATCAAAAACAACGTCTCATGGAATGAAACAGACTATGAGAGTTACTCGGAGAAGGCAATGGCACCCCACTCCAGTACTCTTGCCTGGAAAGAAAATCCCATAGATGAAGGAGCCTGGTGGGCTGCAGTCCATGGGGTCACTAAGAGTCGGACGCAACTAAGCGACTTCATGTTCACTTATCACTTTCATGCATTGGAGAAGGAAATGGCAACCCACTCCAGTGTTCTTGCCTGGAGAATCCCAGGGACGGGGGAGCCTGGTGGGCTGCCATCTATGGGGTCGCACAGAGTTGGACACGACTGAAGCGACAGCAGCAGCAGCAACAGCAGCATGAGAGTCACTACTACACATAATTCACCAAACTAACAGGACATTCTAGAGCCAGACATCCTGGAATGTGAAGTCAAGTGGGCCTTAGAAAGCATCACTACGAACAAAACTAGTGGAGGTGATGGAATTCCAGTTGAGCTATTTCAAATCCTGAAAGATGATGCTGTGAAAGTGTTGCACTCAATATGCCAGCAAATTTGGAAAACTCAGCAGTGGCCACAGGACTGGAAAAGGTGAGTTTTTATTCCAATCCCAAAGAAAGGCAATGCCAAAGAATGTTCAAACTACTGCACAATTGCACTCATCTTACATGCTAGTAAAGTAATGCTCAAAATTCTCCAAGCCAGACTTCAGCAATACGTGATCCGTGAACTTCCTGATGTTCCAGTTGGTTTTAGAAAAGGCACAGGAACCAGGGATCAAATTGCCAACATCCAATAGATCGTGGAAAAAGCAAGAGAGTTCCAGAAAAACATCTATTTCTGCTTTATTGACTATGCCAAAGCCTTTGACTGTATGGATCACAATAAACTGTGGAAAATTCTGAAAGAGATGGGAATACCAGACCACCTGACCTGCCTCTTGAGAAACCTGTATGCAGGTCAAGAAGCAACAGTTAGAACTGGACATGGAACAACAGACTGGTTCCAAATAGGAAAAGGAGTCCGTCAAGGCTATATATTGTCACCCTGCTTATTTAACTTCTATGCAGAGTACATCATGAGAAACGCTGGACTGGAAGAAACACAAGCTGGAATCAAGATTGCTGGGAGAAATATCAATAACCTCAGATATGCAGATGACACCACCTTTATGGCAGAAAGTGAAGAAGAACTAAAAAGCCTCTTGATGAAAGTGAAAGAGGAGAGTGAAAAAGTTGGCTTAAAGCTCAACATTCAGAAAACGAAGATCATGGCATCTGGCCCCATCACTTCATGGGAAATAGAAGGGGAAACAGTGGAAACAGTGTCAGACTTTTTTTGGGCTCCAAAATCACTGCAGATGGTGACTGCATCCATGAAATTAAAAGACGCTTACTCCTTGGAAGAAAAGTTATGACCAACCTAGATAGCATATTCAAAAGCAGAGACATTACTTTACCAACTAAGGTCCATCTAGTCAAGGCTATGGTTTTTCCTGTGGTCATGTATGGATGTGAGAGTTGGACTGTGAAGAAGGCTGAGCGCCGAAGAATTGAGGCTTTTGAACTGTGGTGTTGGAGAAGACTCTTGAGAGTCCCCTAGACTACAAGGAGATCCAACCAGTCCATTCTGAAGGAGATCAACCCTGGGATTTCTTTGGAAGGAATGATGCTAAAGCTGAAACTCCAGTACTTTGGCTACCTCATGGGAAGAGTTGACTCATTGGAAAAGACCTTGATGCTGGGAGGGATTGGGGGCAGGAGGAGAAGGGGATGACCGAGGATGAGATGGCTGGATGGCATCACTGACTCGATGGATGTGAGTGTGAGTGAACTCCGGGAGATGGTGATGGACAGGGAGGCCTGGCGTGCTGCGATTCATGGGGTCACAAAGTGGGACATGACTGAGCAACTGAATTGAACTGAACTGAACTGAACAGGACCTTTTAGGAATTCTGAGTTTTAAGTAGCATAATTCTTTGAATGCCCACTGCTACATACAGGAATAAAACTCTTGAAAACAGCATCAGGTAAAATACAGAAAACTATAATCTAAGTGCCATCTGAGAGCCTAGATTGTTAAATGGGGAAAACACAATCCCTTCAATAAATAGTGCTGGGAAAACTGATAGCCACTTGCCTAAGGCTGGAACTGGCCACTTTCTGACATCATATAAAAAATAAAACTTTGATCAGATTGGAGACTTAGATGTAAGACTGGAAGCCATAAAACTCTTAGTAGAAAACATAAGCAGGATGCTCTCCAACATTGGTCTTTGCAATATTTTTTTTGAATCTTTCTCCCCACGCAAGGGGAAAAAAAGCAAAAATAAACAAACGGGACTATATCAAACTAAAAAGCTTTTGCGCAGTGAAGGAAACCATCTACAAAAGGAAAAGGCAATATATTGAATAGAATGAGATGTCTGCAAATGATATATCCAATAGGGGTTAATGTCAAAATATAAAGAGTACTCACAACTCAATATAAAAAAAAATACAAATAATCCAGTTAAAAATGGGCAGACCAGTTGAACAGACATTTTTCTAAGGAAAACACCCAGATGGCCAACAGACACATGAAAAGATGCTTAACAGCACTGATTATCAGTGAAATGCAAATGAGTGTCACCTCATCCCTGTCAGAATGGCTGTTATCAAAAAGATCACAAATAAGTGCTGGTGAAGGTGAGAAGAAATGGCTACTCTTGTATACTATTGGTGGGGATGTAAATTGGTACAGTCACTATGGAAAACAGCATGGAGGTTTCTCAAAAATTAAAAATAAAACTCATAGTTCAGCAATTCCATCTCTGAGCATTTATCTGAAGAAAACACAACACTAATTCCAAAAGACATATACATTCCTATGTTCTCTGTAGCATTGTTTACAAGGGCCAAGATACGGAAGCAACCTAAGCGCCCACTGATGTGCAAACAGATAAACAAGATGGTATATTGTAGGTGTGCGTGTGTATATATATACACACACACATATTATTACTCAGCCATGTTGTTGAAATCTTGCCGCTTTCAACAACATGGATGAATCTAGAGGGTATTTTGCTCAGTGAGGTAAGTGAGACCGAGAAAGACGAGCAGTGTATGATTTCACTTATACGTGGAATCTAAAAAGCAAAACGAATGAAGAAACAAAAGAGAAATAAGAATCTTGTTATAAAGAAAAACCTGGTGGCTTCCAGAAGGGAGGGGCGTAGAGGGTAGGGCAAAATAGATGTGAGGGATTACGAGGTACATATTTCCAGCAAGAATATACATAAGTCACAGCAAAGTAATGTTCAGCATAAGGAATATAGTCAATAAAATTGCAATAAAATTGTGCAAGGACGTATGGTTACTAGACTTATCGTGGAGATAAATCCATCATGTGTATAAATGTCAAACCACTGTGCTGTAATCCTGAAAGTAATATAATATTATTTATCAATTATACTTCAATACAAAAGAGAAAATCCATCTGCCCATTGAATTTGAGCCACTGAAAAAGGCCCTATATGTCCCTTTCCCCTATCTCTCCTTAATTTCATTTCATCATGTTAAATGAAATATTTTAATAACTATACCCTGACTAATACTGTATTTGGTAACAAATGCATAATCATTGTTTATTTGTCCTATTGGTTCAACGTTAGTAACTACAGCTATTAAGAGTGACCACTTTTCAGGTCATAAAAGAACCTGAGTGGGCAACAATTTTAAGATGATTCTGTTGCTCTTGTCTCTATTACCTTTCAGTTTTTCTTTCAAGAGAATCTTTGGAAAAAATTTTACTACATAAAGAGCAGTTCTCTTTACTGTCTAAAAATTTCATGTAAGTTTGAGGGAATGGATGCATAAGGAAAACTCTGATACTAAGTTGCTTTTACATGAAGTTTGCTCATCAAATCCATTTTTTTTTGCATGTTTTCCAAGACCAAACTTAATGAGCACGTTGGAATTTAAATAATCACAATTTATCAAAATGGCACAAACAGATTCTCACTAAATACTTCTTTTATGAAGAGAAGAGTAATTAAAGCAGCATGTTTAAATGGACTGGTTTTATAAAATTCTAACTTGAAGAGTCAGAATAAGCAATGGGGCTTATTTTCAGGATCTAGACTTTACTCGAGGGACATCTCAGAAATCAGTGGTTGGGCCTTAAAGAGGACTGGCTGCCTGAGAAACCCAGCATGCGAGTTCCTGGATCTTTTCAGAACTGTGTCTGCGTTTCGCACCCCCGTGGTTTCACTCGAGTGTCACGTGCCTCCCCGTGTCCCTAACTCGGCTGCCCGTGGAGCAGGCGCTGTGTGCTTACCTGTTCCTGGCGTTGGGCACGGTTCACAAGGTTTGTTCCAGGCTTTGCCCACATTGTACGTGCAGCAGCACATCCTCTTTGTCACATTAAAAGGCAACTCATTCTCACAAGTGGTTCCATTATAGCTCCGGTAGCAGAAGCTTTTTCTCATGTCTACATAGAGAAAAACAAAAATGCCAACCCGTCCGGCCAGCAAGCCGCTAATAATAAACCCCATACACCTGGAGACACTAAAATTCCTCGACTAACTCTGAAAATTTTTATGGTCATGTGGAAGTATCTTAAAATAATTCTTTAAGTTGAACATAAATCATTTTTAGTTAAGCATCTTTCCTGTTTTTAAGTAAGGGATTTACTTTTAATTTTCTTGGGGGGACAAAGTTAATAGATATTTCTATATTCAAATGCATTTAATTTAAAAAGCATTACATATTAGATTTTGAATGTTCTCTTATTTGTAAAACAATGTTCAATTTATATGAATGGAAAATAAAAGTATTTAAGAATATATAATTACAATATTTGTTGAAATTTTCTACCTCAGACTCATGCTTTATAGCATGTAACTATGTAGCCAAAATATATTAAAAATATGACATACAGCCATAAGTTTATAAGACTTTGAAATACTTTACTATTCAGAGAGATTTAACTTCCAAACTTTCTGAATAATTATGACACGTTTGCCTCTGAGAGATAACTGATGGCCAGGAAGCCAGCAACAGTGACCTCATCAACTTCAGAGCTTTACCTACCCATGCAGTTGTGGCCTCCATTGACCTGCATGTATTCAGGTGGGCAAATGCAGGTGTAATTTCCCAGGGTGTTGTAGCAGGTCCCAGGCCCACACACACCAGGATGTGCAAAACACTCATCAATATCTACGGGATGCAAGAATACCCATTAATTAGTAAATATTTTCCCAATGAATTTAAGTGACTTAAACAGCTGAACAAAGCATATGGCTGAGTCTCCCAATTTTTATTTTTATAGAACTCATCTTACTTTTTATAAAATTTAGAATTTAAGGCAATTATACAGGAAACACCCCCAAAATGCATTTATGTCACATACAATATGCCCTTCTTCAGAAAAATGAAAATCTAGCATTTAAAAATAAAAGTGATCAAAATAAATTATTCCAAAGTGGCAAAAAAGTGGTGCCTATATTTTTAAACTGAAATTTCATACTCTTCAGATGGAATTGTTTTACAGCTACTTTCCTCTTACGTCACTGAAATCAAATTTTAGTGCCAATTTTAAATTGAAGGTACTTAGAAAAGCCTTTTTCTTTATAGCTCCTTTCAAATTAACACCCATTCAGAGATTCTAGAAGTAGCACAGTTTCTGGTTATTCTCCTTATTAAAGCATATTCTTCCAGATGCACTTATCTAAAATGTTCCAATAGAAAAGTTATAATGGAAGTAATTATACTACATGCTTAATGTTTATTTTTACAAGCATTCATTCATTCATTCCATAAATAAATACTGAGATTCTACTGTAAGGTAGAACTCATAGCTATAAAGATGAATTGGATGTGGCCCTTGCTTCAAGAAGCTCCCAGTCTAGTGGGAAGACCAGGCCCCTAAAGGATGATTACACTGCCACATGAGAAGTGGGGGATGGAACCAAGAAAGGCATTTGCATAATCTTTGAACTGTTTCATATGCTGTTGTTCAACATTAAAAAGTTACTGAAAGTATTAACCTAATGGTCCCACTTTAAACATACATATTTTTCTATATAAAATATAAAGTTAAAATATGAGTGAATAACTTATATTGAATGCTTTCATACTATTTCAGCTCTCTCCCTTTACCATCAACCCATTTACTCAGAGAACAATAATAGTAAATTACTGCAAATAATCTGTAAATTAATTTAGCTATTATCATATAGGGCTTTCCTGGTGGCTCAGATGCTAAAGAATCTGCCTGCAAGGCAGGAGACCCAGGTTCAATTCCTGGGTCAAGAAGAACCTTTGGAGGAGGGCATGGCAGCCCACTACAGTATTCTCGTCTGGTGAATCCCCATGGACAGAGGAGTCTGGTCAGCTACAGTCCATGGGGTCACAAAGAGTCAGACACAACTGAAGTGACTTGGCATGCATGCATCATTATACAACTTAGAAGCACTGACAGAAAAGAAAAAAAACCATGAACCAGTCTCATCATAGCCCTTGATAAAACCTGAAGATGGACTCTTTTCTCCAGACCTGACCAATAATTTTTTTAAAAAGAGCACTAATAATTTTTAGGTATGAATTCATCTCACCTTCACAGATGCGCGTTTCCTCGCTGAGGTAGTAGCCTTGAGGGCACTCACACTGGAAGCTACCGAAAGTGTTAATACAGTTTCCACCCTGGCAGAGTCCTGGTAACTCCTGGCATTCTCAATGTCTGCAAAAGGGGAGACAGCTCAGATACTATCATGAAAGACAAGAGTCACTCTGAGGACTTTCAAATGTGTGGTACTGTAAGACCTGCAGACGTCCATGCATCCAAGAGAATGCACACTTAAGACAGGAGGTTTATTGTGATCATTAATTCCCCTGGCTTAGTCATGGAACTCTGCTATAATCTGAAAAGAGCAATAACTAAATCTAACAATGGTGAAAGTTGGGAATAATTATAAAAAGAGTTTCCCTGCAGAACAATCACACACCACTGCAATGGATCAAGTCTTTCTGACTTACGGATGGTTTTTCAGCAAACTGGCAACTGTCTACCTGTAATTTTGCAAAATAATCTTGTCTGGACTGTTCTAACTTTTCTACCAGCTTTTCTCTAAAGTAAGCTTTTGTTTAAATCTGGTGCCATCAGAGGTATACTCACCTTCTAAGATGATTGTAATGGGGTTAGGTCTGAAGCCTTCACCTCCAGGACACAAAGTGTAATATTCAGCTACAAAATGAGGGAAAGAAAAAGAAATTTGATAACCTGTGTGCAAGAGGCTGAGACAATGAATTAGCACTTAACAACTGCCAAGCTCAAAGCACATATCCCAAGGGGTGTATCTGTGTTTTCCTAGGTGCCTTTTCAAACAGTATCTTTAAAAGTATATTAACATTCTACTTGAAATAAGATCATTACTTCATAAATTACAAAGTAGAATAACAAAACCCATTTGTTTTTAATTAAAGAAAAAACTACTTTCATAAAATTTGTATCAACAACTTTTTTAGGCTAGTAAATGAGAACTCAAAGATTCAACAATGTTGAGTTTCACCTATGCTCATATCAGGACACACATTTCCATTTAAGATATAACCTGGCTGGACTTGAGGAATACAATGCATCTATGAACCTCAACTAAAACAACTCTGGAAAAGAAGCAGGGATGGCCTTTATCTGTGATACCAGGGAGAACTGATATTATCATCCTTCATCGTGGATTGTGGTTAAAAATTGTTTTTCTTTTCATCATATCAAGAAAAACAGTAAGAAGAGAGGAATTCAGATTCCTTTTATATGAAGCCTTCTTGGCTGGTTTTAGCATAATCACTGAAAGCAGTCCAGATTCAAAGTTTGGACTCTCACTTCCTCCCTTGTCCCCAGCACCAGAAGAATTCGGCAGCTAGTCTTCAGCTACCAGAGGGTCCCTGTCCTCTTCCTCAGCTTCATACTCACTGCTATTGACAGGGGGGCAGGTCTCGCACGGGTTCCCCCAGGCCTTCCCTAGAGAGCAGCAGCAGGAGGAGCGGCTGACGCCCACCCCAATCTCAGTGTTGCAGGACAGGCTCCCGTCGCCCCGAGGACCGAACTTCAGGTAGCAGTTGCCCACGCGGTTGTCTGCGGAGCAACACAGGAGTTTACAATGGTCCTTACAGTAGTAAGAATGTCATTTTGGAGAAAGGTCACTCAAATGATGAAATTCAAATTCGGTACATTAACTCCCTGCACAAAATCATCACTTGCTTTAGAGTTTTTCTAAGTTGTAGGAATTAAATCAATTACAATAATTTCCCATGTTTAGACATCCATATAGTTCATGGGCTAAAGAGAGTAAGCAATTACTCACCTGGGACATTCTGGGCCTTTAATAAAATGAATGAAAAAATAAGTTTCCTAATAATCAATCAGTCTATATCATGAGTTTATCAACAAAGGAAATGAAATCCAGTACAAGTTACAGCAATGTATCTCTATCCTATTACAGAAAATAGTGATAATGCAACCTCCTTCCTCTCCTTCCCATAATCTTTATTCTCCCAAAGTTTTGCTTCAATTTGCACATCAAGCTTTGCAAGTTTTGGAAGAGTCAGTCTGTAACAAGTTTAGAAAGTATTATTTAAGAGAATAAGTGACTCTCACACTTGTTCTTGTATCTATGAGTACCATCCAGATCACTTCATTAGTTCCATCACCCTAAACATGATCAAATTTGTGGTTCCATCTTTCACCTCTCCCCTGAAATCCAGATCCTTCTTCCAAGTGCTAGTATTTTATTTCTCCTCTTAGGTATCTAAGCGGAGAAGGCACTGGCACCCCACTCCAGTACTCTTGCCTGGAAAATGCCATGGACGGAGGAGCCTGGTAGGCTGCAGTCATGGGGTCACTAAGAGTCGGACACGACTGAGCGACTTCACTTTCACTTTTCACTTTCATGCACTGGAGAAGGAAATAGCAACCCACCCCAGTGTTCTTGCCTGGAGAATCCCAGGGACGGGGGAGCCTGGTGGGCAGCCATCTATGGGGTCGCACAGAGTCGGACACAACTGAAATGACTTAGCAGCAGCAGCAAGTATCTAAGAGCTATTTTAAAGTTACCGTGTCTAAGGTCAAACACTTGATACTCTTGCCTCCACATAAAAAACCTGCTCCAATCCTCTCCCAGGCATTTTTTTTTTTTTGCATTTTCAATAAACAGAAAACTCATTTTTTTAAACTGCTCAGGCTCTAAACTTTGGAGTCCAACTTTGACTCCTTATTCAATCCAGTTAATAAGGTCTGTCAACACTACCTTCAAAATATACCTGGAATCTGATGACTTACCACTGCTTACCACTTACATCACTGCAACCTGAGTTCAAGCCACCGTCACCCCTCACTGGACTACTGCAACCGTTTCTAACTCATCTCCTGACCCACCTACAGTCTATGTTTCCTACCATCGCTTCCTTCGGAAGCATTACTTGGGGTCAGGCCACTTCCCATGGCGTCCCTTCTCAAATCAGAGTACAAGCCGAAGTTCTTTACAGTCTACCAAGTAGTCTTCGTCTCCAGCTGCACATTATAACCACTTGGGCAGCTTTTCGTTCTTTTACTTTCTTTTCTCAATTCTTCTAAGTTTTATTTTTGTTGCCGAATCTCAGGTGCTGACAGAAGTGTTAACTCAAGGTTTTGCTCTTACTAGGCTTGTATTCATTCATCCTCTCTTCTTTCCTCCCTACTACTCTTTCCCTCTTATCCCTGCTTTCCATCTCCTTCCTCTTCCCCTACTCAAACATTGGAAAGTGTTAATATTACTTTTTATGGTCTGTGCTGTTGCAAAATTTGTATTTTGGGTTTTTTTTGGTGCACATTTTAAATTTCTGTGAATGGTATTTTGCCATTTGCCTCATTCTATCTTTATAACATGCTGTCAACTGCACACTGCCCAACCACCATTCTTTTTTAATCAACCCACTCTCCAAAAATGGTTTCTAAATTCTTGCCACCACAAATAACAAGGCACTGAACATGTTTCCTTATGTTTCTGGATGGGCCTGTGATGATATTACTTTCTTTGATATAAAGAGCCTCACGAGGAACTGCTGGTTCTCCTCTTAGGAAAAACAGTCACTGTTATCTGCCCTCTGCATCCAACAAACCTTTTTACTTTTCATATTTGTAAGTAATTTTGAAAATAACTTGCAGAAGAAAAAAGCACAAACAACCTTATTAAAATTTTAATGGGAATTTAATAACTAACAAATTTTATTCCATATTTTCTTGGTTTTGAAGAAATATATACCTATGTAAATATAGGTTTTTCTTATACCTACAGAAAGACAGGTTTTTCTTATACCTATATAAATACAGGGTTTTTTTCCCTTGGTTTTGAAGAATTATATAACTAATGGTATAAATACCATTAATTGCTTGCCTTGTCAACTGTCATGCATGAACCTGAAACATATTCATTTTGTAAAACTGAGTCCTTTTCAAAGCCATCTGTCCTGGTCAATACACTGGACAAGGAGCCAGGCAACTTGGGGACACTGCTTCAGCTCTGTCATTTGCAAGCTCTGCGACCTTAAAACAAGTGACTGCACCTCTAGGGCCGTGGTTCCCAAGTCTGTGAGAGGAGGATGTGGGAGCAGATGTCTCAAAAATTCCTGTTTCAAAATATGACTTGGAAGATTAGCAGAATAAAAGTTACCCTGTATTTTGGCAATCTAGTTTACTTAAGGTAAAGGAGTACTACTTTAAGTTAACTGTAGCAAATGCCCATATTACAGTTCATTATCAAGAGAGTAGAGGTATTTAACTCTATGTGCTCTGTCTGTTGGTTTCATATTGCTTTTACTTACCAACACACCCCACACCGGTGGGGTTCAGCTGGAAATCGGGTGGACAGTTACACTCATAGCGACCAGGAGTGTTGACACACAGGCCGTTCACACAGTTTATTGGATCTGCACACTCATCAATATCTAGGAAAAACATTTAGAATGCCCACATCAGCATCTTTATTTTCCTGTGCACACTGCTGTTCCGGAGGATTTGGTGGGAATTCTGAACGTCAGCAGACTAAAAATCTTTAGGAGGGACTTAGCACAATGAAATCCTTGTACACACCTAGAGCAGTTTCCATACAGCAATCAGACAGTATTCACGATGGTATCATTTAATATCTTTAATAAATAAATAATATTGAAATGTTGCAATTCTGAAGGAAACCATGTCATCATTTCTTGCTTGAATTAAACAAATATATGTATAACTGTACACATATGTGGACATCATAAATATATAGAGATATTTTACTAATTTCATGTTGAATATTTAAAATTAAGCTGTTTACATCACAATAAATCAATCTCACAGTTAGAAATAAATGTATCAGAATGTAATTTCCTTTTTCAAAAAAAAATGCATAATCTGAGGCACAGCAGGCTAAGCAGAAATTTGGGGAACTTTTATGTCTAGCACAAAACGTTCTTTTCAATTAATAAGAATACAATTAAGCCCTTAACTGGCCATACCTGTACAGTTCCCTCCTGTTCTGTCCAATTCATAACCATCATCACAGATACAATGAAACATTCCAGGCAAATTATTACATGTTCCAAAGACACAAATATTTTGGAAGGAGCATTCATCAATATCTGGAGATTAAAAAAAATAGTAATCTCTTGATTATAAAGATTTAAATTTATTGGATGACATTAATAAATTATTCCATCTCCTCAGATGTTTTTATGGAGCAAAAAATTTTCTTTTACTTTGACCAGGGATGTCATATAAACAGCAACCAACTAACATTCAGATGGAGCAGAGACATAAAAGGATATTATTCATTTTATTGACAGTATTTTAACTTGTCTTGGGTTGTAAATTACTTAAGTAAAAATGGGCCTGGGGCTTAAACTTTTTTTTTTAATTAGGTACAAACATGTGAAGGGAATAAGATTATAAAAAATGAAAAATAAAAACAAATTCAAAGGTTGCAATAATGAAAACTTCAGATGTTTTAGAAATATCTACAACATGTAAAATATATAACATTTTAAATATCAAATGTATCTTTTAAATTATTTAACTTATTTAAACTTTTTTATTCTGTAATCTGACCTGTTTTAATAAGGTCAGTTATAAACAGGGAAAGACTTTTTTCCCTAGTAGTGTGTAATAAGATCATCATTGCCCACATTCCTTCAATTTCATTAAAACATCTCTGTGGGCCTGAAGTCATAAATTTAGGTTATAAAAGTCTTCCATGAAGCTTTAACTCAAAATAAATGAGAAGTTATTACTCCTCATTCATATGAAAATGAAGGCATATGTATGCCTGTCCAGCTGTAGAAATAATCTGTATTTTTACTCATAGGAAGAGGATGGACATTTTTGTACACAAATAACCTCATATTCTGAGAATGCAGACCAGGCATGCCATTTCAGGCAAGACTAGACAAGTCATTCTAAAATGCTGTCTCAAGACAGTTATATCTTAAGTATAATAGGGTCTTTCATGATAGTTAAAATAAAGCATTTCAATTATCTTATATTTAAAGTATGGTTCAAACTGTGTTTAGAAGTTAAACTGATGTGCAAAGTTGTCTTTACTTGTGTTGGGGCAATAAAGTTATTTTTTTATATAAATGGGTAAAGACTCATTAAGTTAGTTTATAACTGAGTTGCATTAAGCTGTAAATGTAAATGTAATTGTATTATCAGCCCTATGTGTATGCATTTTACTTTTAAATGAATTTTATTACAAATAACTTCCATTGGAACGATGAAAAAGTGTGAAATGAGGTTTTTTAAAAGAATATTGTCTTCTTTTTATAACATTGATATATATTCAGAAATTTGAACAAATAGAAAAGTATTGATAAGAAACAGAAAAGATAGGAAACAACACAGAAAATAAGACAGCAGAAACAAAAATCACTCAAAAATGCTTCTATCCCGACTTATCATAATTGGATGAACAATATTCCAAAAACTGATATTTCTCAATGCATATTCAGAGAGAGTGAACCACTTTCAAGCATCAAATCAATTTTTCATTATGTCAGTAGCTTCTGAAATACTCACATAAACGAATTGATGAAAAATACTAAAACCTTATCACTTTTTGGCTTTATGTTAAATTCAAATGATTTTAAGACAGTATTAGTGGGTTCTACACAATGATGATTAAAAGTAGCATGAATATATATATGCTTCCAACTCATTTTTCTTATTCATATTATTTTTAAATGTTCATGCCATTTACTATAATCTCTAAGGAATTTAGTACTAATTCTTTAAAATCAATAATGTTTTTATTGTCACTTCTTTAATTACTGCTTCCCCCCTCCCCATTTATATTTCTTGATTGGTTGTTTTATTGCTGATAAGTTGTGTTGTTTTCTTCCTCCAAGACAAGAAAGGAGAGCCCATACGTGCTTTCTTTCTGAATTACTTCACATGTCAGAATATGTCTATTGTCTATATAGTTAACTAACTCTGAGGTATAATATTCTTGTCACATGTGTCCTTATAACTGGGAGGGCAGCATTCTCATGTGTATTTGGTTGTCTTGTTCAAGGCTTGCCTTTTCTATCTGGAGTTTGAAGAATCTCTATGACTTAAGCTGACAAATACAATAAAGCTTAAAATTTGTCTTATGATTTACCCCTTCCTGTATATTCAGTTCTTTCTTCTATTTTAGGAAAATGTTTAGTTGTTCAATATGTTTTTCTATTCAACTTTTAGGAACTCTTCACTTCAGAAACACCCATTATACTTAAGCTTATGGCCTTTGTCTTTTCTTAATTTATTTCCCCCTCTCTTTTCACTGTGATTATCTCACTGGTAATTACATTTTCATCTCCTCTATTCTTTGCTGTGTCTATTAATAGTTCTCTTATTTTCCTTGATTGGCCCGTGTCTTTTGTTTCCCCTGATTCTGCAATGTCTTTTCTGTTCTTATGATTACTTTGAACTTGTGCAATCATGTTTTTATTAAGATTATCTATGGTACAACATACCTACATGGAATCTGCCCTTGTTCCTTGACTAATTTTCTTCTACTCTGAATTGATTATTTATGTTTTTGTATATTCTTCTTTTGTTGGTATTTCCATAGAAATAACAGCATAGTAGCTCTTGTTTCAGTTTACTTACACTTTACTTGGTCAGCTCTTTTTTTTTTTTTTTTGATTTTTATTTTTTGGTCAGCTCTTTTGAGAATTTTTATATACAGTTGGTGCTTGAACAACATAGGTTTGAACTGTATGTGTCTATTTAAACATGGCTTTTTTTTTCCAGTAGTAAATATTGCAGCATATGTAGTACACTATCTGTGGTTTGTTAAATATGTGGATCCATGAAAACAGAGGAACGGGGAACACCGAGGGCTGACTACAAGTTGTACACGGATTGCCCACCGAGCTGAGGGTAGGCGTCACCAGCCCCTACATTATTCAAGTGTCAGTTGTACTCCCATACAGTTTAGATGGAACTTCTTGACATCTTCCCTTCTTTTTGAATCCTGGGATTTCTTTGGAAGATAGCTTGGAGTATGGGTTTCACTAAAGCTTCTACTCTGTGGCCCAGAGTTTCATAAAGTGGGGGACGATGAGAAACACAGATGGGAAGACCTCTCCTGGGCTCTGTGTGCTCTTTGTTGATGAACCTGACCCCTGATCTCTCTTCAGACATCATAAGAAATGCTCTGTCTTTGGTTCACTCTGCCTGATGAGAGTCCTAACCTGTCCCTGAGGAGGTTCCTGCTTTTGTACGCTTCCATTTTGGTGAAGAATACTGAGAAATGGCCAACTCTAGCAAACTTTTAAACTCTATAGAAATTAGAGGTAGATGCTGAGTGGACAATGTTGATCAGAGGCTTAATTCAGAGGGGCATTAATTTATAGTAGATGGAAAAATGTCAAGAAACCATTAAGTAGTAACTCAGGATAAACTGTCTAGATGAGCCAGATCTCATAGAAAAAGAAACAACAAAACAAAGGAGAAACAGGCAGAATCACAGAATTATATCTTGGGGATCTCAGAAGTTGACAGCTATCTAAATGGAGCAGAGGGTGACCTGTGTGTGTGCCACTCTCAGATGCCCTGGCAATTGGGATTTCTCTACATGGAAATGACATATTTTGGGAAAGCCAACACAAAAAGGAAGTACAGTAAATAGAAACTATTTAGTATCACCTTGGGGGAGGTTCTGGGAAAAGTTTTAGAAGGGCCTAGGCCACAGATAATGGAATAGAACTATGAAGGGCAAATGCTGTCTTAAGTATAAAGGATTAATTTTGAAATTTTATGTTGGCAAAAGTGTCTGGATACTGCTAACTTGTTCCTTTTCCCACCAATTCTTGTCTAGCTGACGTGCACAATGAATCATGTAATTCCATGACCATATTGACTCACAGTTTCTACTAACTGGCTTCAATGCTTAGAAAGAAGCAGGACTGAGGAAAAAATAAAGTTCATTCTTCAGCTGCTCTGTATAAAATGGTTTAGATTCTGCTCAACCTAGCAGGTCAAAGTAGAAGCACAAATGCTTTCAGTTTCTAGTATTTTCCTAGAGCCTACTACTCATTCTCTTGTTCTGATTCAATCCAAATTGCTAGATATTTGTGGAAAATTCCATGATCTTTTACGCACACTTTCTCTCTTCAGTGATACTTCTGGTGGTGGGGCAGAGTCAGGCTCTAGTTCAAGCTGCCCCAGGTTGTATAATTTTCATTTGGTTGGTGAAGTGTGTGTGTGTGTGTGTGTGTGTAAGCTGGCACTTACTATTTCTGTTCATTTGACTAGATACTCACGTAGGGAAAGCCTATAATCTGGTTTCACTTAAAAATCTTTGCCTAGCAGCCAGCCTGAGTTATTTTTTTAAGGTTTTTTATGAATCACTAATTTTGTTAAAAACCTTATGGCGTTGAATCATTTTCAGTCCTTTCCTTTATTTACATTTTAATGTACTCTTAAGAACACAATGATGACCCAAACTCAATGCAATGTGAATTGAGTCTCTAATGTAAAAGAAAATTCAACTTCTTTTACTTGGAAAGATATCACACTAGTTACAAAGTCCCATTTCCAGGAAAGGGGGTGATGTCATAACTTAAGAGGAAGGAGACATGACTATTCAGCAAAAGGTGCAGTTCTTGATGAGTCCCTGAAGAGGACCTCCAGTCCCAGACATGCAGATAGCCGACTTAGGTAAGAAGGTAACGCCAAAAATGAGCTACCTAGATTTTGATAAACACATTACATAGCAGTGATTGAGGTACATAATGTATCATATTTTAAAAGCTGAATAGTTTATCCACATGTCATTCATTTAGTGATTAAAAACAAAAGAAAAAGTTAAAAAAAAAAGAAATAGTTAAAAAAAATTGAATAAGCCAAAGTTCCAACTATTGGCTCTTGGCCAGGAAAACTTCATAAGAGATGAAAGCCGCCTTCATCATTATTCATTCGGCAAAATAATCCATGCTTAAACAAATGACTTTTATATGTGCAGCGTGTGCTGTGTATTCTGCTTCCAGGTGGAGCCCGTTCCAGCCCTTTTTGTGGTTTCATTTGTTGCAGTTGATCCAACTTGGAAATGAGTTGGAATCCTGGTGACCCACCTTGGCAGGACCTGCTGTCTGAGGCTGGCGTGAAGCCCATCTCACACTCGCAGCGATATGCGCCTGGGACGTTGAGGCACTGTCCGTTCTCACAGAGATTTATGTTTTCTGCACATTCATCAACATCTGTTGAAGGAGCAAATTACATCTCTATTAAATTCCAAATCTCCTGACACTTTTTTTTTTCCTGTTCCATAACTAAACCAATCTCACTGGCCTGAGTTAGTGTTCATTAACATCATCCATCCATAATGAACATCAAATTCATTAACAATTATCCATACACACCTAAAGAAAGGTATACCACTTGACAGTAAAGCTGTTTACGTGTAACATGCAATTCCATCACGATAAACAGGAGGAACAAGGTATGAGATGTCCCTCCCATCTCTCTCAGTTCTCTTTAAGGTTAATTTGATGCGTCAGTGCTATAGCAACATCATTTAGAGACAGCCAAGAATGTTGGAATTAACCTTAAAATGGCATTAATTCATTTGAAAACATTAGAGTTAAAATGAACAGCTCTTTCATTAATTCAAGCATTTTTAAGTAAAGCAGGGACACTCGATGGGAATGAGGGAAGTTTCTTGCATGCCATTACAATCTCATTAAATTTTAATTACACAAAGAAGAATCTCATTCTTATTTTAATTCCACAAATGAGCATTATTCATAGATCTTAAAGACAATTCATTTGACGCTATCACATGGAAAAAGAGGTGAAGGGCAGAAACCAATGTTTACTGAGGGCCTAACGCTTGCCAGGGAGTGTGCTAGTTGCCCGACATGCATGTTTTCATTTAGTTCACCAACCCTGTGAGGTTTAGAAGAGGAAGGACCCGAGACTAAGAGTAGCCGCTGAGCCGTGGGAGTCACAGCGAGCTAATGTGCGGCTGAGCCAGGGTCTGAGTCCAGCTGCGTCTGACTCCAAGGCCAGGCCCTTGCCTTCACACCACCGTGCACAGACATGCTGAGAAAGACGCAGCACCCAGGGTTTAAAAGTAAGAAAGCTTTACAACTGAATACACATGTTTTCTTAAAGAGGCATTAGAGAATTTTAAGTCTGAGTTCTTGACGTCAATAGTCATAACAAAAAATTATCTTTTAGTTTGGGGTTAAATGTAAGTACATTAAACTGAGAAACACCTATCTTTCAAGCTGAAAAGTAGTGTTCTCTATGTCCAGCAAGATGATTCTAAGCCTTTTACATGAATCTAATGAGTGGATGTTTTATCCGCAAAGAATATAGTATGAATTTAGTCAATTGACTGAGCTCTTATGATGCATGTTTCTGAGCTCTTTACTTATATCATTCCATTTAATTCTTTCAAAACCATAGGATAAACTGGATTTTTATAAACACAATAAATAACCGGGATTGGGTAGGTCATAGATTTGAAGAAGCTGAATAGTTTTCCCATATGTCGCTCATTTGGTGATATTAAAAAAAAAGGGGGGGAATAGTATTATTATCATGACTGTCACCATGTCCATTCCAAAATGGAGACACTAAGGACACACAGGCTAAGTAACTTGCTTAAGGCTACACAGCCAGTAAGCAGCACAGGCAAGGTCTGAATCCAGGTGGTCTGAATCAGAACTTGCTTTTGGCCATCGTGTTAATTAATGAATAAAAGGAAATGACAGTCATTAAGACCACATAATAGTAATAAATGCTATTATTTTAAAAAATCTCCCAGTTTTTGTGTTTAATGTAAGCAAAAATACACATTCACCTACAAGTCAAGTGCAAAAACAGAGGTAGTAATTTCAACCTCCTTTAACTACAGTTTTCTTCCAATGACAAAAACATACACAGTGCTCTGTGACAATCAGGACCTCACCCACCTGAGCATGTAAATCCATCTCCAGTGAACCCTTCGGAGCAGGCACATCGGTAGGAGCCTGGGGTATTAACACACTGAGCATTTATGCTGCACTGGTGGGTTCCATTAGAACATTCGTCCAGATCTGCACATCAAGAGAACACATCAGTGAAGTTCAGAAATGAAGATGGAATATTTAAACACCCAGAAAGATTTTCATTTATCCTCATTTAAATGTGAAGTGGCCAAATGGAATATGTTTTAGTTGACTGGCAAAGTCAAAGTTCTAATTTTCTAAGATCTCCGATCTATGATCCAAAATGCTCATGCTACAAACATGAGCCAAAATAATTAGTTCAAGTGTTTTTTGAGCTATCTAATCAACTAGAATTATGTTTAAAAGAAAACCAGGGCTAGATTTCCTTGTGATTTCTACTTAGGGTGAATTTTATCATTGGAAACTTTATCACTAAAAATGTGGGTAATTTTCAAAATATTGAATTTCAGAGCAGGAAAATTACCATAGAGTTTTCAAGTTCATTTTTAGATGAGGAAACCAAGATATGATTCTTGACCTCACAGAGCCCCTGGTTTAGTCATGAAGTTGTGTCCAACTTCTTTGTGACCCCATGGACTATAGCTTGCCAAGCTCCTCCCTCCATGGAATTTTCCTGGCAAGGATACTGGAGTGGGTTGCCCTTTCTTCCTCCAGGGGATCTTCTCAACCCAGGGACGGAATCCACCTCTCTTGGATCTCCTGAATTGGCAGGTGGATTCTTTACAGACTGAACTGCCAGGGAAGCTCATGGAGCCCCTAGTCTAATGGAAAAGACATGTGCTAAACACAGTAAATTAAACACTGTTATACACGTACCATGAAGAAATATGAGGAAATAAGAAAAGGAGTCTAACTTGGAATGCAGGAATTAGGAAGGTCCCACTGACAAATTATTTTTAGCTAACTTTGCACCTGAAGGATGAGCAAGAGTTGACCTGCTAAAGAGAAGTAGGGATGGGTCTTCCCTGCAGAGGGAACAGCACATATAAAGACACTGAGAAGGAAAAGCGCTTGGTGGGACAATCATTAAAGGAGGTCAGAGTGATAAAGCCGGAGAAGGCGAAGGTACCCCACTCCAGTCCTCTTGCCTGGAAAATCCCATGGGTGGAAGAGCCTGGGAGGCTGCAGTCCATGGGGTCGCTACGAGTCAGACACGACTGAGCGATTTCACTTTCACCTTTCACTTTCATGCACTGGAGAAGGAAATGGCAACCCACTCCAGTGTTCTTGCCTGGAGAATCCCAGGGACGGGGGAGCCTGGCGGGCTGCCGTCTATGGGGTTGCACAGAGTTGGACACGACTGAAGCGACTTAGCAGCAGCAGCAGCAGCAGAGTGATAAAGCACAATGTAGGAGACTCAGGATAATGGAAGGTGAAGCAGGAGAGACACAAGGTCTTCTAAACCATGTGAAGGAAGCTGTGTTTTATCCTGAATTCAATGGGCTAAAATGACAATTATGAAGAAATCAGACCCAAGGTTTCAAAAATTGGTCTGGCTGCTATGTGGAAATGGATTGCAGGAGGACCAGAGGGGGAACGAGCAAACACATGAGGAGGTCTTTTAGCAACTAACAGAGAGGAGGCGGCTGGGGAGACTGAGCCAAGAACAGCTGCAACAAGGGCAGGGGGATGGACCTGGAAAGAAGCAGCTGGATCTGGTGCCTGGACGTGGTTAAACCTCTTGTATTGAAGGCCGGCTATTTTCCAATAGTTGGCCAAAGTGATAGATGGACAAGAAGCACAAAAAAAGGAGGTTAGAAAGGGAGAAAAACAGTAAACAAATAACGGGAATGGGGATATGGCTGAAAAGTCATTGGATTAATGATAGAAAGATGTCCAGACTAGGGTAGGGAGCTGGTGGACTTAATGATGCCATGATAGAATGTTCCTTAGCAAAGTTGTTTAGAAACTATGATAGTTCAAATTCTAGTCAGCTACAAACATTTGACAAGTATAAAACAACTGAGTGGATAAGAAAGTACATTCAAATAAACTAATTTGTTTTTAATAAGAGATCTTAAAACTATCACCGAATCCTTACTGCAGGTTTATAGGGTTTTAATGAGGAATTGTGGGGAGGCCAGTTTCACCTGCTTTATTTGGTATTTTGAATTGAGCTGGATCATTTTTATATGTTGGAACACACTTTATTGTTAAGGCACGTAAAACACTGAGCATACCAAACACTATGAATGATACCAAGAGTAAAATCCAGTTCCCTGCCTCACAGCTATAAAGGACTTCCTAGCCTCTGGTCAAGAATCATAAAACTTGGAGAATGGCAACTGTCTTCCCATTCTCCTTCTAATCTGGCCTCTTGGAATCCAAAACATTTAGGTTTCCCTGGAAGAAGAATTCTATTTTCTATTAAGAAGTTTGCTATCAATCAGTTATTACAGACTTGGGTTATCTGAAAAAAAAACAAAAAAACCTTTACATCCCCTTCATTTATTTCACTGGGTTTTATATCTTATGATTACCCTAGGAAAAGACTGAAAAAATATATGAGTCATTTTTCATCCTACAGCTGTTGGATTTCTGGCTGCACATCAAATAACTTACTGAACAACAACACATTAAAATGCAGATGCCAAGGCATATTGTTGTAATTTGATCACTTATACCAAGGTTAAAGGAAACTCTTGGACAGGAATTATCTTGCAATGAAATACAGCCTTTGATTTTCCAAGAGAATAAATGAAAATAAGAGGCATGTTCCTATTCAAGTATGTGGGTTAACAACTGTGCAAAGAACAGCCTCTAGGAATTTTGTGTCTTAGCAAAGCTTATTTACATTTGCAAACTACTCACCAATACATTTGATGCCATTTCCAACCCAACCTTCTCTGCAGCTACATTTGAAGCTTCCTGGGACGTTTAGACATGAGGCATGCATGTCACAGTTGTGGGCACCAATTTCACACTCATCCACATCTGAGAAACCGTAGTGAATGTGGAGAAGATAAGAGACAACCTGATTAATTCTACTTTCAAGGTATGTCTGTACAGGCAAAATTTTAAAGCAAACACAGAGAAAATGTTAACCTCATTAGTTTTTAACATGTTTATAGACTCCAACAGAACCTGGAAGTGCGTGATCCAAGTCAAACAAGGCCTTCCCTGGAAGAAATCGCCAGCCACAATATACAAAAATATTCCTTGGAAATGTTATGTGGAAAACGACCAGATGCTTATCAGTGCATGTACATAGTGCCTTGTGTATGTTCTGTGTGTACACATATACATATATGAACACACAGAGTTCTTTCCTTACTTGCTGTTTCCTGGAAGCGTAGGCTTAAGGAAGGTCTGAGCTACTGTCTAAGTCACCTACCACTTGGCTGGAGCAAAACACCGCTACAGGAACCTTGAGCAGTGATGGACATCTGGCCCAAAGAACCGACCTTAGGACTTCAACCCCCCTCCCCTCTTTTAAAAGGCTGAAACTATTTAGTAGAGAGAGACAATAAGAGATAAAGTGGGTGGAATGAACCAAGAAGAAAGGCAAAACGAGTAAATTTGGGTAGGGAGAAGAGAAGGCAAAAGCTAATGAAGGAGAGGAGAAAAGAAGAAAGAAAAAAGATGAGGGAAAGAAAGGAAGAAAAAGAGTCTAAATGTAAAGTTTAATTTGTTAGTTTTAAAAGCACTGTGAAACCTAGGAACAACTGGGATTCCCCCACGTCTTCTGGCGCTCCTTCTTTACGTATGTCTCCTGATGGGGCAGCGGGTTTATTAAGAAAGTGAACGCTGCCCCAAGAGCACATGAGAACCACGGGGGCCACAGTCTACACCCATCCTCCTGCTCTGTGTTCCAGCCCGTTCACAGTGAGGTCCGTGGCTCGGTGGCTCAGATTGTGCTCTCCTGCCACAGAGAAGAACTAAACACACCACACGTGCTCTGGGCCAGTTTCTCATCACATCACTGCTACAACCTGGTGTGGCGAAAATGCAAGACATTCCAGGGAGCAAACGATTGTGCAGGTTAGCCTCTGAAATGCAAGGAGCTGAAACCCAGGGCATACGAGCTGGATGCCTACCTGTGCATCCTGTGGTTCCTTTCTTCACTGAATACCCCAGCTGACAGTGGCAGATGAAGGAGCCCTTGGTGTTCTCACATTCCCCGAACATGCAGATGTTGGAGTTTAAGTCACACTCATTCACGTCTAGAGAATTTTCAATACTGTGGTTAATATTTATTCATTCTATAGATTATAAAGCTTTTTTAAAAAATGAATAGAATAATATTGAGATATACAAAGAAAATTTCAAATATAATGTCTAATATCTGCAGGACCCAGTACTGCAGATAAATACCCTGTCTTTAAGGCTTTTCTTTCGAACAATTCTTCTTTTCCACTTTTACACCTTCTAATACAACAGTTTGAATTTCAAAAATAACCAAAAAAGCTTCTTCTTCTTATGTGTATGTATGTGTGTGTGCATACTGTACATATTTACCCTGCTCGCATGATACCCACCGATGCACGTTTTCATGTCCATGGAAGCCATGAAGCCATCATAACACAGACAACGGTACTCTCCGGGAATGTTGGTACACTGCCCACCATCACAGAATCGGGATTATTTTCACATTCATCAATATCTGACGACACAAAATCAACATCAAATGAAGACAAGAACGGCTTTTGTTAAGCTCACGTATCTTTTTTTCCATCCAGTTCCACTCAAAATATCTGGAGCCAGATTTGTAAATTAACCAGACACACACATGCACACAAAGTCTGTGCCTTTTCCTTCCGTACCTGCGCATGACCTCCCATCTGGCATCAGGGCATACCCTTCACTGCAGCTACATTCGTAGCTCCCTTCCGCATTAGTGCACTGTGTGTCACAGCCTCCGTTCATTATCATGCATTCATCAATATCTGTGAAAACATTATCACCATGTTACTTGTCAGAGCTACTCCCCCACCCCTTTTTTTTCAAAGCGAGTTTTTGTTTTTAAACAGATAAAGCTTAAATAGTTTGGAATTTTTCTCCCCACCATTCATGCTGATTTATCACTGTACCATTAGTCTTTCTTAGTTCATTTCCTTTTAGACAGTGTTTCATTTGACATTTATTTAGCTCTAGTAACCTATGATTAAAGAACTCAGAAACACAATATAAAATGAAATATATATAGACAGAAATACAGGACGTTTTCTAGGCTAAAAGCAGAGATTCCTCTGCAAAACCACCAAACCGTGGCATCTTAGAGATCTGCCCCCATACTTAAGATTCACTTTTAGGACAAAGGACTCCCATTGGCGTCATTATATATTCAGTACTAGAAGCACTCCTAGGCTGACTTGAGAAATATAAGTTCCAGACCCGCTTGGCCTCCTTACCTGTACAGCCCTGCCGATCTGGCGTGGCCTGGTACCCAGGATTGCAGGAGCACTGATAAGTTCCAATCATGTTTACACATTTCCCATTTCTACACAAATTGTCACTCAGAGAGCATTCATTAATATCTATAAAAAGATACACAGAATTAACGTTTATGAAATCACGTCATTTTAAACTATCAAGAATATGCTGCATTGGAGCAATGGGTTTTATCATTATCCAAAGGGTTTTATTTACCAATACTTAAGGGGAAGAGAGATGATCTCCTGGGGAAATTCAAAGAAAATGCTGCAATCTATATTTCTCTTAGTTCTATCTACAACAGCGCTGTCCGGTGGAAGTTTCTATGTTAATGGAACTGTTTCACATCCATGCTGCCCCATGTGTAGCTGTTACTGAGTGCTTGAAATGTGGAGAGTATGACTAAGGAACTGAATTTTTAATGTTATTTAATTTTAATCAAATTTAAATAGCCATATGAGGCTAGACCCCATCCACTTAGCACATGCCAGAAATAAAGCTGGATGATACTTAATATATGAATTCGCATGCTCAGCTGGTCCTAACAGGCTGGTTACTTGTTGTCTAAATAACATGATGGTTCCGGAGGGAAGACGGCTGGCTCCACAAAACAGAGGGGCTGGAAACAGGGCCCTCATTTTTCAGGTTTTCATGGCATTGTGTTTAGTGAGCCTGGACAGGTGGATTACAGATTATATTGACTGCTTTTAAATAAGCTAACTATTATAAGATGGGCAGATATCTTAAAAAAAAAAAAAACTCCTGAAAAGATCTGTGGAAGAAACTAGTACTAATAATGCAAAAATAGAAGAGCAAGAAAACGGTAGAGAGACATTCCTTAAACAAGTTACTTGCCAAACACGATCTAGGGAAAAAATCAGATTTAACAAGAAATTCACTTTAAATTCTCAAGATCAGAAGGATGATGTGATAGATTTATGTTCACAGTCATGAAATATTTTATTGAACATGCAAAAATACATATCTTATAATGTACATTATAACATTGAGGGAAACTTTTTCAGCAATAAATTCCAGTCATAAAAAATATGAAAATTAATCAGCAAAATAAACATATGAACTAAGAAACAGATCTGAGTCACTAGTATCACAAATATGAATAAATACTCTGTAATTATCTGTGTGAAATATCTTTTTGTACTGTTAAAAAATCAGATTTAACAAGAAATTCACTTTAAATTCTCAAGATCAGAAGGATGATGTGATAGATTTATGTTCACAGTCATGAAATATTTTATTGAACATGCAAAAATACATATCTTATAATGTACATTATAACATTGAGGGAAACTTTTTCAGCAATAAATTCCAGTCATAAAAAATATGAAAATTAATCAGCAAAATAAACATATGAACTAAGAAACAGATCTGAGTCACTAGTATCACAAATATGAATAAATACTCTGTAATTATCTGTGTGAAATATCTTTTTGTACTGTTATTAATGTGGAATTTAAAATATTTTAACCTTTAAATTCACCCTTTTATAATAACTTTGAAAAATGAAGCCGACTCATAGATACAGAGAACACACTAGTGGTTAGCAGTAGGGAGAAGAAAGAGGGGAGGGGCAAAATAGGGATGGGGTAAAAAAAAAAAGAGTTACGGATTATATGAAAGCACATATGCAAAATTTAAAAATTGTAAAGCTCTATAAAATTTAAAGACTCTTTCCTTCAGTAAAAACATTAAAAGTTTAAAAGTAAATAAAATGTCTGGCCTATGATTTAAGATTCACCTAATCATTAGCTCAGTGATATAAATATGGGTTATAAATAGAAACGTGTAGACTGAGATGTGTTCAAATGCTTTTATTTGGGAGTGTGGGATCTGTTTTATTTTAAACTGTTTTATTTGCTTACACCTTTGAGAAAGATTTCCTGTAAAGAAAACGTTTCCTGGCTAAAGTAAAGTTTTAAAGCCTGTGGAATGCTTCAGGACCAGCGGGTGGGTCTTCTCTTATAGCACCTGGCTCCCTGCTGAGCTCAGGGCCAGGAAAGCCTCAGGGCTTCTGTGAGGAGCGGGCTGGAGGGAGCGCAAGTGCTCACACCCAGCTGAGCAGACCCTGTGATCCCCTGTGATCGCAGACACAGGGCATAAGGTGGATTCTGGGCACGGGTGTGCTCACAGGTGAACTGTCAGGGAGCAGCCCCTCCAACAGAAGCTGCGTCTCACCCCAGCCGACCCGGAGGAGGGAACTCCAAGGCCTGACACAGGGCAGGGTCCCTTCCAGAAGGCTTGTAACCAAAAAGAGGGGAGTAGGGGTAATGCCACTCATTGGAGTGTGTCACCAAAGCATTCTCTAAAGACACACAGCCTGACTCCAGATGTGTGGACTCTGAACTCCCAAATTTTAATCAGCTAGATTTCATATGCCCCAAACAAGTTCGTTAGAAAAACCTCTGATCTTTAGGATCTTTCCAGGTTGAGCTGGGAGGGTTTATGTGCTGAGGAGGCAAACATACCCACACAGTCCTCGCGTGATGGCACAGCTCGTGTCCCAGTGGGCAGTCACACTGAAAGCTGCCCTCAGTGTTCACACAGGTGCCACCCCTACAAAGGAGAGGGTTACGTTCACATTCGTCAATGTCTGAAAGGTAAAAACGTGAGAGCCATTAAAGAACTCTGAGGAAAAGCTGTTCAGGACACAGACTGGGAGAAAGGTTCATTATCTGAGTCATGGTGAGTCAAATGCAGGAGCTGGGTTAACACAAGATGGGATCAGGTTCTCCTCACTTTCTCTCTGATTAGTAGATTTAAGCATCACGTTCTCCTTTGAAAGACAGTGAGCTCTCAAGGCATTTACTTGCATGAAACGACCAGCCTCACAAGAGGTAAAAATAAACAGTGCTTGCTTTCCACCAGTCTAAACTCCAGACATCATATGTCTCTATCTCTAATCAAAGTGATAGAAAAATCTTAGACTGATCACTTTGTATATCCCATGAGGTGAGTCTTAAAAGTTGCTAAAAATGAAACAGTGGGCTAAAAGGTGGGCAATGCCAAGGACCTGTGTAATGTCAGGAAAAGAACATGGGATTCTCATAACAATAAATAAATTTGGAGGTCAACATCCAACGCCATACATTTTAAGGGAATCCCTGCTCAGTAGTTAGTCTGTGGTGATTTCAGATTCTATAAATAAACAGAACTCAGTCTCAATATCTCACTGCCATTAAGGCGCCAAGAGGCTGGGGCTCCCTGAGTTAGAGAGGAGCAGATTTCCTGTCTGACATTTAGATCTGTGCTCTCTCGCCACAGCTCCTTGCCAAGCACACTGTTAAGAGCTCTGAGACAAGCCAAAGTCACGCTAACGAGTCTGTGCTAGACCTGTTTCCAAACCAGAGCAGCTTACCCATGCAGTTCTTCATCATCATGAACCCACTCTCATAGCCTTCGAAGCACTCGCACTCAAAGCTGCCCGGCGTGTTGACACAGATGCCGCTCCCACAGAGGTCAGGAGAAATCCTGCACTCGTCAATGTCTAATCCACAGGGTTTAAAAGAAATTAAAAAAAACCAGAGTGAGATAAAAAGGTGTTAAGGAACAGAAAGATTTGGCCTTCTAAGTGAAGGTGCTGGAGGAATCGGGTGAGCAGGAGGAGGATGCGTTTTCAGGAGATCCCCTAGATGGGGATAGGACTGCAGGCACATTCCTTTCCCCAACTGCCAAAACTGTCACAGCCCACGGGCAGGCACTGTCTTTTTGCCTTTAAGAACTCTGAAATTGTGGATTTCTCTTTATGGTTTAGAAATGGTGACAGAAGGATGAAATAAGCAACTGTGGTATGAGAGGACCAAGGCAGGTGGCAAACGAGGAAGCAGTCTCCACATAGATGGAGTCCCACGCACAACCCAAAGGCCGTGCTAGTTCTGAGGCCCTAGCCGTGCCCACCCCTGCTGGGGGCCTGTGGGGGCTGCTGCCTCTGAGCAGGGGTGGCTGGGCTGGCCCCAGGGACAGCTTCAGAGGTGGATGCAACCACTGAACCCAGAGCCAGAGAACACATATTTATGGCAGGGTCATGGAACATGCTCCAACTGTGCTTTTGTGTAATATTCAGATGGAAGAGCCTACTGATCTGATTTTTAACACTGAAAACAAAGGACAATGATGGGCTTTTGTGTTTGTCATTTTTTATACAGTATGGAGAATAAGAATCTTTAATAGTAGCACATGTGTTCTCACAAACAGGATTCTGTGAGAAATTTCCCATTCCTAAAATCAAGATTTTCAACAGAGTAGTCATATCTATAGAATATGATTAAGAAAATATGACTTGTTTAACCACTTTTGTCACAGTGGGGGGGGAAATGTTATTGTCAGCATATGTTTATTTTGGTGAATTTTAATTTTTAAGTTTTTCTCTCACAGGATTTATAAATAGCTAATTTGCACATGTTTCCTTGGGCAGAGGGTGGTCTCAGTCCCAGCTTTCTCCCGGCTTTTGGTTTTTCTCTATTGATTTTCCCAATTGCAGGACATATATACTGAAAATTCAAGTACTTTCTTTTGAACAAAAGTCTTAACCAAATCAGTTGATTCAATTAAGCAGGTAAACAATGTGCATGCTAATTACCTTATTTTTTATCTATCAGTATCTAGGAACTGGTAATGAGAACCATATGAAAACACAGAACAAGTTCAGTGGCAGAAGAGGGACAAATTCTAGCTGCTGGGATGTTGTGGCAGCTGCACAGTGCAGATTTTGAACTCTGGAACCAGAGAGCTGGGCACAAATCCCACTATTGTCATTTTCTGAGTGTAGGGTCTTGGGAAAATCATTTAATTTCTCTGTGCCTTATTTTGTTATCTGTAAAATGGGGCATGTATTAGCACTTGTCTCATAGGAGTAAGTGAATCGACATTTCTTTGTCTTATAGAGAGTGCTGTACATATAATAAGCTATTCTCTGTTAATAATTAGTATTCTGAAGGAGGTGACTTTTGAATTGCTCTTGGAAGGTTTGCACAGAAATTCCAACTTTAAAGGTGTAGAACAAATAGAAAGTCAAGAGATAAAATGCCTAGGTAAAGAAAATTAATGCACTTCAGAGAACAGTGAGTTACAGAGAGGCTGATGATGAATCCAAGCATAGGCAAGACAGGTGTGGTGACTATGGTGACAACGTGGGGAGCAGCAGACGGGCCTGTTGTGCTATGAAGAAGGGCAGCCACCCATGTCCTGCTGTCCTTTCACACTAGAGCTCACAGCACCACAGTGCTGTTAATAAATTTCTCTCTTGAACAATCTAAACAAGGCAGGTTTCAGAGTCATTAAATGACATGGCTAACTTCACGCCAAAAACAGAGCGGTCAGAACTGGAGAAGCGTCTTTATCCAGGTCTAGGGTGGTCTGAGTCAATGGAAGCTGCTCTGTGGGAAGTTACACAAACTAAGCCCTGCTTTTTAGCATGAAAAACCTGGTGGGTGTGAAACTGAAGGATCTGACTAAGGGAAGTTATGGGGTGGGAGGTGAAAGATGCTGGAAGAATCTGCAATGTAGGAGAGACTGTGATGTGCTGCCCAGATCTTGCTTCAGGAAGGAAGTATTCACACATCCTTGCACTCTGCTTGTGGGACTGTGGCTGCCAGAAAGTCCTGAGGTGGGGGCTACCTTCAGGAGAAACCTCAGCTCCCCACAATCACAGCCTCCTCTGGGTGGATGTACCCAAATATTCATCATGCAGCTACGTCAACACCAAGCCCCTATGCCCTGCTGCTGCTGCTGCTGCTGCTAAGTTGCTTCAGTCGTGTCCGACTCTGTGCGACCCCATAGACGGCAGCTCACCAGGCTCCACCGTCCCTGGGATTTCCAGGCAAGAACACTGGAGTGGATTGCCATTTCCTTCTCCAATGCATGAAAGTGAAAAGTGAAAGTGAAGTCGCTCAGTCATGTCCCACTCTTTGCGATCACATGGACTGCAGCCTACCAGGCTCCTCCATCCATGGGATTTTCCAGGCCAAGAGTACTGGAGTGGGGTGCCATTGCCTTCTCCGCCCCATGCCCTAATTCAAGACAATTCTGATGTGCTTTCCAGAAAGATGCAGAGCTTCGCCATTGGGGGTGCTGACGACCACATTGGGACTGCATCACAGCCTAACTTTTCCTTCAGGCCCCTTCTGCTTCCTTTCCCTTCCTCCCCAAGCCGCTGACTCCAAAATTAATTCCTAATAAGATTCCAGCATGCTCATCTCTGCTCAGAGTCTGTATCCTGAAGAGCTGAACCTGCATCAGGAATAGTATAGAAGAAATACTTGAAACGAAACAGTCATTTTGATGGAAGAATATACAAAACCTTGTCACTTGTCTGTTGGGAGAAGAAGGGGTCAAAATTAAGCCTTAGGTTTCAAACCCAAGTGAAACGATAATACATGTAAAGAAGACCCTAGACAGAGAAAGCAGGGTGGGACAAAGGGAGATGAAAAAAGAAACTGTTTAGATGAAAGTCAGACATTTGAGAGTGGAACTCAGGAGGAACAGAGGGCTAGAGACAGCACCTCAGAGTCAACTCGACAGAAGCCATCCAAAAAGTCATGGTGGCAAACACAATTCTGAGAGGCATAATGTGGAGAGACCACATTCTGGAAAATGCCAAAGGCAAGAAGAATCTGTGAAGATTAACAAAGGAACATCACAGTCATGACAGGACAATTGAAAGAGGGAATCAGCATGAAAAGAAAGAGATGAAAATCACGGAGAAGGTTTGACCAGAGATCAAGGAGAACAGGCACAAGGGAAATAACTTTTGAACTTAGCAAAGGTGTTTTGCAAGAGTTTACACACACACACACATATATATATGTACACACGCACACACACACAGACACACTCAAGAAATTCTGCTGTGCCTTCCAGATTCAGAGTGGTGAGGGGTACCGAGGACCACACCTGGGATTGTGTGACATTGTGTGTGTGTGTGTGTGTGTGTGTATACACACACATATATATATATATATATATATATATGCGGCAGAAGAAGGGAAACAGCATTCAAAAGTGCACAAGGCTACAATGGGCAAGGAGAGGGTGGGATGAACTCAGAGAGTAGCATTAACATATACACACTATCATGTGTAGAATAAAGCTAGTGGGAAGCTGCTGTATGGCACAGGGAGCTCAGCTCCATGCTCTGCGATGAACTAGAGAGGTGGGATGGGGCGGAGGGTGGGAGGGAGGCTTCAGAGGGCGGGGACGTATGGATACATAGAGCAGTGCTTTCAAAACAGCAGAAGAAAGAGAGCCAGGGTTTACCTAATAGAGCAGAAGAACAGTCTTACCTGTGCAGTTCCTTTCCTCCATGTCTAGGGCAAAGCCACTATTGCATCGGCACTTGAAACTCCCAATCGTATTCCTGCACTTTCCATAGGTGCACATCCCGGGAAACGCTTTGCACTCGTTGATATCTACAAGCAGAACAGAGTTGGAAGGTAGAGCTGGTCGAAACAAAAGAGGAGGTCCATCATTTTAAGTGAAGAACCTACCTTGATGGAAATTCATGTACTTAAGTGAGAATGGGGGGTGGTGTTAAAGTTTTAAGTGATTACACTGATGCCACACAGAAAGCTTCCCTTGCGAAAGAGTTTGTAATGAAGTGTTCTGATCCCTTTACTTCTGACCATTTGTTTTGTAAAGTTTAGGGGGCACAGAGAACTTCTTGCAACATCAGGGCTGCATCTCATCAGGCTATGCTGAGAAAAGCAGTGGTACAGTAGAAGGATGTAAGAAAAGTGTTATCAGCTGTCCCAGTGTCTTCTCTTCAGTACCAACTTGTATAGGGGATTTATGCTCCTGGGCCATAGGCTGGTTGTGTGTTTTAACAAAGAAAATAAAGTGGGGAACCAAACATTTAGAGCAAAATCAAGCCTCAGAGAACGTGGAAGGTGAGCTTTAGCATGGAGGGACCCACGCGCTCCTGACAGTTACCTTTGTAAAACGGCCTCCCGGTAAGGACATCCCCTCTGTTAGCAAAGCCAGGCCCGCGGGGGCACAGGGTCTCATACTCTTGGTGCCAAGTTTGGGGCACTCCTCACACTCAGTGCCCCAAGCTGCTCCGACTGCACAGCAGCAGGCATCCATGCGGAACTTCCCAGGTACAGGATGGATGCATTCGTCCTCATCCCACTTCAAGTAACACTGCTCCATGCGGATATCTACAGGGAGGGGGAACCACAGATTGAGGTCAAGCTGTCAGAGTCACTGAACATTCACATACCAATCACCTGCTTAGTCCCTCCCTGGCGGGACTGATATCAATTCTATCACAGTAGTTTGTCTTTTTTTGTTTGCAGAACATTTCCCATTTGCCTATGCAAGTCTCTTCTTGAAACTATCTCACATCCACAGCCACAGTGAATTACTGTAGCAAAACTGAAGTAGTGACAAAATGTATTTAACCAAGATATAAGGATGAAGAACACCCAATACATTCTCATAGAGTGTTACAAAGGTATCATTTGGAGTGATATTACTACTAAGAATTTATTTTGCTGAGTGATAACTGAAAATCAATGATATAAATTCATATATAGCATCATTTAGTTACTGAAGGCAATTTGATTTCATTAGTTATTTGATCATGCTATTGCCGTTTCAGTAGCTCAGTTGTCTCCGACTATGCAACTCCATGGACTGCAGCATGCCAGCCTCCCTATCTCTCACCATCTCCCAGAGCTTGCACAAACTCGTGTCCATTGATCTGGTGATGCCATCTAACCATCTCATCCTCTGTCATCCCCTTCTCCTCCTGCACTCAATAGTTCCCAGCACTAGGGCCTTTTCCAGTGAGTCAGCTCCTCGCATCAGGTAGCCAAAGTATTAGAGCTTTAGCTTCAGCATCAGTCCTTCCAATTAATATTCAGGACTGATTCTCTTTAGGATTGATCCATTAGATCTCCTTGCTGTCAAAGCATCGATTCTTTGGTGCTTAGCTCTCTTTACAGTCCAACTCTCACATCCATACATGACTAGTAGAAAAACCAAAGCTTTGACTAAACGGACCCTTGTTGGCAAAGCAATGTCTCTGCTTTTAATATGATGTCTAAGTTTGTCACAGCTTTTCTTCCAAGGAGTAAGCATCTTTTAATTTCATGGCTGCAGTTACCAACTGCAGTGATTTTGGAGCCCAAGAAAATAGTCTGTCACTGTTTCCATTTGTTTCCCCATCTATATGTCATGAAGTGATAGGACCGGATGCCATGATCTCAGTTTTTGAATGTTGAGTTTTAAGCCATACTGGTACTATTATTTTGTCATCTTCAAAAGGTACTTTACTTTTTCCTAAACTTTGGAGATAATTTAAAATTCCAAAAACAATTTTTCTTTATTATTGGACTTTGGATATTTCTAAACAATTCCATATGATTTTATAGTCATACTTTGTATCAAATTTAAATATGCTTCAAAAATTAACTTAAAATAAAATTTGTGTTATTATAATACCTAAATGTATGATATTGCCAACTTTTTACTTACCACTAATTTTAAAAATCTTTTTGTTTTAATACTTTAAAGATCTTTGAATATAATAATTTAAAAATATTTACTATATAGCTTTCTGAATACTTTTAAATATATAATTATTTGAATACTTATTTAATTTATAATTTTAAATACCTAAATACCTTGAAGATCTTGGACTATAATACTACCATTGAACACAATTTGTCTACAAACTCAATTTCAAATTCAAGCCTATGTAAAGCTGTATTACAAACTAAAAAGTTATTGTTTCATAACATATTGGGAAAAAATTCCTTAGGTAAACAAAAAATTGTTCAGAGACAACATAGAATTATTAGAAGTTTCTTTTTCAATCATGAAGCTTAACTTTAGTCAAGGATGACACTGATAAATAAAGTCAACTGCCTGGAAGGCTGCAGTCCACGGGGTCGCTAAGAGTTGGACATGACTGAGCAACTTCATTTTCACTTTTCACTTTCATGCATTGGAGAAGGAAATGGCAACCCACTCCAGTGTTCTTGCCTAGAGAATCCCAGGGACGGGGGAGCCTGGTGGGCTGCCGTCTATGGGGTCACACAGAGTCGGACACACTGAAGTGACTTAGCAGCAGCAGCAGCAGGCATTTCTACAATACAATGTTGATAGAAAGAGCTTCTTTATTTACAATCTTTTAAAAAATAGAGCATTAAGAAAAGTTTAAACTTGAAAGATGGTAAAGGAAGGGACAGAATCAGTCGATGTGTGCGCAGGGAAGCCACATAACTTTGCCCTGACTCTCCCCACTGTCTTGTCTAGAAGCATAGCTGCAATGGACTGCTGAATGTTAACTTCAACCATGAGTCTCCAATTTTCCCTCTATGTTTAACATATAAGGTCTCTTAATATGTTGACTCAGTGTAAAAGATTAAACAGGACTAAAACACCTGATTAAAAAACTTAAAAATTTTTTTTAATGCATGTAAGATTTATTGATAGAAAGAGCTTCTTTATTTACAATCTTTTAAAAAATAGAGCATTAAGAAAAGTTTAAACTTGAAAGATGGTAAAGGAAGGGACAGAATCAGTCAATGTGTGCGCAGGGAAGCCACATAACTTTGCCCTGACTCTCCCCACTGTCTTGTCTAGAAGCATAGCTGCAATGGACTGCTGAATGTTAACTTCAACCATGAGTCTCCAATTTTCCCTCTATGTTTAACATATAAGGTCTCTTAATATGTTGACTCAGTGTAAAAGATTAAACAGGACTAAAACACCTGATTAAAAAACTTAAAAAAATTTTTTTATGCATGTAAGATTTTTTTTTAAATCCACCAGGCTCACAGCAGTCACTCAGCAGTGAGTAGCTCACTGGATGTGTGCTGTGTGTTCAGTCACTCAGTCAGGGCTGACTCTTTGTGACCCCATGGATTGTATCCCTCCAGGCTCCTCTGTCCACGGAATTTTCTAGGCAAGAATATTGGAGTGGGTTGCCATTTCTTTCTCAGGGGAGTTTCCTGACCCAAGAATTGAAGCCACATCTCCTTCCTTCCCTGCACTGGTAGGTCGGTTCTTTACCACTTGAGCCACCTGGGAAGGCTAGGTGTGTCAAAGTAGACACTTGTAAATATATTGGTATTTGCACACCCATGCTCATAGATGCCTTATTCACAACAGCCAAAAGGTAGATGCCACTCAAGTATCCATCAATAGGTAAGCAGACAAAAAAAAATGTGGTCCATACATACAATGGAACACGACTCAGCCTGAGAAAGTAGAGAAATATTGCATGCTACAACAGGGATGAACTCTGGGGACACCACAGTAAGTGAAACAAGCTAGTCACAGAAGTTCAAACATCATACGATTCCTTTCAGATGAGGCACTTAGAGTTGTCAAGCCTACAGAGAGAGAAAGCAGAAGTATAGGTACCAGGGGCTGGGAGAGGGGATAAATAGAAGTATTTAATAGGCTCAGAGTTTTCAGTTGGAAAAGAGGAATTTTGAGATTAATTTTTGAGCAGTACCAATTTTCTGTATTACACAGAAACCATTTTGTTTAAAAGTGAAAGCGAAAGTCGCTCAGTCATGCCCGACTCTTTGCAACCCCATGGATTGTAGTCCGTGGAGTTCTCTAGGCCAGAATACTGGAGTGGGTAGCCTTTCCCTTCTCCAGGGGATCTTCCTGACCCAGGAATCGAATCGGGGTTTCCTGCACTGCAGGCAGATTCTTTACCAACTGAGCTATCGGGGAAGCCCATTTCATTAAAATTCATCCATTTAAAAAATATTCTGTAGTCATTTCCTCCAAAATACTTTATTAAAGCAAGTTTTCCAGCTACCAGCCTAATACATTTGGTCAGGACACTCCAAAATAAGAAAACGTATGCTTGGTTCATGAATCTTACCCAAACACACACGGCCAGTTCCATCCAGTGTAAGGCCTTCAGGGCACTCACAATGAAAAGATCCTTTGCTGTTGACGCAGCGTCCATTTGGGCAGACGCCAGGAAACACCTCACACTCATTAACGTCTGCAGGGAAATGAAGCAAGCAGAGGAATAAAGATGTCACCGATAGAAAAAGCAGGTGTAATCTTACTTCCTGTATAGCATATTCATTCTGCAATAATGTGGACTATTACCTCAGCTAAGCAGATATATTTCACAACGAAGCTCCCCAGTCTCCTGGGTACCAGCTGTGAAAACTGCCACAGCCTTGTTCGTCCATAAAACACAGCCGAGACAAGCTCTTTGCCAGCTGCTCTATGCCTTACAGGCGAGGGATGAAAACTTACCTCACAGCATAAAGAGGAGAAATGGGAGACACAAAGCTGTTTCCTAAAAGTATTATTCTAAAACATTTGTTGACAACATAAGAGTATTTTCACTGAAATTCCAAGGTTTTTGAGAATGATAAGTATCTCCAAAGTATGGGAGAGAATGTCACTTTAAAATACTTTCCTAAAGATTCACAATGTTTTCAAGAACCTACTCACCTTCACAAGCAACACCTTTTATCCTGGCAAACCCTCTTGGGCAAGCTGTGTCTGTGAGAACGAAGGACACATTTTTTACCACATTACAAAAGAAAATACAACTCTCCTAAGCACAACAAACAGAATAATGGAATCAAAATTGAACTAAATAAAAACCAAAATCCGGGTTTTAGAGGCAAAGGAGTCCGGCTGCCTATAAGCTGTGGTAACTCTATCAGTTTTGACCCATATTGAGATTCTCATAATTTTCCCTACAATTCCCTTTTATTTTTCACCTTGTCAACTGAATCATAAGTAAACCAAAGACTTAAAGGAATGAGAAATCATTTTCTACTGGGACACATCAAACAAGAATACTGGAGGATACTGATAGTCATCCAGCAGCTAAATTCTAGTTGACTTCCTTCCTGGTCCAGGATATTCAGAAGGTCTGCTTATAGTAAGAGGATAAAACCAATACATATTTCAAGAAGTGAATACACTTTACCAGAAAAGATATCATATTAGGGAGGGCAATGACCTTATGGTCTTCCTCACCAGGTAAATATATAGAGAAAGAGGTGCTTAGTTGAGGAGGAAGCTTTCCGCCGCGAAGCCCAGAATCCTAGTGGGCAGGCTCCTACCTAGCTCACACCGCTCACAGGGGCTCCCCCAGGCAGCCCCAAGCGTGGCGCAGCATTCGGATTTCAGAGTAGCTCCATTGATGTTCACCTCACAGCGGTTGTCCTGGATGTTGAGCCAACAGGTCCCTTTCAGACTGTCTGAAAAGGAATAAGAAACAATGGGGAGTTCTCATCTCTGAAGAAAATATAACTCAGTTCTATACACCAAAAACATTATTTGATAGTATTAGAAAACAAAACTGTTATCTTAAAAACTTTTATACATCCTAGACACATTTACATGTACACGCATTTAAATGCATATTACATACATGTAAATTTCACATGATATTTGAATTAATACAATTATATATCTGGGTATTCTAGGAGCAGCTGCTACTGCCCAAGACTTCAATACTGAGATTTGCAAATAACAGCCCATGACTTTTATAAGATCATTACTTGTGTGAAAAATACTTGTAAGATTTCTCCTTTATGGCAAATACTTTGATATTTAAGATTTTATCCAATGGCACTCTGCAAATAATCTCCTTCTCTCCCAATTCCCTACCAAATAAACCACACACAATGGTTCTTCTATTAGAGAGAAGCCAGTTTTTCTCCAACTGAAGATAATCATTTGATGAATAATTTGAAAAAAAAGAAATCGTAAAGATAAAAAAGGAAATAAAAACTTTAAAACCACCATTAAGACACATCATGGATATATTTGATATATTCTTTTTCAGGATTTTTTTCTATGGATGTATGTACAGCTTTATCTCTAGTTCAAAATGTAATACATATTTATGATAAACTATTTGAAGAAATAGCAGAGAAAATAAAATAACTACCTGTAACACTACCATCCAGACGCAACTACTCCTAACTTTTTAGACTATGTTTCCACACCAAATTTAATTTCCTCCTTAAACGATAGTAAAAATTAAAATATATATATTTTGAAGCAGAGAAAAGGAATCCCAAGTTGACATAGCAAATATTAACTGGGTAAAATAAGTCCTGTGATGATTTCCTTGCAGTACTGTGGATCTCAGTTTCTAGTGTGTAACATTACCAAGCTTCTTACTAAAATGCAGATTCATAAGTCTCCAGGTGTGTGGCCTAGGAGTCTGCATGTGAAAAGCTCCTGAGATGGTCTCTCTGCAGGTGATGTGTAAAATGATTGAATGAAAAGCTTAATAGCATATTGCAGTCATAGACTTGGAAGACAATAAAGTAAAAACATATTCCTAGAGCATTTATTTTATTTAAAACTCATTTAATAAAAAGGACCAATAAGGTTCTATAATAAAAACAATATAACCAGAAACACAGGAGGAATCTTTACCAACTGAGCCAGAGAGCCAAGAATACTGGAGTGGGTAGCTGATCCCTTCTCTAGGGGAGCCTCCTAACCCAGGAATCAAACCTCAAGGGTAAAACAAAGGAAACACCTCTGTCCTTGACTAAATACAAAGAGCTATGGGGCAAGGATTCGGAGAAGAGATGGGTAGTCTGTTTGCTTTTTTCTATTTTGAGATTTAATTTGGATAAAAACTGTGCACAAATGAAACAGATTTGCTCATATGCATTTGTATCAGCTATCACATTATAAATTTTTTTATAGGCTTAAACCTGCAAATTCCATAGCATAGAGGAAACAGAAATGATAGTGTAAGGCTGCTGCTGCTGTCGCTTCAGTCATGTCCGACTCTGTGCGACCCCTCAGACGGCAGCCCACCAGGCTCCCCCATCCCTGGGATTCTCTAGGCAAAACACTGGATGGGTTGCCATTTCCTTCTCCAATGCATGAAAGTGAGAAGTGAAAGTGAAGTCGCTCAGTCGTGTCCGACTCTTCACTACCATGTATTTAAATGGTCTTTTAAGAACTGGGTTAACTACTGATTTATCACCTTGACTGTAGTCATTTTAAGATATACCGTGATAAATATTTACTAATATTTATTGAGGCAGCAACAAGCACTATTAAAGGCTTTCCATATATTAGTTTATTTACCCATTAAAACAACCCTATAAGATACAGACAACTTGTAGATGAGAAAACTGAGGCACAGGGGTCAACTAATTTACCGGAAGAAGGTCACCCAGCCAGGAGAGGGTCAGCATCAAGATTCACACTTGCACTGTATGATTTTAGAGGCCTCATTCCACAACTTAGTGCTTCTTTAGACTGGTATTGTATCAACACTGAAAACTCGCAAAATCAATAGACGTACATTCATACACAATCCATCTCTCCTTACTGTTTTTTCTTGTGTGTATGTAGGTATATATGTAACTACATATACATGCAGGCACAATATAGATGTAGTTATATAGTCAGAAGTTGGTTAAGCTCTCCAAAAAAATAAAGCAGGGTAAGCAGGTAAACTAGAGGCTATAGGAATAGTCAAAAAGAAAAATAATGATGGCTTGGATTGGGTTTGTTGAAATTGATGGTGAGAAGGGGTTGAAATATGGAAAACACTTTGAGTACAATCAACAGGATTTAGATGGATTCAACTTGCAGCTTGAAAAAAGGGCATCCAGAATGACTCCAATTATAAAAATAGAGTTACAATTTGTCAAGACAGAACTACTTCTAGAAGACCCAGATTTAAGCTGGAAGATAGAAATTTGGTTTTAGACATGCTGTTTGAGATGCCAATTAGATACCCCAGTGGAGATACTATGCAGATAATTAGAAAGACAAGTCTGAAACTAGTGGAGAGATTAAGGCTAGAGAGAGAATTGTATGAGTTAATGTAGAGGACATCTAAGCATGCATGTAAAACAGAGATGCAAAACACCCTGGGACCCCAAGACTGACCTGTGAGACGTTTCCAGCTGGATAGCAGGAGAAAATGAAAGATTTAACAAAGGGAACTGAGGAAAGAGGCCAGGAACGAGAAAGGAGAAAAAGAGAAGGCCAAAGGAAAAACTTCTTGAGAGGGGATGTGTGATGAACTGTGTTAAATACTGTTAATAGACTAAGATGAGGAACAAGAATTGAGCATTGGATTTTACAACAGAGAGGTCACTGGCCCTGCTGTGTCCATGAAACGTGAGGACAGAACTCAGATCCAAGCCAAAGATGAGGGACACGGGTACAGATTATGCAGAGCCATCAGATGGAAGCAGGGTAATGCAGGAAAGATTAATCATATATGTCGTTCTATTATATTTCATCACTTCAATCGGAAAATAATAGTCTCTTCAAGCAGTCTAGAACAGCTGAAGATTTGTTTATGTTTATGAAGCTTGCAGAATGTGTTCTAAATCCTGAAATATTCTTGGTATCTAATTCATTTATGTTCCCATTTAATTTTAAAATTCATAATTACATCAGGGGATTTTTATTCAGTTCTAAATTTAGAGGATTTAGGTTCCTACCAAGGGTCAATTTGCAGGCTAAACACTGATTAAAGCCATTTGACAGTCTTATTTAAAAAGTACATTCATAATATTTCTTATGTATATTTTACTAGTTTATTTTTAAAACTTGAATTGTTTTTAATGAAAAAAGTAGATAAAATAATGTCTAAAATGTAAACATATTAAGTACATTTCTTTCTGAGCAGCTTTTGGCTGAGATACTCAAATCTTATCACAATGAATGAACATACCATAATGCATTGGCTTAGAAAAACCTTGTGGGGTTTAGGTGTCCAACATAATAACTTGGAAATAAAATGTTTTTGTTTTTTGTTTATTCATTAATAATTAACTATAAGAGTAAGAGGCCAAAAATCCCAGAAGTGTTTATGATGAAGCAAAAACTCTTAAGGTATCTTTGATGCTCAAGTGGCATACAGATTTAGTTTTCTAGACATTAATTGACTAATGCTGAGTTTATTTCCTTGGCATAATAAAATGATTCTATCTCAGTTGGAAACTGTGGCTTAGCAAAAATATTTCTGCCTTACCAGATCCAATCCATATGCACTGCCCTCCACCCCCAACCAGGAATTCTGTGAGGAAAAAAAGTAATGCCCTAGGCAGATGGCAGCCTATTTTCTAGTATGGAGAGCGGAGCAAGGCTCAAATTTCACCAGCTGTACCTCATTGGGAAATTGAGTGCTCGCATTTCCAAAGGGAAGGTTTTCATTGAAACTTTGGACTTCATCATTTCTCCTTCCTGTGACAAACAAGTACTCTAAGTATCCAGCTAAATACTGTTAGCATCAGATATAATATGGAAAATACTATTGTCTTCGGCAACACTAAACTGAAAATTCATACTGAATAGATAACAAACAAAAACTGCCAATTTATTTGGCACTATGTAAAACTGTAACACCTCCCTAACTATTTGGAAATATATATTTAGCTCACTTTGAGGTCCCACGGACAGAGGAGCCTGGAAGGCTATATATAGTCCATAGGGTCTCAAGAGTCGGACACGACCTAGCAACTCAACCACCACCAAAAGTGGATACTAGGTAAAAATCTGAAGTATATCTAGTCAGTGTAGCCTTAGGCATTAGAAGCAGGAAAGAACTACTGAGATTGGTTTTTTCTCTTACATAAACTGAAGAGTTGCTTATAGTAACGTTATAATAAACAGATCTGACTATTTCATTTTATTTATGGCCTACTGCCTTTTATCAATGGAGAAGGAAATGGCAACCTGCTCCAGTACTCTTGCCTGGAGAATCCTATGGATGGAGGAGCCTGGTAGGCTACAGTCCATGGGGTCGCAGAGTCGGACACGACTGAGCGACTTCACTTCACTCACTTCAATCACTTCATACTTTATCACTGGAGAAGGAAATGGCAACCCACTCCAGTATTCTTGCCTGGAGAATCCCATGGACAGAGGAGCCTGGCGGGTCGTGGTCCATGGGGTACAGAGAGTCGGACACGACTGAAGTGACTGAGCACGCACACACGCCTTTATCAAGAACTGACCTTCTGTGTTTCGAGATACATTGAAACATAGTCCTGGAAGTTTTCAAATCTTTCTCTCTTAGAGATTTTCCAAAGCAAGAATTCTTTGGCATTCATAAAGTTATGATTGATAGAAGAAATTTTTAAAAAACCAACAACTTCTTTCTATTTGTTTAAAGTTTCAACTCTTCAAGTTCTTGTCCTGTTAACTGAGTCCAAATGTGATCACATTTTTGTTTACCACTGAAGGTTGTTTATAAAAAGTATGCAGTAAGGATTTGATTGTATTGCTGCCTAAGGCATTCCTGGGGAATGAATATAAATATGTGTGTGGTATGGAAACGCTTATAACTTATGGTATAATATATATATACTTACACAAAAGGAATGCTTCCTAGAATCTAACAAAATTTAAGAGTCTGTCTAGTTTATACTATCATGTTTTACTCCTACCTGGATAACAAGAGAAAACAACTGAAGTAACTCCTAAATTATTAGCTTCCTGTGATCATGTACTGTTTACCCACAGTAAGTCCTGGCGTCTCTGCTTATCTTTGGAGTGAAACTGAAACATCAGCACCACGCACAGATCTTACCAATACAGATCAATCCTGTCGAGCTGAGTTTGCTGCCAGGAGAACATTCACAATTGAAAGATCCAAGGTTGTTCCTGCAGGCCCCATTGACACATGGGTTGCTTTCACATTCATTTATATCTACAATCCAGAAGGAAAAGATTCTGTTAGAGCTGCCATGTGTTTCTGGAAAATATTATTCCAACAAGCCACGCTATGCCAGAATGTCTGGTAAACTTGGCTCTTGTAATTTTAATATGGATCTATGAGGCATAAAGTGAATGGGGAATGGAGACGTGCATTTTACAGTGTGGATACACACGTGCACAGCTGGGGGACTCAGCAGGACTACAGGAATCAGCCTGTTCAGGGTTCAGCATCTTTACTGTTTCACTATGACTTTTCAAAATTCGATTAATTTTCTCTAGTAATGAGATATAATTTTTCTGTGGGAAATTCGAATTCTGATTCCATGAAAGCAACATATTCCTAGGTGCAATGAGTACTGTGCACGAAGGTGACTGTTTCTGTCATTGTTGATTCCATGAGGTTTTGGAAGAATATAAAAAGCCTATAGTAGAGACAACACATCGCAATCCTGGTTTTAATTCAGACTCCTGGATACAAATCAGGAAATAAGGGATGAAACTTTAACACCAAGTATAGCCTCTCTTCCAGCCCTTATCTACCTTCCTGTGCACATTTCCATGTTTGGTTTGAGACATTTCAAAAAAATATTTATTTATTTATTTGGCTGCATTGGGTCTTAAGTTCACGGGCTTAGTTGCTCTGTTGCATGTGAGAACTTAGTTCCCCCACTTGGGATGGAACTCACATCCCCTGCATTGCAAGGCAATGGGTTCTTAACCACTGGACCATCAGGGAAGTCCTAGTGTGAGACATTTTAAAGCACAATTGATTGTGTTAAAATAAAAAAAGAGGAAAAATAAACTTTTAATTGTATTAAATAGATTTTTACTATCATTGATTTGAGTCTGAAGTCAGATTGCGTATCATAGTCTAAACAATTCCTGTCGATGGTCAGAAGTATGATGGAATTAGAGTAAGCCTATATTCTTAAGTAGTGACTAAATAAGATGTTAAACCAATAAAGTTAAATAGTTTAACACAAGTTAATTAAAAATAAATACAAGATTTAGCTAAACTACTAAAAACAATATCAAAGACTGACTTTCAGTATAAATTAAACCACTCAATTTAAGGAAAAGATACTCAGATTTCTTTCTATAACTGGTTAATTATCTGAAACAGGTCAACATACTTTAAGACACCCTTTTGTTGAATACTACTGTTTCTGAATTCACCATAGTATTTATTGTTTTTTTCTAAACACCTCTTTGAATTAAACAGGAATATTATACCGAGGAAAACATGCAAATAACTAGAATATCGTAACATTTACTCTTGACATCTCAAGTCAAATATAAACTAAATTGGTTCTGAAAAGGAAGACTTGAAATGCAAACTTAAAAATCCATGTGGAAAACAGTTATGTTTCCTCTTTGCTGTTTCAAAACTACTAAATAAATACCCAGGTATTTAATGGATTCTTGAAGTACAAATTGTTTTTAAGAAATATAAATGCATCTTTCTTTCAGGTTCTTTGTAGCAAGAAAGCCTCCTAAAAATATAAGAGCAGGTTTTGTAAATACAGCACAGATTTGGAATGAAAACATCTACTCCAGAGTATTAAATTAAAAAAAAAAAAACAAAACAAAACACCACAATGTAAAAACAAATCAGATAGCCAAAAAAGAAGCAGATACTTAATCTGAAGACAGACTATATATCACCTATTAATTTAATCTGTTAAGAACCTCCCCCAAAGGAAAAATGTCAGTTTCATCAATGTGCAAAATCCTGACTTTATATTAAGCAATTATGAACTCAAAAGCTATAAACACATGCAATGACAGCTACAGATATCAACTGTTTAATTTTTCTTTAAATACATTGTTTTTATGTTATAAATGTCATGGAACCAGGAACTGAAACAGTTCACTGTACATTCCTGGAAATAAACTTCAAAGCACATCTGGTTTACATTTAACTAGTTATGTCACTGGAAACACAATCTAAACCACAGCGCTTGCTGTAAAAATTTTAACTTTCACAGACTCTCAGAGCTCAAACAAAAAAAGTAAAATAAATTTTTGTAACTTTGGTTTGAAATATCAGAGAAACTTGATTACTGGTTTTTAATACATACTTAAAATAGACTGTTGAAAACATGAATGACAAGTAAAATTAGTGCATATAGCAAATATATAGAGAGAAAGCTAGAATTGACAATGAATTGGCTAATAACTCCCTGCTTAGTCTTTGGAAATTAGTTTAGAAAGAATAGCATGTAGAGAACTGCTTCAGGCACACAAATTTATCGTGTGAATGTAAGGCTGGAAATAAGGAGGACACCCAAGGGAAAAAGATTCCCTGGCCTTCAGGTCTATTTCGTTTTTGCAAAACACTTAATAAAATGCAAATAACTTAATAGTGGGATGAAAGCATAGAAATGACACTTATCTGGTTAAGTTTTTCACAATAAATCATTTTTATTTCCACCAATGTCATAAGGCTAGAACCCAAATATTTCTCTATCATTTCTCTTTTATTTACATAACATGAACTTCTTTCTTATAAATGTCAGATATAAAACATATTTCATATTAAAGAAAAGGCTAGTTTATCAGGAACAATTATTCTTTGGCAAAATAAGTAAAGACCATGCTTTTAAACCATCACTGCTTCTTGATTTGGTATTATTATGCATTAATACTTATGTAATTATCTAATGTCATACTGGTGCTTCCCTGGTAGCTCACCTGGTAAAGAATCCACCTGCAATGCAGGAGACCCCGGTTTGATTCCTGGGTTGGGAAAACCCCCTGGAGAAGGGATAGGCTACCCACTCCAGTATTCTTGGGCTTCCCTGGTAGCTCAGCTGGTAAAGAATCTGCCTGCAGAGTGGGAGACCTGGGTTTGATCCCTGGTTTGGGAAGATTTCCCTGAAGGAGGGCATGGCAACCCACTCCAGTATTCTTACCTGGAAATTCCCCATGGACAGAGGAGCCTGCAGGGTTACAGTCCATGGGGTCACAAAGAATCAGACGCAACTGAGCGATTAAACATAGCAATGTCATACTATTGAACACCACTCTTCACTTTGTCACCTAAGTAGGTGAATCCCTTTTATTTATGCTTTGATATTTCACCTCTTAGTATGCTTCAAGTTCATCTTAGTTGTCAAAATGGAAGCAATATGCTATAAGTATTGACAATCTGGTATTCAAACCAAACTGACCAAACTGAGTCAGACACCATCCATACAGCTCCCTGTTGTGTCTCCCCTACAATGGCACGAAAGGGTGCTGTCACTGGACAGGGAAACCAGTTCTCATAATCATCAGCTTCTCAGTTAAATGAAGATGATATCCTAAGTGATTATTGCTTTAGAGCTTCCTGACAGTTAACAATAGATAACTCCAATAAGCAATAGATAAAACTGAAAAAGGGCAGTGGGAATGAGGTGTAGAAAATCAGGAATAAAAACAGAAGGAAACACAATTGTTGAAATCCCTTCTCCTACCCTCCCAAAAAACTCACGGAGTAAACTCACGGCTTGGAATTTTTTTTCTTTTACAAAATGCATTTCTCATGGCAATTCTGCGGAGAAGGCAATGGCACCCCACTCCAGTACTCTTGCCTGGAAAATCCCATGGGCGGAGGAGCCTGGTAGGCTGCAGTCCATGGGGTCGCTAAGAGTCGGACACGACTGAGCGATTTCACTTTCACTTTTCACTTTCATGCATTGGAGAAGGAAATGGCAACCCACTCCAGTGTTCTTGCCTGGAGAATCCCAGGGACGGGGGAGCCTGGTGGGCTACCGTCTATGGGGTCGCACAGAGTCGGACACGACTGAAGCGACTTAGCAGCAGCAGCAGCATGGCAATTCTGAAGGATAAAAGGTATTGAGGGGAGGGGGCTCATGTTCAGTCACGTCCTACTTTTTGCAAACCTTTGGATTGCAGCCCACCAGGCCCCTCTGTCCACAGGCTTTTTTAGGCTAACGTTCTGGAGTGGTTTGCCATTTCCTACTCCAGGGGATCTTCCTGACCCAGGAATAACCTGTATTTCCTGCATCTATTGTACTGCAGGCAGATTCTTTACCCCTAAGCCATTGGAGAAGCCCAAGGAGAATGGCTATGGATGCTAAAAGATAAAAACTCTGGATGCATACACTTGGGAAGCTTGGACTAATGAAAAAAGATACTAAGAGAAAACAAAAATACTAACAGATGTCTCTGTTCATCTATGGACAAGATGAATGAATCTTCCAGTACTTTAGTCAGGAATGGAAAGTATGCTTCTCTTTGAGGAGCTCCTGAAAAAGCTGTGGACAGGAGGGGAACTCAATAGTTATCCAAACTAAGTTTAGAAAAACTGCATTTTATACTGAGGTTTTCATTTTTCTTTCTTTTTTTCTCTCTTCAGGCTAATTACTATTTTTCACTGGTCCCTCAAATTTAATCCAAACTCAGAATTGCACTTTGTAATTGCATTTCATTGACTTCAGCTGAATCATCTGTATTTTGGCATCTTGTTTGAGTCTTAATTTGTTTCTGCTCATAAGAATGCTTTGAAGTTAAACAATAAGAAAAAGAGAATGTTAACAACTTTTTTGCATAATATTACTATTGCAGTTTTCTTGGCTATGAAGCTACCAGGAAACAAATACTTTAATAGATAAATAAGGGTTATTCCAAATAACTAAAGATGAAATCTTTTTTTTAAGTTACTATTCAGAAGTAGTTATTGGATTTGAGAGTGTCATGGGATACTTCCGTAGGCCCACACAGTGCAACTGAAAAGGAACAATGACCAGTAGTCATACAGCAAATTATCCTGAAATACACAGTACTTTGATCAAGGAGCAGGAATATAACTGAAGATACTCATAGCTTAGCTAGTATCTCACTGAAAATGGGGCCTTTCTGAAGCATTTAACTTATTCATATAACTTCCACTGCAGAAAAATGAGCTTAAAAGAAAAGGAAGATTTTTTAAACAGCAATTCATGATCCTGAAATCCAAGTCATAACTTACATTTTCAAAGGAAAAGGACAATTTTCTTGGACTATAAATTTCATTTAGGTGACCATTTTTACTCAGGCCTCAAGTATAGGTTGGCCTATTTTCTGGGCCAACCTCTGAGGTCTATCAATCATTTCATAAATAAAATGCCTAAGAGGTGACTTTGTCGTGAGTTCAGGTTCTCCTAGGCTAATGTGTTACATTGGTTTTAAAAAGGGAAAACCAACCAAACAAAAATCTGATATTTTCTCAGCAAGTGAAACAAACTGGCTTCTTTCACTTATTTTCATTAACTTCAAAACGTGTGTTGATATTTCTTCTGAATGGGACAAAACTGATGGTATTTATAAACTGGGCTAGATGCATGCTATTTCTAAAACTGGCAGATTAGCTGAGACCGTAAACTTACAACATATTCAAAGAACATTCTTTTTGCTCTATTGCTTCATAATGTACTTGAGGTTAATGCATATTAAGATGCTTACTATTCACAATGAAGAAAAGTAGCTCTCACCTTCACACGTCTCTGTCTCAGTCCTGAACACATAGCCAGGGGGGCAGGTGCAGCTGTAGCTCCCAGGTGTGTTTCGGCACAGACCATTGTCACACAGCAGTCTGTTTACTAGGCACTCATCAATGTCTGGAAGCCACCGTCAGAAGACAGGAGACACACATAGTGAAACAAACAGTACGGTGTTCAAAATGTTTTAATTTTGTTATTTGTTTTTCTTCCTCATCCCATACCTTACTCTGTCTATACCCAAAGCACATTCCTTGGCCCTAAGCAAAATACATTTTACTCAAATGGAACAATCTTGTGCTTACTTTTAAGATGTTCTAAAGTCCTTGGGATGTGTGTTAATGCTTTGGAAAAGGCACATTACTACTTTATTCTTCATGTACTTGTTGACCTGCAGTAGTATTACATTTTAAGCATCATTATAGTCTTCCCCAAGATTATACACTTTATCAAGAGGCCAAATCACAATTTATTTATCCATCGATCCATGCTGTGGGTTGAAATGTGTCTCTCAAAAAAATATTTTGAATCCCTAACCCCCAGTATCTCAGAATGTGACCTAATTTAGAAACAGGATTCTTAAGTAGAGTAATCAAATTAAAATAAGATCCTTTGGGTAGGCTGTACTCCAGTATAGGTATGGACACCGAGGACTGCAATAAAGGGGAAATTCTGACCCAGGGACAGACACCTACAGAGGGAAGTTGATGTGAAGATGCACAGGGGAAAGACAGACGTGTGGCTGGAGCGACGCATCTGAAAACTGAGCGATGCTAAAGACTGCCTGCAAACACCTGAGCCTGGAAGAGGAAAAGAAGGGTTCTCCCCCTGAGCCCTTCTCCCCCAGAAGAGGAAAGGAAGGATTCTCCCCTGGAGAGAGCATGGTCCCACTGACAGCTTGATTTTGACTTTCGACTCCCAAACTATAACATCGATTCTCATTGTTTTAAGTAACCCGATTTTGGGTACTTTGTTAGAGCAGACCTAAGTAAACTAAAATAGAAATTTGTTTTTTTAATTTTCAAAATCTAGTTTTAATTTTACTAAAATTATGTATGTACCTACTTTAAAGAGTTGAGCATTGCCATGAACCGTGTTCAGTGTGTGAATGTTCATTGAATTTCCTTGTTTTCAGTAGGGTACCCACGTGCTCAGCTGTACTTAGATACTGTGCTGGAAGTGACTTTGCTTTTAGAGAATAAAAACTAGGTGGTTTGCATAGTTTTATAAGTGTCCAACAATCTCTGGCTGGGGCCCTTGCCAGTAGGTATCAAAATCTATTGTAAGTGCATGATATTTAATACAACTTTATACTCCAGGACTTTGGCCACCTCATGCGAAGAGTTGACTCACTGGAAAAGACCCTGATGCTGGGAGGGATTAGGGGCAGGAGGAGAAGGGGCTGACCGAGGATGAGATGGCTGGATGGCATCACGGATTCAATGGACGTGAGTCTGAGTGAGCTCCGGGAGTTGGTGATGGACAGGGAGGCCTGGCGTGCTGCGATTCATGGGGTCACAAAGAGTCGGACACGACTGAGCGACTGAACTGAACTGAACTGATACATCCATTATATGTGTATCTTCAACCCAAGGTGAGATGGATATATAGTAACATATATCAGTAATAAAACTCAAAACCATAAACATGGAAAAATATATTTCTTTCTAATCATAATCATCAACTCTTGTATTTGAGTCATTAGTGGTAGATGTAAAAATTATTATATATGATGAAGGACTGATTAACATTCATTTTATAAAAGTGGACTCAAGTGCTCTGCCGGAAAATCTACATTTTTCGCAAATTCTTGAATATAAGTACTTGAGGTTTTTCAACCATTTCCTTATAAATTTACAAAAGGAAATATCCATCTCATTTATCATATTTGGATATATTACAGCAATTGACTGTTTCTTTCCAAGTCACCTGTAATATTTAATTTTCTTAATGTCTATATTATCCATACATACCACCTTGTTAATTTTTGAATCCCATTTCCTAGAAAAATATTATAGGATTAAGATAGACGCAGATAAAACAGGCCAGTAATTGACTATATGTCCATTCATCTGGGGAAAAAAACCTAATTTAAATATTAATACCAAATTCTGTTACTGTTTAACAGTATTTGATTCCAATATTTTTATATCCCTATACTAAAAAGAAAACAAGAGAAACTGTAAGACCTCTAGTTTTACCCACTTATTTATAGTTTGATTCCTCCTATGATCCATGGGATTAAACTACACAAGAGGCTCCTGCATAATAAAACCAATAACTTACCAATACAATTTCTTCCAGAGGCATCTGGTTCATAGCCACTGTTGCAATTACACCGGTAACTACCACGTAGATTTTCACAAATTCCATTGGCACATATATCAGGATCCAGAGCACACTCATTGATATCTGCATTAAATGTTCAAAGTTTAATGCTCACAGTCACTCAATGTCTGTTGATACGTGTATGTCCAGTAAAGTTTACTCAAAACACATAGTGTTTAACCCTGCAACCCTCCAATTTGCTGTTGTTCAGAAAGAGAAAGGAAATGAAAATAAAGAGTGAGAACAAAATCAAGAGATATGGGACACTTCCCTGGTAAAAATGAAAAGTGAAGGGAACTGGCAGAAATTCAGAGAATTAAGCCATGTAATGTGCTGGCATTTATGATAAAATTAATAAAGAAAATTATAGGCTGTTGGCTCAAAACCCAAAGGAAAACTCAACTTGATAGGTACTATAACCATCTAATTAAAAGGCAAAGATTTATTAGGATTTCTATATAATTTTATGGTTCCAAAGGCATGGAATATTTCTATTTTATTATCATTTTTTATAGTCAACTAAGCAATATGATACTTAGTAAATGTTTTTCCTTGTTGATAAGTTGAAATTGATGGAGAGGTCAGTTCAAATGTGGATGTTTGAGAACACAATGTTTTACAACCACGAACAGGACTACTCTCTGTCACAATAGGAAGTGGGACTTGAGGAATGATGCGCTTGTATGAGAAGCCACTAAGTTCCAACGGGGCAGCTGGCTCTGCTGGGGAGGCGATGATGAAAGGGAATAGAAAATGGTGTAAAACAAAATTTTGGTCACTATGCTCGAATTTTAATAGTAACTATTGTTTTCTAGAATTTAGGAAGTCTTAAATACTTCAGAAATGTCAGTCTTGGTTTTTGAGAGAAGCAACTTTGTAAAAGTTTGCTTTTTGACTCTTGTTTCTGATGTTCTTTGCAAAGATGTGATGTTTCCTGTCAATTAATCTATAATTTGTCTAAAGTCTCATCAAATATGAAAGTATAGGAATATTTATGCAAACTAAAGGTGAATAGCACCCTACAGTTTTATTTAAAAAAACAAAGGATACTATATTAACATGTAAAAGAACTTTAAAATTATAAAAACATATGTACTTAATATTCAAATGCCATATTGGAATTTTGTTTATCATAGTGTTAAATTTAAAAGAAGAAAAACTTCATTGAAACTTTGTATTTCTATAGATGGATAGAAACATTTTAGTATATTCCTAGCCATAAATAGTCAATTTATTTTTAGGGCAGTATATCTCAAATACCTCTTAAAGATCCATATCAAATACCTCTTACATATTATTTTAGTTTAAACTATGTCAGTGGCATTATTTTACATTTTTTCTTCAAACTGACTCCTTTTTTTTTTTTTAACCAACTGCAGCTTCTTCTTAAGCAAGGTATCCATAAAATCATGGCTGTAATTTGTTAGTGACATTTTTAACAACACATATTTAACAGATAGTTATTTATCTACTAAGCATAAAAATGAACATCTACATACTGCTTAATATCATCTAGATTTAACCACTCTTCTAGAAGAAAATTTATCTTACATTACATGGATATATTTTATAATATAAATATATCATATCTATAATATAATAATAATAAGATATGCAGTAATTATTATACAATTGAGAACTGAAAGTTACCTCTTCCATCCACAGTGATACCTACTCCACTACTACAAAGGCCATGGAATTCAGCTGTAAGATAAAAACACACAGAGAAATCAAAAGCTCTAAATTACATCAGTTTCAGACACAAGTCACTTTCATAACTCCAAAACTATCATTAAAAAGAATTATCTGAAATAACTTAAAATTGAAAACAAATCACAATATTCTAGCACATAATTATTTTAAGAGTTCCAAAATCAGAGATAAGCATAAAAAAGTAAAAAAAAAAACCAAACTTCTGAGTATCACCTTAAATATCATTAATATATTGATAAATATTACAAACATTTTCTACTTATGGAAACTTAAAAAAAATCTAAATTGTATTATAGAGATTGATTTTAAGCTTTTTTTTTCTTCTCTCAATAATAACAGGAAACATATGTAATAAGTAGCATTTACTATGTGATATGCCTGATACTGTTCTAGCATTTTGAATCTAATAATTTATTTAATCCTCCCAATACCACTAACTAGATACTGTTATTTTCCCTCTTTTATAGCCAAGAAAGTTGGAATAGAGATGGGAAGTAATATGCTCAGATCACAGAGGTTATAAGTGGGGGAGTAGGCTTAGACCCTCTGTATTCTAAAACAGACATTTCACGTAAGAGCCCATTTAATAGATTAATATTGTTTCTCAGTTATGTGGATGTATTACAGTCATTCAATCTCTTATTGATGAAATTAGGTTTGTTCAACTTTTGGCAATTACTGATATAATAATACAAATTTCAAAATATCACTAGGTTAATCTCTTAGAAGTAAAACTGCTCAAAGTTTTTGTTTCTTTTTGATAGTGTTCCTCTCCCAAAATATCCCAGGTTACACTTTCAGCAGCAGTGTAGGAGAATACCCATATTGGTATAACCTTCCCAACACTGGGGAGAATCAATCATTTTTACCAATCTATAAACAAAAATGACACTTAAAAATTTTTTCTTTTAATTTTAAACAGATTAGGCATCTTTTTATGTGGCACTCTATCATTGCACTTCTGCTTTGTGAAGTTTTGTGCACACTGTACTTTTTTCTATAGAGGATTTCAACTTTGTCTATTGATTAACGTAAATTCCTTATAAATTAAGGAAAATATGTTTCTGACTCATACTCGTATTTTAGTCTTTGGGGCCTGTTTTGAGAGTCCTTTATCATTACAAGATAACAAAAAGTTTGAATCTTCTACAAAAAGTTATTTTGCAACATTTAATAGAGGGAGCTACCTTCATATTTTTTCTAATATTTATCAACAATATTCATTACTTTCAGTTCAATTTGTTCTTACTGATCTAAAACGTCACATTTATTGTATTCTATAATCCCATTTATATTTACAATTGTTCCTAGACTCAATTTATTAGTTCACTGATCCTTTTATCTAGTCTAGCTATCAAGTTTTATACTTCTTTCATAATATGCATAATTCACTTAGATACATTAAGATACTTCATTAACTTCTTTCTTAAGTAATATGCATATTCTTTCATAATAAGCATAATTCACTTAGATATATTAAGATACTTCATTAATCCCTTTTTTAAAAAAATGTCATACTCAGTAATTCTTCCAGAGGGATGCTAACTAATTTTCTAAGGTTTGAACAGTCCATTTAGTATTTTTTAACAGAATTACTGGCCACTTCCTTTGCTAGAATGCATTTCTTCCATTTTCTACCTGGGAAATTCTTACTTTTTTTTTGAGACCAAAGTAAGTATGCATCCTTCTCTGCAGTCTTTCCCAGTTTCCCCAGGAACTGCTCCTTCCTTTGTGCTCTCTTGGCTCCTTAAGTTTCTTTTCAAGGCAGCAATCATACTAAATTGTAATTTATATATTTGCCTACCTATATTTTCAACTTTTCTTGACTTTAAAGGGAAAAAAAAAGAGAAACTGTGTTTGAGTCCCTGCTGTACTTACATCTGTTCAATACAGTTTTCATAAAAGTATGAATAACCAGTCACAGAATAGTCAAATTAAACCGTTTAATGTGCCTGTAACATATGGTAACATTCAGAAGAAATTTATTACTTTCTGGAACTACTGATAGATTCCTCATAGACCAAACTTCTGATAGACTGCATCCTAATACCATTCTGCATGAAAATTAAAAATAAATAAAATCAAGTTCTCATAAACTTAGCATAACCTTGAAAATGGTAAGTAAATTTTATGCTATTTATCTTCAGAATGATGAGAGATGAAAGACTTTGAGGCTAGCATATTCATGTAAAGAATCTAGTTTAACGGTCATAATTGGATCATAAGATAAAATTTCCTATTCACGATGTGTTCTCTTTCCCTAGAGATCGTAAGTAAATATAAGCCAGATCTTACTATATGCCTCACATATCAACACAGATTTGGATTTCTTTCCTTTCATTAAAGATAGACAAAACACTTCCGAGCTGAGGTACTCTTCGACCCAGTATCTAATGTTAGTTTAGACAGATTCCTTTTCAGGTACGGAACTGGCAAAGGTGTCTACCTGAGTTTTTAGCAGGGCATGGCTGGCAGGGCTCTCCAAAACCGTAGTCTGGATTGGCACAGCAGCATTCAGACTTGGTCACGGCGCCGGGGAAGGGCCGCACACACACTCCCTTCTTGATCCCACCGTAGCACGTACTACGCATGTGCGTGTCTGAGGAGAAAACAATGACTTGAGATAGTGATACAGAGACAAAGAGATTTCAAAACAGAAGGCTTCTTGTAACTTAAGCGGCCAGTATATGGGAAGCTTCTGGATAGCATCTGCCACTTCTCTTTTTCTTTGTATCTTCAGCATCTCATAGCATTAGGAGATCAACAAATGTTTATTGTGAGAGGAAAAGAATAAATGCATACAAAGAATTTTTTTCTCCAATAATTTTTATGCGTTACACAAGCATCAATTATCCCACTTATCCTCGCAGGCCCCTCACTGACCCAGGTATATTTCCACCGCTATAAACAAGATTTAGACCTCTAATCACTGACTATACTTAGTATTATTTCTATTTTAGAAGTTCTTATGAACAATGAAATGCTGTGCAGTTAAACATCTTGCGATGACACTGCTGGTTATGAAATTTCTCTCTGCAAACTTCTGAGATAGGAAGCCTGTCTTTTCAACGCCCAGTTCACTGCTGCAGCTATGATTTCCTTCTTTATTTTGGGCTATGCTGGGTCTTCATTGCTGTGTGGGCTTTTCTCTAGTTATGGAGCGTGGGGGCTACCCTCGTTGTGGCGCATGGCTTCACATTTGCAGACACGGAGCTCGGATTCTAGGGCACTCGGGCTTCAGCAGCTGCAGCACTGAGGCTCAACAGTGGAGGCTCCTGGGCTTCAGAGCGCAGGCTCCGTAGCCGCGGTGTGTGCTTAGTTGTTCCAGGGCATGTGGGATCTTTATGGACCAGGGATCGAACCCGTGTCTCCTGCACTGGCAGGCAGCTTCTTTACCACTGAGCCACCAGGGAAGCTCCGTTATGACTATGTTTTAATCTCTGACTCTCAACAAATCCAGTTCTATAAATAATTACTACCACTATGTGTCTGTGGTGCTGTGCCTGTTGCTTTATAGACATTATGTCATTGAACATTCAACAACTCCATAGGGTAGTGATCATTATCCACTTTTTGTAGATGAGGAAGGTGAGGTTCAGAGGCATTACGTAAGCACCTCCAAGGCCTAGACTACCCACTGCCTGAGCTGAAATTCAGACACAGGCTTGTATGACCTCCAAAGCAATTCTTCTTTCTGCTATGTCAGATTATACCCTGAAGACACATAACCTGGTTACTGTGCTCATGTAAATTCTCATAAAATACAGGACAACTTTATGAGATGGTAAATGGTAACTATTAAAAAAAAAAAAACTCAGATCATCATACAGGCCAGAGAAGGAGTACAGTTTTAAGCAGTCTATTATATAGTAATTCCATCAAAGAGATAACCATTATTATAAATATTTATAATTATTAATAACTTGTTGGAAATAGTTTATCTGCTTGCTATGTAAAGTACTTATGTCCTGTGATCTGGTGTTTTTTCTGATTAAAACAGTGAGATGGATGTGTGGCTGATGAAGCAGAGATGTGTGTATGCTCAATTGGAAGAGGTTTTCCCACACTGACCCTGGGGAGTAGAAGTGCTGTTCCTTTCTGCCTCTGCTATGACCTCGTTTGGGAGGGTCAGGTCTGAGTCACACACAAGTATAAGACTCAACACAATGATGAATACTTGCAAATACAACATAATTCATGACTTGCAGTAAGATTTTTATGAGTTCTTAGGATGGTACCCCTTATCTCAAAAGGCATCACAGAATGGTCAAAGCTATTTCTGTTTTTCTGCTGAGAACATAAGCCAGGGGCAATTTTTAGAAGCAAGTCAATAAAAAGCCTATGATACTCAGTTCTACCTTTGATAACAACAGTTGAGTTTTCCCTTTTCAAAGACCCCAGATTGGAACTCTAGTTCATTTTATTCTCTTCAGTGTAACCAAGCCAACATTCACAGTAGACAGGATTAGAGATACCGATCGCAGCAGTACCATCAGGACGAGCTCACATGAATGTTTTGGTTGGTGATCGAACTTAAATCCTACGCCGTGGGGGGCAGGAAGAGAAGGGGACGACAGAGGATGAGGTGGCTGGATGGCATCACTGACTCGATGGGCGTGAGTCTGAGTGAACTCCGGGAGTTGGTGATGGACAGGGAGGCCTGGTGTGCTGCGATTCATGGGGTTGCAAAGAGTCAGACACGACTGCGCGACTGAACTGAACTGATGCCTTTTCCATGTGTTATCAAATGTCTCCATGTCTTTTCTTTCTTAAAGACTGGAATTGCTGAAGGATTTTCTCAGATAATTAGCATACTTTACCTATGGACACAAATGCTAATTTTACTTTATTCTTCATTTTTCAGTATCAAATTTTCTTTATAACTCAAAGCAGCAACTCTTAAGACAATGTTGAACGTAACACTACTATTCTGATTTAACAAAACAGTAGTAATTGTAATAGTTTACTTACTGGGTATGTGCTATGCGCCAGACATCATTCAAGATTTATACCAATAAATACAGTATTAACCTGTTTAATCTCAAAAACAACCAGTGAGAAAAGGATGCACAGAGAGGTAATATATCTTGCCTAAGGCCACACAACTAGTATAAAGGCAGAACTAGAGTAAAGAACAAAAATTAACCTTTTAGCTGACAGAACTGTCAAAGAGTGTTCATGAAGATGCTGAAATACTCTTAAGCTAACATAACAGGATGTTAAAAAGGAAATTTAAGCTGAAATCTCATGGTGCTAAATAACATATAACGAGGTGAATTTTGAGACTCCATCCTGAAGGAAGTAGAAATGGAAAATTCGTTGCCAGGCTCTTAAACCTCTCCCAATATCCAGGATACAATTTAGAGAGAGGCAATTAAGAGTTTTTGAGGAGGATTTTTTTGGGGCAAGAGCCAGATTACAAACTGGGCATGCTTCCATCTTCACCCCTGGGCAAGATAAAAGAGCTTCACAGGGAACAGCTTAAAGAATTTGTACCAAACTCTGTCAGGGACCCCTAGCACACAGAGGAGAGTGGCTGCTATTCCCATCACAGAATCAAAGGACAAAGGCAAGAGCAACCTCTATTCACTCAGTTCGCAGGGCAAAGGGTGGCATGTTCTGTGCTAACTGGAGGCTCTAAAATGAATGCATAGAGAGAAGACGAGACACCATCAGGGACGGTCTGTCTAAAGTGGATGGCACAAAGACCTGGGGTTGGGCCAGCAGCAGCCACCAGGAGAAAAATGCAGTGTCTGCATCTCGTCACAGGCAGGCCAAGGCCGTTGACACCCTCATGAAATCACTCATAAGGACGAAGTTGGCTTAAACTTGTGTCAAGCCCAGGTTACTTGCCCAGGTTACTTGAAGTAACCCTGGGAGAATGTCAGTGCTCCTGCCTTCTTTCCCCTCCCCTTGTGCTTCGACTGCTCTGGTAGAGTCAGAAACATCCCAAGCTCACGAAGGTGTGAGCTTGGGAAGGGAAGTCAGAACTTCAAATCAAGTTCAGAATATTGACAATTATACACCCCTGGACATTCTAACTGCTAAATCCAGACTGTTTTCTTACCTCAAGCCGTCTTATAAATTTCTGCCATCTAAAAACTGCAAAGTTGGGGGTACCTAAGTTTTCTTCCTTATTAGATAAATTGCTCCCACTGAATAATTAAAAATATGTTTTGAAAGGATTGATAAAAACAAAATACGGTTGCCTTTTGTTCATATCCTGTCTGTGAATCATGCTTCTTCAATATCCTGGTTACAACTGTAGTTTAATTTTCTGAAAATAAAAAACCCCATCTCAGTATATAGGTAAAAAAAAATGAACAAACAAATGAAATCTAAAATTAAAGTGCTAACTCTAGTAATAATTCATAGTAATGATTCATCTCTAACCTCAACAATCAATGCATCTAAAAGCATCTCAAAAGGCAGAAGACATGAAGAAAACACATCTAGCATGTTAAAGGAATAGCTATATAATTTTACACACAGAACAAATGGTGTTTTTATTTTTAAAAGTTTAAGTAATTACAACTGTGAAAAACTGGAGAGGGATTCCCAAAAAATTCTAATGCTTTTTCTGTATGTGGACAAGAGAATGAATATTTGCATTTGAACACTGAATTCCTAACAACTATTCATATGTCGGTTGCTTAAAAGAAAAATCATTTCTCCCTCCAAAACTGGTTTTAAACGAATCATAGATTTCAGCAAAACCATTTAGATAAAGGAAAAAAGCAACTGAAAATATTTTAGCCCTTTAAGCAGAAAGGAGCTACATTCTTCTAGTTACTGTATTTGAAATAGTCCTGAACGAAGTGCTGACAATCGTGTAAGCTGAAATAAATCCTAGCCTGGATAGAGTGGATGAAACTTTAAGTGGACAGATTATTTCCATCTGCTGTTGCTTCTTCTTCATTTTTTTACATAACCTTCAGAATCCAAATGTTTTGATTCCCATAGGTTAAGAATGAAGTATAACCAGCTATGTCTGAGAAAGAATTTCATTTCTCTCAAATAATACTTTTAAACCACTGAGTATGTCTGTCTTTTACTCCATGACCTGAGAAATATAGGTGGTGCACACAGCTAATTCACTTTCATGGAAGTGCTTTGGCGAGAATATGGCATTCAATGTATTTTCACAACTACTCCCTCTGCTCTTGATATCATTAGGACATAATGGTTGGGTTTTTGAATGCCAAAGATATTTTCGTTTTGCCTGCCTCTTTAAAGCTGATGCCTGCTCACTCAAAAGTAGGAATTATTCCCAAGAGGAATGATGAGTGGTTTCAAATAAAATATACATTCTCTCTCATACTCTTTCCTCGTTTCTATCATTACACAGCACTGAATAACTATTTAGAAACATTTCCAACTTTTGATAGAAGTTGAAGTTCTAACATATAAATTATTTACATTTAAAATTTTGTTTGGGAAAAGCAGCAGACTCACAGATATAGAGAACGATCTGGTGGTTACCAGTGGGGATGGGAGGAGGGGCAACATAGGGATGGGGGAGTGGGAAATACAAACTATGGGTGTAAGACAGGCTTAAGGACGTACTGCACAGCATGAGGAATATAGCCAATATTCTGCAATAACTGTAAATGAAATGAACCTTTAAGATTGTATAAAAATAAAATTTAAAAGGCTTCCCTGGTGGCTCAGACAGTGAAGAACTTGCCTGCAATGCAGAAGACCTGGGTTCTGTCCCTGGGTTGGGAAGATCCCCTGGAGAAGGGAATGGCTACCCACTCCAGTATTCTTGCCTGGAGAATTCCATGGACAGAGGAGCCTGGCAGGTTACAGTCCATGGGGTAGCAAGGAGTCAGACATGGCTGAGCGACTAACACACACAACATGTTTTAAAAATGTTAAAGCTCAGATGACAAAAATAAATATTGTTTGGGTAAAGATAAGAGTTTATTTAAATACAACTGCTATCCTTGTTTCATGTCTCATTAATTATAAAGCATATATATCCATTGTATGTAGTGTGTCAGTCTCTCACTTGGGTCCAACTTTTTTGCGACCCCAGGGATTATAGCCTGCTAGGCTCCTCTGTCCATGGGATTCTCCAGGCAAGAATACTGGAGTGGGTAGCATTTCCTTCTCCAGGGGATCTTCCTGACCCAGGGATCGAACAACCTGGGACTCCTGCATTACAGGCAGATTCTTTACTGTCAGAGCCACCAGAGAGACATGGTTATCTAACAATACGAAGGACACTGGTAAAGAACAATTTTTTTTTCCTTCTCTAGCATTTCTATCTCATCAGAGGCTACTGAAGGGAGCTAGTTGGGCTCTTTGTCCCTTTTTAAAATCTGCCTTATTGGGATATAATTCACATACAAAGAATGCACCCACTTAAAGTAAATAAATTCAATAGCTTTTAGCACATTCATAGAGTTGGACAATCGTTATTCTAGCTGATATTAGAACATTTCATCATCTCATAAACACCTTTAACAATCACCTTCTTCTCCCACCACCCCCCAACTCTCTGCTCTGAGCAACCACTCATCTGCTCAGTCTCTACAAATTTGACTTTTACAGACATTTCATTTGGAAATGAAATGTGTGTGGCTTCTTTCTCTCGGCACGATGTTTTCAAGCTTATCCATGCTTTCATGTATGTTAGTATTTCGTTCGTTCCTTTTTATGGCTGAATGTTATTCTATTGTATAGATACACCTTTATCCCATTTCCAAAAATCATTCGGTCACTGGTGCCATTACAGAATGTTTCACTTACCAACACACACGCGTCCGTCCACACCCACAGCCAGACCTGGGGGACAGTCACAGCGGAAGGACCCTTCATTGTTGATGCAATGCCCATTCATGCAGATTCCTGGGGTCTGGCACTCATCAACATCTGCCCAGAGAGGGGAACACAAGCCGGGCCATTACTCTCACTTTATTACAGAGTTGACCTGTTGCCACCACTGTACACTATCAACATTTGCTTTTCAATTTTATAACTTGTGCAAGAATACACAGATGTGACAACAAGCTTTTACACAAATGCAACTCTTTCAAACACATTTTCAGAAAGATTGAGTGAAAGTAGATCATTTTACCCATTAGAAGAGTATGACAAATTCACTTTTCATTATTTGGCAATTCTGTTTAATATTAAATGATATTCAACTCAAATTAGTTAAGTGAAACAAATTCTTGAAACCAAGGTAAATGTTTTTAACTTTCATTTACACATACATAAAATTCCAAGATGCTGTTTTAATATTAATTCAGTCAGTTCACAGTAACAAAATAATTTGAAGTCTCTTGTAATTTTCAAAGTGCCTAAATTTATGAAATGTAACCCACCATTAAATAGCTTCCCCGTAAAGGGGAACAGCCTTCAAAACACAGAGCTGCCAAATCATGAGCGTTTCAAAATTTATGGATTACAGCATTTGTAATAAAAATTAATAAAAGTTTCAATAAAGCAGGAACTGGTGAGATTGAGGTCATCTTTTTATGTATATTTAAGTTAGAAATGCTGAAAAAGTTATAGGCTGAAATGTAATGCTACACACTGGAACAGAATGCTAATCTCATATCCTGTGATTAATCTAAGTTAGCTAACCTTGAGATGACATTCTAGTCCTGAGTTCAATCAGCAAAGCTACAATATTTCTATTTAATAGTGAACTTCCTTTTCATGAATAGTCAAGAAACTACTTTCATTCAGAAATACAAGAATCAGTCTTGATTTTTCTCTGTCCACTGTCCCTGGAATTTCACTGACGCTATAGGGTTTGGGTATGAGTATTATTTGCTATTCAGATCAATTTGTGCGACTGAAGGAAGAAGTATTCATGGAGCTTATTTTGTCCAAAAGGAGGAAACTGGAATAAAACTTGTTTTTTTAGTAGAACTACAAAATTTGTTCCATCTTATTAAATTCCAACTGTGAATATAAACATAATGTAGTCTTATTTATTTCCAAGAGTTATCTTTTGCTTAGTAAAGTTACCACTAGAGCCTGGGCTTCAGAATGGTTTTGTAAACAAAACAGTTGCTAGAAATATTCAAATTACTCCTTCATGAAATCAATATAAGGCTTTTAGATATGGATATGGTAACAAATGATATGTGAATTAGCTTATGGAAACGTTATAATGCAAAACCAGTGATGAATGACAGTGGAAAATCTAGTTCTGAGAATACAATATTTTTCTTCCTCTTTTTTTATGTAAAAAGTTGAGAGAACTTATTTCTTCATTGTCTTTTCCAGATTGGCTAGAACTAATCTGTCATTCCCTTAATTCTTCCTGTGCCATTATTATTTTTGTAAAGACACTGGTGTTCCACAGACCACAAAGTATGTTTTTCTAGGAAGCTTTAGACACCTGCCGTACTGAATTACCAAGAGACGTGCATAATACAAAATCCACATGAAGAAACTGAAGTAATTCTTGCATGATTCATTCAGATAAAAAAGATGGTTTCAATCATGGTTACTTTCCTATCTCAGAGCCATACATACCAGTGCAGTAACGCCCATTTGGAGCCAAGATAAATCCTGGTTTGCAGATGCACTTGAAGCTGCCATCTTCATTAATGCACATCCCATTCAAACACATGTTGGTGGTTGTACATTCATCATGGTCTACAGAAGGAGAGAGTGACTTACACAACTGGCCTTGAGGAAATCAGTTCCCCCTCTTCCTACAAACAACTACCAGGCATATTCTACTGCATAAATGAGCCAAGTGGTCACAGACTTTTTTTTTTCTTATGAATGCCAACCGAGTGAGAGCAAATAATGTGGAAAATGTGAAGGACCTTTAGTGTAAGGGACATAGAGGAAAAGCATTAAGGAAATTTTGTGTGTAGTTTCTATTAAAATCACATGAATAGAGTTTTATTTTGATTACCAAAAAGTTACTATTTCTTTCATCGGATGTTTATATTGTATGAGAGAATAAAGCAACGAGAAAGCTCATTGTACGTCAAATGATCTGGACTTTGATTAGTGGGTAAAATATGTGCTTCTGTGCAAACAGAATATTTCTGTGGCATATTGGTGTTTACTGCAAGGCTAGACCAGGACCACAAATTTGGAGATTTGATTATCACATACATCAAATGTTTTTGTGCTTCCCTAGACAGGAGGTGGGTCTTTTCTATGTTACCAGTGTTGTAACCCCAACAGTCAAAATACAGTAGGTGCTAAAAATTACAAAGAATAATTGTTACTTTAATTAAACATATGCCACACAAGAAATTTCCAGAAGCACTGAACTATTCATTTATTATATTTCCAAAAATTCTGTCCCTTCACTTTAATGGTCTTTTGTTAAATGTACTTATATTTTATCTAAGTCATCTGAACGACTCTTGTATATGTGCTGTATGAACTTTCATGGAAATGGTCTATATGGTTCTAAATAAAAGTGTATATATCCCTTAAAAAATCTTTTGCAAGGGAGGAGGCACTTTGCATACCAACACAGTTTTTTCCATCTGTAGTTAATTCAAAGCCAGCATTGCAAATGCACTGGAAACTTCCATCTGTGTTCACACATCGACCATTCTTACAAAGAACTCCATTCTGGATGCATTCATCAATATCTGGGGAAATTAACAATATTAGTCTTTTAAAATAATCACAGAATCAATAAGACAATCCATGTAATATCCAGGTCATGGTGCTTCTTTAGAAAAATGTTCATCTCTCACCAGGTTTTTTTTTTATTGGATAGATAGGTGTAAGCAGTTCTACAGCCCTGACTTATAATAGCTGAAGGAGGGAAGGAAAAGAAAAATGAAATGGGGTGTACAGTGAATGTAGAAGGGGGTGGACAGTGCAGCTGGAATATAGCTGCTTCTGACACAGTGGTAGAAGACCTTAAAAGTCAGAGCAAGTGAAATTGCTTATATGTGGAATCTAAAAAAAAAAAGGCACAAAAGAACTTATTTACTAAACAGATACAGAAAAGAAACTTTTGGGGAGGTATAAATTGGGAGATTGAAATCGACATATACACACTACTATATGTAAAACAAAAAACTCAAGGACCTATTGTGGGCTTCTTTGGTAGCTCAGCTGGTAAAGAATCCGCCTGCAGTGCAGGAGATCCTGGTTCGACTCCTGGGTCAAGGAGATCTCCTGGAGAAGGGTACAGTTACCCACTCCAGTATTCTTGTCCAAAGAATTCCATGGACAGAGAAGCCTGGCAGGTTACAGTCCATGGGGTCGCAAAGAACTGGACACAACTGAGCGACTTTCACTTCACGTCGCTTCACTTCAAGAACATATAGTATAGCAAGGGAACTCTACTCAATACTCTCTAATGACCTATATGAGAATAGAATCTAAAAAGAGTGGATATATGTATGGTGGTGCTGGTTCAGTCACTAAGCGGTGTACAACTCTTCGGACCCCATAGACTGTAGTCCACCAGGCTCCTCTGTCCATGGGATTTCCCAGGCAAGAACATTAGAGTGGGTTCCCATTTCCTTCTCCAGGGGATCTTCCTGACCCAGGAATCAAACCTGTGTCTCCTGCACTGCAGGTGGATTCTTTACCACTGAGCCACCAGGGAAATCCAGATATAGGTAAAAGTACAATCAAATCACTTTGCTAACACAACATTGAAAATCAACTATAGTCCATCAAAAATAAATTTTAAAGAAGACAAAGCGAGGAGCTGAATAAGAATGGAATAACTAAAAAATATCTGGATTAAGAGCAACATGACAAAAATTGCTGGGATAAAGTGATTCAAGCAACTGCCAGTGGATAAATAGGAAATGAAAAAAGGAAAAGAAGGATTATCTTCTAAAAGAATTCTGGGATGAATCAGAGTGAGGAAGAGCACGTGGATGAGGATGGTGGGTGTAGCAATGAAACTCCATTTAGAGCAGTCATGATGTCTGAGGACTACGTGTGAGGTTCAAAGGAAACAGTAGCTGAGAACAATAAATCTTAAACCCTGTTAATCAGAGAGCAGTAATGCTACTGATCTCACTTGGAGAAAGGAAGTTGTGATCCAGGGAAGGAAGATAAACCAGGTTTTTCTCTGCCACCAGACACCACACTGGCTGTGTTACATATGCAAAAACAGTATTTATATTTGCTGAGAGCACTTTGAGGGTGACATACAGTAAACCTGTAATAATGTAACAGCACTTATTTCACTCCATGTCTTTCTTGAATAAATTCACTTTTAACCTCAACAGCCTGGGTCACTGTATTTCATGGAACATTTTCATATGTGAAAGCAAGCTGCCTTACCAATGCACGCTTGCTTGGTAGGAGTCCGCTGGAATCCGGCGTGACATTTACAATAATAGGATCCAGGTGTGTTAACACAATCTCCATTAGTGCAGGGATTTGATGTGCATTCATCAACATCTGTGAGCAGCAAAAGAAACCATTACAGACTTCACTCCATTTCTAGAAATGTTTGTTTAAAATACATTTAGGCCTCCCAAATTTGAGAGAAGGCCAGTCAGTGCTAATAGTCTAAATAGCAGAGTATTTATAAAGGAATAAAAATTCCTTTCTTCAACTCCCATCTGGAGAGTTATAAAAATATCGCCTATTGGAGAATACAAGAGAATTTGCTTTAACCAAGAAATAATGGTCTTTCCATTTGAATAATGTACAATGATCAAAAGCATGAGTTTGGGGAAGACACAGCCATGAATTCCCAGAGGCTAGAAAATGTTTATTATCTAAGTAATCTGGGCAAGTTAATAGCCTCTTTAAGGCTTACTACAGAGTTAGAAGATTAATTAAAAGATTTTTAAAAGATATATATTTACATTATATACTGTCACTTCTATTAGTTTTTAAAAAGCCAGACAAATTATGGAATTTGTTACTATTTTTTGTGAACTCAACTATATATGTAACCATGTATCAGGGCTTGGATTATATTTTGAAGCAAAAAACACGGGATGGTATAAAAATGGAAATTAAGTTAAAAAAAGTCTATTATATTCGGTAGTTGCTGGTTTCTCTAGGATCTTAAAATTGGCACAGGGTTTTTTTTTTTGTATAAAACCAAGTTTTATGGAAATACTGATTCTGATCTTAAGGTGAGAAACGTCACTGCTCTCTCTAAATTTTCTAAGTCTTGATCAAATGCAATACCACAGAATTCAAGGACTGTGCAACTGAATGACAAAGTGGACAGCACGGATTAGTTAAATCCTGGAGAAATCATATTTGCGTTAGAAAAAGCAATGCCCACTAAGTATTGTTTTGAATGCCAGTGAATTAAAAGCCTGGCTGACTGGTTAGGGCATAATGATTTGCCCTTTCATAGACATAGAGAAGCCATTAGCATATACAATTTCAGCTAAATTGGTGAGCAAAAAATAAAATCAATTCACAATTTTACCATTTTTGTAAACAGATTGCTTCTTTCACAGATATTCTTAAAAGTGGAACTGTACTCCACCAAACTCACCAACTTCGTTAATATAAACACCTAGACTGCAAGCAATTAAACTTTCTCTGATAACAGAGGTGGGGGGGGGGAGAAACACTCATAGCAAATAAAATTAAAACAACAAAGAAAAACAGGAGTAAATACTTTTTCAGTTCATCCAAAGATTCCTGGCATCCAAAGATGCCTTCATTGAGACTCACATTTAAGCTTTTGGTTGATAGCATCAGTTCACTGAGGCAAAGGAATGAAGCAAAATGAGAAAAGACAGAGTTTAGAGTGTTAGTAAGTATATCAAGCGTGACTAATGGTCTGTGCAACAGGCCATATCACCTTCAGTAGACGGTGCTGCAGGTTGTGTCTGATTCTTTGCGACCCCAAGGACTATACAGTCCATGGAATTCTCCAGGCCAAAATACTGGAGTGGTTAGCCTTTCCCTTCTCCAGGGGACTTCCCAACCCAGGGATCCAAGCCAGGTCTCTGGCATTGCAGGCAGATTTTTTACCAGCTGAGTCACAAGGGAAGCCCCATGGTCCTAAAACTGTCCTTAAAAGATCATCAAAACTCTCTTCATTGCCAAACACAGCAGTGTTTTTGTCCTCTTTGTATTTCATTTTTTGGCTGTACTTAACACTCCTTTTCTCTTGAAAGCACACCTTTTCAAGGCTTCAGTGATACATATTTTCTAGATTATTTTGCCATCTCACCAACATTATGACTAATGTTGCTAGTCCACAGGGTTCTAGCTGCACTATTCCTGTTATTTTTTAACTCTTCCTGTTTTTCAGCCTGGCTGCAATAATCACCTATATGTTGTTGACTCCCAGATTTTTAACTCAAGTCCTGAACACTCCTCTTAGATTTAGACTTCTACAGGTCAATACCCACGACATCTAAAATTCAACATGCCCCAAAGAGATTCATCAACCACTTCCTCCCAATCTCTGCCTTACAGCTCATGTTAATGATGCCACCATATATCCAGTGTTATTCAGTGAAGAAGGAAGAAAGGGAGAGGCAGAGACAGAAATCATAACATTTCGAACCAGAAAGGACGGGGGATTCTTTTTTCTTTCTCTTTCTGGCCATGTCACGCAGTATGTAGGATCTTGGACCAGGGGATAGAACCTGCACCCACTGCAGTGGAGGCGTGTAGTCTTAACCACTGGACAGCCTGGGAAGTCCCAGGCAGGGGATTCTTGAAAGAGTCCAGCTAAGCAATAGGTTAAGGAAGCACATGGAAGCATAAGCACACAAGAAAGACAGCTTGGAAATTAGCTTTACTTCAAAATCATATTCAGCCCTACTTGTTCCTGTAGTCTAAAAGCTATTTTAAAAACTAAGAAGAATGAGAGACTCATGAACTTACCTATGCAATCCCCATTTGCATCCTGCTTATAACCCATGTTGCATTCGCATCGGTAACTAGAGACAGTAGGTATGCAGCGTCCATTTAAACAGAGATTAGCATGTGCTTACAGATATCTATTGTCTGGTTCAGAATAGCTATGAAAAATCAGAGCACAAATGATATTCCATCACTCCAACATGGATTACTTTCTTTAAAGTCGATTTTTAAAAGGATATATAAGTACATTATTTAGGTGTACATATCAAAAGCTCACATTATTCTGTATTTTATTAAAACTTTAATGTTGGAATTTAAAAACTATTCTTGAGAATAGTTACAGGGTTATAACTTGCGTTTGTTAAGTTATATATCTGGAAACTTTGCCCATAATGTCGTCTTTTTAAAACGTCAGGAATGTTCTACTGTACATTTGAATGCTTCCCACTTATTTTTGGTAACCAGGCTGAATATCCAGATATAGTAAACAGACAATATGCCAAAAAGAACAAACATAACACTGTAAGACATCATTAAATATTATTAGCAAGAGCAGTTATTTTAAAAAAGAAAGAACTTAAATGTCAAGCACACCAATGCCAATTCTGGCTAGAAGCCCACAGTTCTCAATTTCTTAAGTTATTCAACAAAAGAGGGCGAGGAAAAGAAAAGATATTTCATTATAATATTTGTTTAGGCACAAGCAAGACATATTCAATTTATCTCAGTTGAGAAATGGTTCTGGAAAATAATTCAAGGAGTGTATGATTGAGACAGCTACAAGCAGCCAAATGAAATACACGGGAACCAAAAAGAATGCTCTTTAACGGCATCATCTGGTCTTGGAATATTACCCCACTCTCACCTCTATTTTCAAAGAGAACCTGGGTCACTCAGTCTTTTCTCCAACTTAGAAAGTTTATGGAACATAAAAATAACACTTTACTAAGACTGTTTTACGATATTATGCTTTAGACCTCGAAGTAGGTTTCTGCACACACACACACACACCTTTTGGGGAAAGGATTAGATATTATAATATCTTTTAAAGGGGAAAACTAAAGAGTCTACACACAAACTGAACACTCACTTAGTCCAGTGATGATGGGCCCCTGCCCCCCGGCCCCTACACCAGCTCCCCCAACACAGGAGAAAAGCCGTTGCCTCCAGGAATGGGGATGAAGCCTGCTCCTCCGGGGCCATAGCCATTGCCATTGCCACTTGGGGCAAAGCCATTTCCCCCAGCGCCTCCAGGTCTGGAACCAGCACTCCCTGGAATCCCTCCTATTGGAAGTCCATCCAAGCAAAGTCTGCGATATTCCTCTAAAAGAGAAGAAAGTTCAGTTAAACAGAAATGGATATATTTCTGCATAATAAAGGTAATTTGTGTGTTGTAATAATCATTTTAGGTTATCTATGCTTCATGATATGAATAAGTCAGTTATTAGCTTGATAAATGTTTTCAATGCTAGCAGTAGCAGAAGAACACGGGTGCTTCAGGAAAAAATGGATATCTGTAAGCCATATTTTAACTAAGTTGCATACCCAAAGAATTGTCTATACATATACTTTGATTTTATGTATCTAAGTGCAACTCATAAAATTCCAGATATAACTTGCATTTGCAAGAAATTCACTTGAATGGATGGATATTAAACCTTTAAGCAATTCATTCTATATTTGGTATTACTTAAATCTCCATCAGTATCATACCTACACATTTTCCCTCTTTTCTTTTTTTAAGGGATTAATATAATTTAGAATAATTTTTTTTCTAATGTGGACTCTTAACAGAATACAGCAGTTAATAACCTTTTAAATCTGCTAATTGTTTGCCCAAGTATCAAAGTTGAGGGAAAAACATATAATTGCCTTATTTTCTTAATTGTTCTCAGAATTAGGGCACCATATAAGAAGAAATGAAAACTGTTTAACTCAAGTAATTGTTTGAGTATGAATATGACTTGGATGATGAGTTTTCAAAATTATACACTATGCATTATCTCTGGTTTTTAAAAAATTTTACTATTCAATTTTGGAATTGCAAAGATTAGAAGCTCTTATTTTTTTCCTCCATAACAGAACATACAGATGTGTATGTTTATAAGCATATTTCAAAAAGCTGAATTATTTCTCATACTTATAACATGGAGGCAATATAACAACATTTATCAATATACTTTTATGTGATGAACACTACACTTTACTATGCATGTTACATTAACAAGAGGAACTACTTCTCGTTCATTTTAGAGTAATTTTCTGGTATAGCCTCAGCTACATGGCAGTTAATACAGCAAAGTGAATGACAGTGAGTTCTGAAGACAAAAGTCAGTGTATTCTGAATTTTCAAGGTCATTAGAAAAGGTAGGAAATATCTCTTAAGGATTGGAGCACAATAAGCTGCTGCTGCTGCTGCTAAGTCACTTTAGTCGTGTCCGAGTCTGTGCGACCCCATAGATGGCAGCCCACCAGGCTCCCCCGTCCCTGGGATTCTCCAGGCAAGAACACTGGAGTGGGTTGCCATTTCCTTCTCCAAACAATAAGTTGAGGGTATGCTTAAAACAAAATAAATGAAGGCCAAACTTTGTTACTCCAGCTTCAAATGGAAGATTAGGTTTTAAAACTGAACTTACATACCGACATTCAAAATAATTATTAAAATTCTTGCTTAAAGTTAATACATGATCAGTGGTTAGGGTTTTTTCTAATATTAACAAAAAGAATAGAATGAAGACTGATCCCAATAAATGACGTCACCCTAACTCCCACAAAAGTCACCAAGTCATACTGATGACACTAAAAGGAAGGCAAAGATGATCTGTTTTTAAGAAAAACACCAAAGCACATTATTGTTACTAATTTTCCTGCCACGGCGTGTCCTGAGCACATGAGCAGCCAACAGCTCACCAGAGCCTCTGACGGGACAGGCTTCAGGAATGGTTCCGATGCCCCAGCAGCGGCCGGGCTCACAGCAGCACTGCATTCTGGTCATCCTGCCCGGAAGCTCCTGTGCGCAGCGGCCGTTCACCAGGCCCGAGAAACACGTGCCTGTCCTCTGATCTAAACACGAGAAGAGAAAATAGAAGACACGACAGAATTACCCTGAGTCCTCACATCATTTACTGTACATGTTAGGAGATGCTAAGTTAAGGGGATTGAAAGTGAAAGTGAAAGTGAAATCGCTCAGCGTGTCCGACTCTTTGCGACCCCATGGACAGAGAAGTCCATGGGATTCTCCAGGCAAAAGTACTGGAGCGGATTGCCATTCCCTTCTCCAGGGGATCTTCCCAACCCAGGGATCGAACCTGGGTCTCACGCATTGTAGACAGATGCTTTACTGTCTGAGCCACCTGGGAAGTCAGTTAAGGGGATTATTTTATTTAATTGCTATTACAGCTCATTTGTTCCATTTCTATCACATTTATTCATGCCTTTGTCTATTTACAAGCAAATATTCACTGAGCACCTGTGCCACGCCATACCCCAGGTGTACAAAAAAGAGAGGCAGGAAGCAGCTGTGAGCCCACACGCAGTAAGAAGCCACACCCAGACCGACGCAGAGCTCAAATGAGGGAAAGCGGCAAACCCATCTCAGCCTGGACTAGTCAGTCACCCAGCACACCTGCAGATGTATACTGTTGTTCACTTCAGAAATTTTATGGTTATTTATTATACAGCAATACAAAACTGTCGCAGGTACTATTTTAGCAAGACTGATCAGAACAGCTCCTTTGAGGCAGTGACATCTGAGCAGACTTTAATAAGGGGAGAGAGCATGAGCCACACAAGTAACCTGAAAGAAGAGAAGTTCAAAGAGAAAGAATAAGATGTGTTTCGCGTGCATGAAAAACGAGGAGTCAACGTGACTGGAGAAGAGAAGGCAGAAGAGAGGTGGAAGATTCTGAGCTCAGAGGCGGACAGAGGGCAAGGGCACGTACAGCCCCCCAAACCACGAGGGAAGTACTTTCTGATTTTATTTGGAGCACCAAAAAGAGTGAGTCCAGTTTCACTACGTATGATTTAACTTTTAACAAGATGCTTCCCAGAAGTTCTATCCGTGACCACAAGAAGAAACACATACCACAACCATCAGGAGCTACATGTCACTGATGCAGATGAAACTACTAACTATAGATAATGCCATTAATAGGGAAGGCCTAATTTTTTTACAGCAGATACTGAGTTTAAAAATAAATGTATTATTTCCTTAATGGTCCAAAGCTTACCTCAGGTTGCTTCCATGCTATTGTCAAATTAAAAAAAAAACAAAACAAAACTGGCATTAGTTAGGTATTATTCTTTGTAAGAATCAGAATGCCTATCAGTCCCCAAAAGAAACCCAGTATGTCCAAGAGAAAGTACATAATTCGACTCATGCAGGCTTACTTAAAGGCACCACAGACACTTTATAAACGTCACGATTTTTAAAAATTTTTATTTATTTTCAGTTCAGTTCAGTCACTCAGTCGTGTCCGACTCTTTGTGACCCCATGAATCACAGCACGCCAGGGCTCCCTGTCCATCACCAACTCCCAGAGTGCACTCAGACTCACGTCCATCGAGTCCGTGATGCCATCCAGCCATCTCATCCTCTATCGTCCCCTTCTCCTCCTGCCCCCAATCCCTCCCAGCATCAGAGTTTTTCCAATGAGTCAACTCTTCGCATGAGGTGGCCAAAGTTTTGGAGTTTCAGCTTTAGCATTATTCCTTTCAAAGAAATCTCAAGGCTGATCTCCTTCAGAATGGACTGGTTGGATCTCCTTGCAGTCCTATTTATTTTAATTGGAGGCTAATTACTTTACAATATTGTAGTGGTTTTTGCCATACATTGACATGAATCAGCCATGGGTATACATCTGTTCCCCATCCTGAACCCTCCTTCCACCTCCCTCTACATCCCATCTCTCAAGGTCATCCCATTGCACTGGCCCTGAGCACCCTGTCTCATGCATCAAACATGGACTGGTGATCTATTTCACATGTGATAATATACATGTTTCAATGCTATTCTCTCAAGTCATCCCACCCTCGCCTTCTCTCACAGAGTCCAAAAGACTGTTCTATATATCTGTGTCTCTTTTGCTATCTCACATATAGGGTCATCATTACCATCTTTCTAAATTCCATATATATGCATTAGTATCCTATATTGGTGTTTTTCTTTCTGACTTACTTCACTCTGTATAATAGGCTCCAGTCTCATCCACCTCATTAGAACTGATTCAAATGTACTCTTTTTAACGGCTGAGTAATACTCCATTTTGTGTATGTACCACAGCTTTCTTATCCATTCATCTGCCGATGGACATCTAGGTTGCTTCCATGTCCTGGCTATCACAAACAGTGCTGTGATGAACACTGGGGTACACATGTCTCTTTCAGTTCTGGTTTCCTCAGTGTGTATGCCCAGCAGTGGGATTGCTGGGTCACCAGTTGGGCATGGACACGATGTCTGTCATTGGGAATAATTTCACAGGTAGATTTCGACTCCCAAGAATGATCCAGGAAAATCGTTTTTAGAATATTCATTTCAGAAATCTAAAGTAGTCAAGAAACACCTGGAGTAACAGGCAAATTTGGCCTTGGAATGCGGAATGAAGCAGGCCAAAGACTAATAGAGTTTTGCCAGGAAAATGCACTGGTCATAGCAAACACCCTCTTCCAACAACACAAGAGAAGACTCTACACATGGACATCACCAGATGGTCAACCCCGAAATCAGATTGATTATATTCTTTGCAGCCAAAGATGGAGAAGCTCTACACAGTCAACAAAGACAAGACCGGGAGCTGACTATGGCTCAGATCATGAACTCCTGATTGCCAAATTCAGACTTAAATTGAAGAAAGTGGGCAACATCACTAGACCACTCAGGTATGACCTAAATCAAATCCCTTATGATTATACAGTGGAAGTGAGAAATAGATTTAAGGGTCTAGATCTAATAGATAGAGTGCCTGATGAATTATGGAATGAGGTTCATGACATTATACAGGAGACAGGGATCAAGACCATCTCCATGGAAAAGAAATGCAAAAAAGCAAAATGGCTGTCTGAGGAGGCCTTACAAATAGCTGTGAAAAGAAGAGAGGCGAAAAGCAAAGGAGAAAAGGAAAGCTATAAGCATCTGAATGCAGAGTTCCAAAGAATAGCAAGAAGAGATAAGAAAGCCTTCTTCAGCGATCAGTGCAAAGAAATAGAGGAAAAGAACAGAAGGGGAAAGACTACAGATCTCTTCAAGAAAATTAGAGATACCAAGGGAACATTTCATGCAAAGATGGGCTCGATAAAGGACAGAAATGGTCTGGACCTAACAGAAGCAGAAGATATTAAGAAGAGGTGGCAAGAATACACGGAAGAACTGTACAAAAAAGATCTTCACGACCCAGATAATCATGATGATGTGATGACTAATCTAGAGCCAGACATCTTGGAATGTGAAGTCAAGTGGGCCTTAGAAAGCATCACTACGAACAAAGCTAGTGGAGGTGATGGAATTCCAGTTGAGCTGTTTCAAATCCTGAAAGATGATGCTGTGAAAGTGCTGCACTCAATTTGCCAGCAAATCTGGAAAACTCAGCAGTGGCCACAGGACTGGAAAAGGTCAGTTTTCATTCCAATTCCAAAGAAAGGCAATGCCAAAGAATGCTCAAACTACCGCACAATTGCACTCATCTCACATGCTAGTAAAGTAATGCTCAAAATTCTCCAAGCCAGACTTCAGCAATACGTGAACCGTGAACTCCCTGATGTTCAAGCTGGTTTTAGAAAAGGCAGAGGAACCAGAGATCAAATTGCCAACATCCGCTGGATCATGGAAAAAGCAAGAGAGTTCCAGAAAAACATCTATTTCTGCTTTATTGACTATGCCAAAGCCTTTGACTGTGTGGATCACAATAAACTGTGGAAAATTCTGAAAGAGATGGGAATACCAGACCACCTGACCTGCCTCTTGAGAAATCTGTATGCAGGTCAGGAAGCAACAGTTAGAACTGGACATGGAACAACAGACTGGTTCCAAATAGGAAAAGGAGTACGTCAAGGCTGTATATTGTCACCCTGCTTATTTAACTTATATGCAGAGTACATCATGAGAAACGCTGGACTGGAAGAAACACAAGCTGGAATCAAGATTGCTGGGAGAAATATCAATAACCTCAGATATGCAGATGACACCACCCTTATGGCAGAAAGTGAAGAGGAGCTAAAAAGCCTCTTGTTGAAAGTGAAAGAGGAGAGTGAAAAAGTTGGCTTAAAGCTCAACATTCAGAAAACGAAGATCATGGCATCTGGCCCCATCACTTCATGGGAAATAGATGGGGAAACAGTAGAAACAGTGTCAGACTTTGTTTTTTTGGGCTCCAAAATCACTGCAGATGGTGACTGCAGCCATGAAATTAAAAGGCGCTTACTCCTTGGAAGAAAAGTTATGACCAACCTAGATAGTATATTCAAAAGCAGAGACATTACTTTGCCGACTAAGGTCCGTCTAGTCAAGGCTATGGTTTTTCCTGTGGTCATGTATGGATGTGAGAGTTGGACTGTGAAGAAGGCTGAGCGCCGAAGAATTGATGCTTTTGAACTGTGGTGTTGGAGAAGACTCTTGAGAGTCCCTTGGACTGCAAGGAGATCCAACCAGTCCATTCTGAAGGAGATCAACCCTGGGATTTCTTTGGAAGGAATGATGCTAAAACTGAAGCTCCAGTACTTTGGCCACCTTATACGAAGAGTTGACTCATTGGAAAAGACTGTGATGCTGGGAGGGATTGGGGGCAGGAGGAGAAGGGGATGACAGAGGATGAGATGGCTGGATGGCATCACGGACTCAATGGACGTGAGTCTGAGTGAACTCCAAGAGTTGGTGATGGACAGGGAGGCCTGGCGTGCTGCGATTCATGGGGTCACAAAGAGTCGGACACGACTGAGCGACTGAACTGAACTGAACTGAAAGTATTGTTTTCTTAAATTTACTTGATTTACTCCTCACGAATAGGATGAGAATTAAGATACGGAACTTCTAAACTCTTCACAGTAACCACCGTTACAAAATACATTCAGTGCTACACAGTATGCTGAATGTACTTGTCTCTTCAAGGATCTCTGGCGAGGAGGTTGAACCATAAGATTTGGAAAGAAAAAGAAAAGAGTCATGGCCTTGAGGCAGGATACCTAGGTTTACATCAAAATATTCTTATTTGTTTTATTCTGTAACCATATCTACCTACTTCTTATTCATGAAATAGGGTTAATGGAAGGATTAAACAAAACAATATATGCTCTGCTTCTAGTAGAACAATGTATTAGATACCCTGAGTATCCCTCCCAATGGAAACATTCTTGATAAAATATGAAAAACTACTTTAAAAAGTTATCTCACTGACGAAAAAGGCGAAAAACAGTCTCAAAATGAAGTGAACCCAAGAATCTTTGGAAGTTAAGTGCACACCTAGGTTTCAGCTTTTTGGTTTTTGTAAACTCTGGAGACTCTGGTTTTCAACTCTTGATAGTTTTACAGGGGCCAGAACCTAAGAGATAAAAGCCCAGATTCACCTCTCTAATACAAAATGAACCAGGACACTCCCTCATAAAGTAGGGGTCCCAAGCAGCTATATTCTTGTTATATAGCTAATGCAGAGAAAAGCAGCTGAGAGACTTGCCTGTTTCTACCTTTGTGCTGGATGGAGGGGAAAAAAAAGACTCTTCCTAAGAATGTGAAACCACAAGCTTTTTCTCACATAGACGGCTCTGTTGTCAAAATATTAGGTTTGTGTTCTGAAAATTTCAAAGGAGGAATATTACAGAAAGAGTCTCCAGGCAGGGATATTCAAAGTACCTCACAAAAACCAACACAACTGAGGACTTAATACTGACATAGGTCTCAAAGAATTTCCACATATAAAGTTCCAGGAAAAAAGCAGTAGCTAACAGCAAAGTAACTAAACAAGTAGGTAAATAAATAACACACAGGGAAACAGGGCTCAATGAAGAAAAGTTAGCTGAATAAATAGCAGGTTTCAGATACTGGAATGGTCAGATCAATTTTGAAAAATGATTAATTGCTTTTAATTAATGATAATTCATTATATATTAATAATTAAATAACCTTTAATCCGTTTAAGCGATTAAAAAACTAAAAATGTGAACAGAGAAAACAATTCCACAAACAATGAAAGAACAGACTTAAAAACATTCAATGAAATGTCTATAAATAAAATAATCATAACTGAAATAAAACACTTAGTGACTATATTAAGCAGTGTACTGCACATAGTACAGTTAACGGACATGAGTTTGAGTAAGGTCCAGAAGTTAGTAATGGACAGCGAAGCCTGGTGTGCTGTGGTCCATGGGGTCACAAAGAGTTGGACACGACTGAGCAACTGAACTAACTAACTACACACAGATGAAGAGAGAATTCCTGAGCTGGAAAAAATAGCTGAATATATCATGGTAGTGTAGTTCAGAGTCAAAGAGATGGAAAATCTTGGAAAGACGTTAAGAACTATGGGGGGTGAGTGTGAAAAGGTAATTTACATCTAATAAGACTAATAAGAGCATTAGAAAGTGTCAAAAGCAGACGGTGCAAATGGCACCCCACTCCAGTACTCTTGCCTAGAAAATCCCATGGACGGAGGAGCCTGGTAGGCTGCAGTCCGTGAGGTCACTAAGAGTCAGACATGACTGAGCGACTTCACTTTCCCTTTTCACTTTCATGCATTGGAGAAGGAAATGGCAACCCACTCCAGTGTTTTTGCCTGGAGAATCCCAGGGATGGGGGAGCCTTGTGGGCTGCTGTCTATGGGGTCGCACAGGGTCAGACACGACTGAAGCGACTTAGCAGCAGCAGCAGCAGCAGGGGGAGAGGCCATAGTGAACAGATATTAGTTTACAACTTTCTAATGATGTTGCAAGATAAGTTCAGATCTAGGTAGTCCAATAAATCCAAAATGCTGCTGCTCAGTCGCTTCAGTCGTGTCTGACTCTGTGCGACCCCACAGACGGCAGCCCACGAGGCTCCCCCGTCCCTGGGATTCTCCAGGCAAGAACACTGGAGTGGGTTGCCATTTCCTTCTCCAATGCATGAAAGTGAAAAGGGAAAGTGAAGTCGCTCAGTCGTGTCCAACTCTTCGCGACCCCATGGACTGCAGCCTACCAGGCTCCTCCGTCCCTGGGATTTTCCAGGCAAGAGTACTGGAGTGGGGTGCCATTGCCGTCTCTGAAATCCAAAGTGGGAAAACTAAAAAGAAATCCGGAGTTCACACCACATCACTCTGAAACTGCAGAACAACAAAGAAAAGGTGAAGATCTTAAAAATAGCTAGAAACAATAGATAGATTACCTGTAAGGAATTATATTTAAAGCAATCATTGACTTCTTAATAGCACCAGTGGATGCTAGAACACAACAGAATATTATCTTCTGTATGCTGTGATAAAAATAACTGTCAACCTAAAATTCTGTACCCCAAGAAACCATCTTCTAGAGGGAAATAAGTCCATTTTCAGAAAATATAAACTGAATTTTCTACAAAAAGTTTCTTGCCAAAGTAAATTTTAGAAGAAGTGTTTTAGGTAAAAGGGAAAACAATTCCAGTGGAAGGTTTGAAATATATGAATAAATAAAGAGGGAAAACACTGTTAGAATACATGGACAAGTAATAAAATATCAAACAACAATAATAATAATAATAATGATTAATCTGTTGCAAATGGGGAGTGGAAATTGGTTAGACTTTTTTACCTTGGAAGGGGGAGATCAAAGTGTAACCATCCTAATATTCTTTTACTGTTTATATGTGGGTAAAAATACAGACAATTTTAGGCTTTATTATATATGTATCCTCAAACAGCCAGGATAATCACTAAAACCAGAGAAATAAAGTATGTATTTCTAAACAATAGATGAAAAAGAATGGGCTGTGGAAGAATGCAAAGAGGGAATGAAAGGACAAAAGCCGAAATAAATCTAAAAAGAAAGTGAGAAACAGAAAATAACAAAAAAGAGAAAGTACAGGGAAAGCACAATAAGCGAGAAGCAAAAAATAATAGTAATAGAAATAAAACAAATGCATCAGTTACTGTAATAAACACAAATGAATTTACATATCAATTTAAAAGATAAAGATTTTGAGACCATGTCCCCCCAAATTTAGAGTTAGGCTGTTTAAAGAAACATATTTAAAACAAAAGGAAACAGAAAGATTGAGAGAAAAAATATCCAAACAGCATGTATTTAAATCTTCCTCTCCAATTCACAAAATGCGATGCAAAAAGACATTAGATAAAACATATCAAAAGAAAATATTTAGAAACGTATCAAGAGGAAAAGAAAGAAAACTTTAGAGAGTCAATACATATCAAAAAATGTTCAATTCACTATGAATTAACACTTTTAAACAGTCATTATGCTATAACATAGCATCAAAACATTAAAGCAAAAACTTAAAAGGCCACATGGAGAAACTAAGAAATCTACTACCAAGGTGGAACATTTATACAACTCTGTAGGTAAGTGATAGACACAGCAGTAAAATCTAGTAGTTCTAAGAAAAATTTGAACAGCACAGTTAACAAGTTTGATCTAACGGATACAGCTATCCAACGAGAAAACAAAACTCAAGCCCACATAGAAGATTTTCAAATCAGGGGAACCCCTGACACTTCTAAACCACTCATGTGTCAAATACACCAACACACTGGAAATAATGTAATATGTTTTAAAAAAAATGAGTAGGAGCTGAACAGGAATCTGTTCTAGTCTCAGAATTTGGAAGTCTTCAATGATATTGTGAGAGCTCCACAAATGTCTATTTACACTGAACACTGCAATGCAAATAAAAATGCCTCATAATATACAGGCACTACTAATATTCCCACTAATGGATATTCCACTTTGACTAGTAAAACACAAATTCATTTAAAATTATTACTAGATATCCAGTATTTTGTTCATTATGTATTTTTCTCAAAGATAATGGGTTATCATAATGTGTGGATCTGAAAACATTTTTGATGTTAAAGAGGAGGTCTTCAAATTCAGTAAACATAATTAACTACTATAATTAACTATAATTAGTTAACTATAATTAACTCCTATAGTTTGAAAACCTTTCACCAGTCCTGTAAGATATGCTGGAAGAAACCATGTCACTGTTGAAAGGACTGAGGGACAGAAAGAGAGGACTGGCAAGTAAATCATAACTAATTTTCATAAATTCTACAATTAGTCTATTCAAGGAGATCAAACCAGTGAATCCTAAAGGAAATCAACCCTAACAGTCACTGGAAGGATGATGCTGAATTTGGAGCTCAACACTTTGGCCACGTGATGCGAAGAACTGACTCGCTGGAAAAGACCCTGATGCTGGGAAAGACTGAGGGCAAGAGGAGAAGGGGGCGACAGAGGATGAGATGACTGGATGACATCACTGTCAATGGGCAAGAGTTTGAGATGGTGAAGGACAGGGAAGCCTTGCATGCTGCAGTTCATGGGGTCACAAAGTTGGACATGATTTAACAACTGAACAACAGCAATACCATCGGAGACGTAACAATCTACTTTCAATCCTTTGCATCAAAAACATGAAAATGAGATACAGACACAGTGTAGTGTGATACCTCATAGTTAAGATCTCTCTGAAAAGACATTACAAAAGGAAAACAGTGCCTGAGAGCTGGGTTACTTCCTTTGTATCTCTGAACTGCATGGTCCTTAGAAAGTACTGTGTTGAAAATGTGCCATATGGAAGAATAAAAAGGAACATCCCATACAACTAAGAGTTGTCAAGACATGCCATCCCTTGAAATACGGAATTATCAGGGGCAAAGAAAGATGAAGTCTGTTTACAATACCATTAGAACAAATTCTTCTAGTGCTTGGTATGTGTTTAACTGCAGAACTGATATGTCGTAAGTAATGAAAACATGTCTATTCCTCTAATAATCTCCTATCCCCCTCGCTGTACTCCCAGAAGAAGGTTTACATCAAGCCTTATTTAAAGCCATGCTGAGAAAGAGGAAGTAATCCATCTTCTCTGATTAAAATATAAATCTACCTTGAAACAAAATAATGATACTCTTATCAGAGTTTGTTTCATGGCTTGACATTTAGTCTAAACTTGATTTAAAAGAACTAACAGTTAATTATACAATGTGATGAAAACTTGGTAAAAGATGGGGAAGGTTGTACCTTGAAAAAATACATCTCCTGTTGAATGGGCTTTGCTCATTAAAAATGAAGGGGTCAACTAGAAACCCATGATGAGGTGAGCTCAAGTCAGAAGACTAGTGATCGTATGTGTTCAACAGATAAATATCATGGCCTCAGACTTCATCCCCTGATTCTGCAGGCCTGCACTTGCTTCTCTGAGGGTCTGGCATCAACCTGAGTTCCATCTGACTAATTCTGCAGATTCTTGCTATTTCTAAAATACTTGCATTCGTGTTTCCATCATACACGACAAACCAGAACTAGGAAGAATGAATGAGAAAAAACCACTGTGGCTCCTTGCTTTACTTCTTCCTTTAAAGCAGTGGAATTTTTCTTCCTCATTACCTAACTTTCTCTTTCAAGACATTCTTTCTTAATTAAAACTATGTTCCCTGACTCACCAGTCACTTTTATATGATTTTTCTGATTAAAACTAAAATGCTATATAGTGTATGCTTTCATCCCTATCTCCTCTACCCCTTTTCAGTTTATTTCAGTTGCTCAGTTGTGTCAGATTCTTTGCAACCCCATGGACTGCAGCACACCAGGCCTCCCTGTCCATCACCAACTCCCAGAGTTTACTCAAACGCATGTCCATTAAGTCAGTGATGCCTTCCAACCATCTCATTCTCTGTCAACCCCTTCCCCTTCCACCTTCAATCTTTCCCAGCATCAGGGTCTTTTCAAACGAGTCAGTTCTTTGCATAAAGTAGCCAAAGTATTGGAGTTTCAGCTTCAACATCAGTCCTTCCAATGAATATTCAGGACTGATTTCCTTTAGGATGGACTGGTTGGATCTCCTTGATGTCCAAAGGAATCTCAAGAGTCTTCTCCAATACCACAGTTCAAAAGCATTTACTCTTAGGCACTCAGCTTTCTTTACACAAGTCCAACTCTAACATCCATACATGACTACTGGAAAAACCATAGCCTTGACTAGACGGACCTTAGTCGGCAAAGTAATGTCTCTGCTTTTTAATAAGCTAAGTTGGTCATAGCTCTTCTTCCAAAGAGCAAGTGTCTTTTAATTTCATGACTGCAGTCACCATCTGCAGTGATTTTGGAGCCAGAAAAAAATAAAGTTCTCAATGTTTGCACTGTTTCCCCGTCTATTTCCGGTGAAGTGATGGGGCCATAGGCCATGATTTTAGTTTTCTGAATGCTGAGCTTTAAGCCAGCTTTTGTACTCTCCTCTTTCACTTTCATCAAGAGGCTCTTTAGTTCCTCTTCACTTTCTGCCATAGGTGTCATCTGCATATCTGAGGGTATTGATATTTCTCCTGGCAATCTTGATTCCAGCTTGCGTTTCTTCCAGTCCAGCGTTTCTCATGGTGTATTATGCAAAGAAGTTAAATAAGCAGGGTGACAATATACAGCCTTGACGACTCCTTTTCCTATTTGGAACCAGTCTGTTGTTCCATGTCTAGTTCTAACTGTTGCTTTCTGACCTGCATACAGATTTCTCAAAAGGCAGGTCAAGTTGCCTGGTATTTCCATCTCTTGAAGAATTTTCCATAGTTTGTGGTGACCCACACAGTCAAAGGCTAGGGCATAGTCAATAAAGCAGAAGTAGATATTTTTCTGGAACTTTCTTGCTTTTTCCATGATCCAGCGGATGTTGGCAATTTGATCTCTGGTTCCTCTGCCTTTTCTAAATCCAGCTTCAACATCTGGAAGTTCATGTACTGTTGAAGCCTGGCTTGGAGAATTTTGAGCATTACTTTACTAGCATGTGAGATGAGTGCAATTGTGTGGTAGTTTGAGCATTCTTTGGCAATGTCTTTCTTTGGGATTGGAATGAAAACTGACCTTTTCCAGTCCTGTGGCCACTACTGAGTTTTCCAAATTTGTCTCTGCTTTCACAGCACTTTCACAGCATCATCTTTCAGGAGTTGAAATAGCTCAACTGGAATGCCGTCACCTCCACTAGCTTTGTTTGTCGTGATGCTTCCTAATGCCCACTAGACTTCGCATTCCAGGAGGTCTGGCTCTAGGTGTGCGATCATACCATCGTGATTATCTGCATCGTGAATATCTTTTTTGCACAGTTCTGTGTATTCTTGTCACTTCTTCTTAATATCTTCTGCTTCTGTTAGGTCCATACCATTTCTGTCCCTTATTGTCCCATCTTTGCAAGAAAAGTTCCCTTGGTATCTCTAGTCTTTCCCATTTTACTGTTTTCATCTATTTCTTTGCATTGATCACTGGGGAAGGCTTTCTTATCTCTCCTTGCTATTTGGAACTCTGCATTCAAATGAGTGTATCTTTCCTTTTCTCCTTTGTCTTTCGCTTCTCTTCTTTTCAGAGTTGTTTGTAATGCCTCCTCAGACCATTTTGCCTTTTTACATTTCTTTTTCTTGGGGATGGTCTTGATCACTGCCTCCTGTATAATGTCACGAACCTGTGCCATAGTTCATCAGGCACTCTGTCTATTAGATCTAATCCCTTGAATCTATTTGTTACTTCCACTATATAATCATAAAGGATTTGATTTAGGTCATACCGGAATGGTCTAGTGGTTTTCCCTACTTTCCTCAATTTCAGTCTGAATTTGACAATAAAGAGTTCATGATATGAGCCATAGTCAGCTCCCAGTCTTGTTTTTGCTGACTGTACTAGAGCTTCTCCATCTTTGGTTGCAAAGAATTTTCAGACTTCGGTATTGACTATCTGGTAATGTCCATGTGTACAGTCTTCTCTTGTGTTGTTGGAACAGAGTGTTTGCTATGACTAGTGCGTTCTCTTGGCAAAACTCTCTTAGCATTTGCCCTTCTGTATTCCAAGGCCAAATTTGCCTGTTACTCCAGGTAATTAATTCTTGATTTCCTTCTTTTGCATTCCAGTCCCCTATAATGAAAAGAACATCTTTTTTGGGTGTTAGTTCTAGAAGGTCTTGTAGGTCTTCACAGAACTGTTCAACTTCAGTTTCTTCAGCATTATTGGTCGGGCATAGACTTGGATTACTGTGATATTAGTTAAACCTATTTAGGAGTTTGGGGTTATCTTTCAAGCATTTGCAAATGCATGTAATCAACGTCCATCATCACACAGAGTGCTGCACAGGGACAGCATATCCTGATCACAGGATATGTGATCCTGTGCTGCTCACAATTCTTCATGGGCTCTCACTGTCCTCAGGATCAACCTGAAACTTCTTAGAAAGGCAGTTAAAAGCCTCAGCAATAGAATCTTCATCTTAACCCATCTTCAACCACTTTCTTACTTAGCTCTCCTCCCTAGGCGACTCTTCCCACAGCCTCCCATGTCTACTCACTTTCAGCATCTGCAGTGCTGCTCAGGCCTTTCTCTTTGCTCAGCACAGTCCAATTGTTCTGCTCCCACCCATCTTTCAAGGTCTGTATCTTATCAGTGCTCACTTTTAAGAGAATTTTAACTATGACAATCAGGGCTTTCTTTTGGATTTACAGATTTATTGGCTAAGGAATTATTTAGCAATTAATTACCCACTGCCTCCAACTTTCTCTTATGTTTTTATTTTTCACAGTATGTTTTCTTGAGAATAATCTATGGCAATATTGCACACTGAAACTTCTGTAAAGCTCAAGGAAACACACTAGGATACTGTGGCAACATCACATTACTTAAGGACTTTAAAATGCTTACTCTCCATTTCCTGAACTTTGCTTGCTGCTGACTGGCACTTCTGAGCTACCCATGTAGGGTCCCTGCTAGCTCTGTGTGCACAGCAGTAGCTGGCACATTAACTTGGATACAGAATCTGTTCACTGCTGCCTGTCAAGCGGGCTTCCCTGGTGGCTCCGATGGTAAAGAATCTGCCTGCAATGCAGGAGACACAGGAGATGTGAGTTAGACTGCGGGGTCGGGAAGACCTCCTGGAGAAGGGAATGGCACTCCAGTATTCTTGCCTGGAGAATTCCACAGACAGAGGAGCCTGGTAGGCTCCATGGGGTTGAAAAGAGTTGCAAAGAGCCTGTCAATCATCACTGACTCATTGTTGACTGCCAGTCACTCTTCTTGCCTCCACTGCAACATGGAAATGAAGCATTAATAATGTCATGAACATTAAAATGATATAAGGGTAATTAAGTTGTGCTATGAAAAATGCTTCATTGTCTTCTTCCATCACATTTTAACATTATAATTAATTTCTTAATTTCATTGAATAATAAAGAAATAACATGAAATTTTCAAAAAAAAATTAGGTTGGGTCTACTTTTTTAGAAATGACATCTCTTAGTAATCTTTGTTAAAAAAGAAGGCTGTTTCCTGGACATTTTAAAAACTTGGTAGAAAACATAAAATAAAAACAAATTAAGAATTTCATTTTTATACTTAGCATAAAAGAAAATGAGAAAACTATCCCATTTTATAATTTAAATGACCATAAAACTGTCCTGCCATATGAAGGTATTTCTTATACATAACAGAAAAAGGAAGCTTATTGTTGCCTTATAATGTTGTAAATATTAGGGTGTTTTGACTAACTAAGGAATCGGGGCAGCATTCAGTGTGTGTCACACTTAGAATAACGCTGCAGATGACATGCAGTTTTCTGCTCAAGAAAAAAATTTTGAGAGCATCCAGCTCATTATTGTTAGCATATATATGGTTACAAAACCAATAGCATGGAAATACTTATGACATATATAATTTGATCATAAATAAATTCCATCTAACAAAATACAGACTCAGATTTTTAAAAAATCCAAATCAAAGATCTCTTACCTATTAAAATTCTAGGCTTATTTTTTTCCTATATGGAAAACATATACTTATTCCAAATGAAACATAGTTAAATTCAAAAAAATTTTTCAGCTGCTTACTTAATTTTAACATTGGTTTTGCAATTTTGGAATGTCATTCTCCCCTCCTTAGGGGCTTTCCTCTGTTTCTGGGTCAGGATATTGATACTGAAATGAGTGGAGACTCCTGGCTAGCATGGGACTCATGTGCCACAGCTCCTGGAGCTCAAGCAAGCTCTCTCACATTCTGAGCACTGGAGACCATAACTCAGTGCCATCACATCATCTCCAGCAGTCAAAGGATGCAAAGCAGCTACTGATTAATATTAATGAAATTCTTATGTTCAATCCCATCTCATTCATTCATTTGTTGGTTTGCCTCTTCATTCAGAAAAAGATTTACTGAGCCCAAACTTCTATGGAAGGGACTGTATCAGGTACCGAGGACAGAAGGCTGCATAACGCAGAACCTAATGGCGCTTACAGTCTGGCCAATGGGTAAAGCAAAAATCCTTGTGACCCTGTGATAAACCCAGAAATGAAAGAAAGTAGAAAATATTATGGGAAGGGCTGACCGACTTTGTCCAAGAAGTAAATGTGGCTGTAAAAGCTGTGATGTCTAAGCGGGGATTTAAAAGATGAGCTGGGTTTTAATGAGCATAGTATGGGGAAGTCAAGATGCTTCGGGGCAGAGGAAACACTGTGGGCAGTATACTTATGTACCACAGTAGGAGAAATGTGTGAGGTGAAGTGGTTAGAGATGGTCCTGAATACAGGCTGGGTCAGGCCCTAAAGGGCTTTGAAAGTTCAGGTAAAGGCTAGAACTTTATATAAGAAGCAAGAGATAAAGAGTTTATCATGATTTAATGGTAAACCAAATATCTGACGTTGAAGAAAACAACCTCAGTAAATTGTTAGGGATTTTCATCATGATTATTCCAATATGATGAAGTTCATGACTGAAAAAAAAAAAGGACTTAGAAACTTAAGAAATAAGGGAGAAAGAAGTAACTTAGAAATCTGGTCTAAAACACTAACACTTGTTATGGCAAATTCTGCCTTCTCACCAGTTGGTCTAGTTGTACAATTCATTCTCAAAGGCCTTCAGTTACTCCACACCGTCTACCAAATAAAACACAGGCGTCTTATTTGACATTTTCAGAACTTCACAGTAATAACCTCACTTATGTCTCCAGGCACATTTCTTCTGGTCATTTCAAGAATATAGGTTTCCTAAAGTCAGGGTCTGTGGCAACCAGCCAAGGATGTTCATTAATGATCCCTAAACTGACATTTTCCCTGTAGGGTTGATTTCATGCCTGTTTCAAGAGGAAGACTGCATGTGTGTGTGTGTGTGTGTGTGTGTCTGTGTGTGCACATTCTTTTCCTATACAATAGTTTAAGAAAACTAAGACAATTGTAGGTTGTTCCGCTAATTTGCAATTCTGTTAAATTATGTTAAATGAATCAGACTTAGTATGCAGTGAGCCAACTGATAACACTGACCCTTAAAAACAGTTAATTTGCTCAGTTTTATAGACTTAACATCTATAATGTTTTACCAAGCGTAAGACAGAACTCTGAGTCATTCGTAAAGAACAAATAATCATCATTCAAATCTTTTCAAAACCAACTGTCCGTGTGATGGGAGAGAAGCCACTCATGCTGGAGGCCTTGAGATCTAGGCAGAGGGACTCTGTTAACTTCAAGTATCTACGGAGACAGTATAGAACCAGAGTAACACAGATGCATGTAGACCTGGATTTAAATCTGGCTCCATGGATCAGCCCTGAAACATCATATAAGCCATTTAACCTCTCTAAATCTCAACTTCCTCACCTACAAATCAGAACATGCTATCACACAGGGCTATGAGAAGGATCACATCCTCATTCTCCTATACCTCTTCTTCCCCCTAATGATAGTAAGTAGAAAGAATAAGGAATATTTTATCACATATTTCCCAGAAGGAACTGAAGTACAGAGAGGTCAGAAGCTTACCCAAGGCCCTCCCACTATGTGATAGTAAGGTGCAGATGTCCAGGGCCTCACACACGGTATGTGCTTGATAACCGGCAGCTGTCAGTGTTAATACTGCCACCTCAGTTTCTTCTTTGACTGCTACTTTTTGGCTACTGTTTATGATGACAGCATAGCATTCTGAAGGCAGGATCTTCTCGCTCATCTCTTTGCTGTTGGATGGCCAACAGCACGGTGTTTGGCATCTCAACAAGTGAACTCAAGCCTGTCTATTGGTAGCCTATGACCTCTAGCTTACATCTTAAACTCTCTGTAACCTCCATCCCATCAGTCCAGTTCATGTGTATATCATGTAGACACACAAAGTCCCTGGGGCTTAGGGACTCACACACCCTCCCACTGGGGACAGATGGTCACTGCCCAGACAGTCATCCTCTAGGGAACCAAGCAACTTCAGTCTTTGGGTGCTGGTTTGACTTCCCTAATTCAATTCCTGTACTACAGGAATCTTTAGTGATCTTAAAGTCTAAAGCTTATTTAAAAATAGATGATATACACATGACTGAAAGCACTGTTTTATCTTTCTAAATAAAAGAGAAGATGCAAATAACCTGGCTTTAGTTAAAATATGCTTAAAACACAAAATTAAAGGTACTGATTTCTTTTTTGTATTAACTATCTTCACTAGAATAAACATGTGCTAAGTAAATAAGACACTGACTACATTCATGATTCATAACAATGAAAGAACTGTTAATTACTACACTTTGTCTCCCCAAGCAGATTTTTAAAAATCTTTCTCGTGCCTTTGTTCTGTAACATTCAGCAATGTCTTGAGGAAATCTTTCTTCATTTCAAAAATGACTCCGACAACATAAAGCAAACCCAAATGGCTTCTGATGCTGACGTTTGTGACATGAGCACCTGGCTGATCAATCCTTTGATAGCGGTACCATAAACAACTGTTTCAGCCACTTTCCCAAAGGTTTTATAATTGTTGCCATCTCCATACCTGCTTGGGCTGTTCTGTCATTAGAAAGAAGCAGTGTAATGTGCCCTCAAAACCAGGAGGCTTACCGATGCACCGAGAGCCATCTGTTGAGGTTACATATCCACGTGGACAAACACAAAAATAGCTTCCCACGGTGTTGGAACATTCGCCAGTTTCACATATCCCAGGAATGATGCTGCACTCGTCAATGTCTAATCAGGGGAAGAAGGAGAAGATGACTGAGAAAGGCCTTCATTAAATAGCTTTTAAAAGGGATCTTTAAAAAAAGAGAGGGATCTCTCTCTCTCCATGAGAGCACTGATGGTTGATTAGGTCGGATCATATAACCTTGAAGATACTCTTGTTTCAGGCCCTAAAGAATTTCTCACACTATCTATGGGAACTGAGATGAAAGTAAACTCCCATGGCAGAAAAACAAGGCCAATGAAAGCAAAACTCCATATCCTCTTTTTCCTCCTCAAATGCAATTTAAATTGGAAATAAGTAAAGATGTAAATGTTTTAGTTTCCATTCTACATCATTTAGGGACTTATCCTACTAGAGACTTAAAAAAAAACACACACATATGCAAGGATTACATTTTTAAATATGAAATAAGTACATTTAAAATTTTATAGCTAATTTTCACATTAATTATCTGAACCAATGGAGGGTGGCAAACACCTTTTTTTTTTCTATTTGGCTTCGGGATATGTTTTTGTACTTATATCTGAATATGGGTATATCTGGCATTCTGGGAATTAACTTCAAACCTAAAATAATACAGTAAAATGGCAAAGGGCAAATGTGGGTGGCTTTGGGAGTTATCCAGTTTTCCTATTGGCCTCCCTAAATATATCCATTCAGCTTACTCAGTGCTGGGACTAGTCCACTCCCTTTCACATTAATGAAAGGTCTGCTTTCTTTTAAATTTTCCCAAAACCAGAAAACCTGGCCATTTATATAAGCTTTAATGTACTTTTCTTCTAGTTCAATAAGCAGAGAGAGGTGGAAAGTCAAACAAAGCTACAATTAGGTACACTGGGAGCGACTTGCTAATATATTGAAAAGGAAATGAGCCAGTGTGAAGAGAATCCAGTCAGAGATGCCTGGGAATAGCTGTCCTCTCTAAGCAACAGAGCTAGCAAAGACCGAGTGAAGAGAGGGAACAATTATAACAGCCATAAGCCTAGATGATTACCAAAAAGTAAACTTGAGCTTTCAGTTTTTTAAAAGATGTATATACATATATACACACAAGCATATATATAAATATATATATGTATGTATACTCAGTCGCTTCAGTCAAGTCTGATTCTTTGTGACACCATGACTGTAGCCTACGAGGCTCTTCCATACATGGGATTCTCCAGGCAAGAATACTGGAGTGGGTTGCCATGCCCTCCTCCAGGAGATCTTCCCCACCCAAGGATCGAACCCGCGTAACTCCTGCGTTTCCTGCACTGCAAGCACATTCTTTTACTGCTGAGCCAACGGGGAAGTCCCATATACGTATATGTATATATATACACACATATATACATACATATATAAAGACACATATATATGCTTAAGTGCATTGATAAAAAGCACAGAAAAATTATATTCTAATTATAAATACAAGGAAATAAATTTCAAACCCCATAATTTAAAAATGGTTCTATGTGATCCAACCAGTCCATCCTAAAGGACATCAGTCCTGAATATTCATTGGGAGGACTGATGTTGAAGCTGAAACTCCAATACTTTGGCCACCTGATTTAAAGAGCTGACTCATTTGAAAAGGCCCTGATGCTGGGAAAGATTGAAGGTGGGAGGAGAAGGGGACAACAGAGAATGAGATAGTTGGATGGCATCACTGACTCAATGGACATGAGTTTGAGTAAACTCTGGGAGTTGGTGAAGGACATGGAGGCCTGGTGTGCTTTAGTCTGTGGGGTTGCAAAGAGCGGGACATGACTAAGCGACTGAACTGAACTGAACTGAATTGCTCTATTCATTCTTTTTTTCCCCCACCATTTATTCTGACAAGTCATTCGTGCCTAGAGGCGGTATCATGAAATAACTATATGCCTATGTCTTCTTGGAATGTTCTAATTCAAAAATATTACCAGATTCAGACAGTGTCTAAAATAATATCTTCATTAGCTGCTTAACAGTTAGCCACTGAAGGCACAGTGGTACAAATCATAATCTATCAATTCCCCTGGAGAGTCCAGAATTCTAACATGAATTGGTTACATGAGGACCAAACGTATAATGTGGTGAAAGAGTTACCATCAGATTTAATCCAACAAAATAAAACCATATGTGCAAAATTAGGGTCTGCTGAATCTTGTGTTACTCTCTTAGTGCGGGGCATCATGTTCTAATTCAAAATATTACCAGATTCAGACAGTGTCTAAAATAATATCTTCATTAGCTGCTTAACAGTTAGCCACTGAAGGCACAGTGGTACAAATCATAATCTATCAATTCCCCTGGAGAGTCCAAAATTCTAACATGAATTGGTTACATGAGGACCAAACGTATAATGTGGTGAAAGAGTTACCATCAGATTTAATCCAACAAAATAAAACCATATGTGCAAAATTAGGGTCTGCTGAATCTTGTGTTACTCTCTTAGTGCGGGGCATCTTAATAAAACTGAACGTAGATTTAGAAGAGAAAGGACACTAGAATAGCTATAGTGTGATCACCAGATAAATTGATAATCACTTCTAGATAAAGAAGACAGAAAAAGCAAACCACACAGTAAAGCAGCAAGCACTACAAAAGTGAAGAACCAAAACTTACTTTCTGATCCTCCCAAGTCTTAAGGTATGCCAACAACCAAGGCACTTATGGAACCTAAGACTAAGCCAAATTCTTAAAAATCAGGATCCTTAAAGTCTTTCATTTAAGCATTTACTCTTGTTTTCAGGCATTTCCTTTCATAATAAAGTACTTCTTTGTGCTCTACTTCCAAATAGCCTTTCTAACAACAGAAAAAGTAGAAATTGAAAGATGTTTAACTTTTCTTTCAAGCGGAAAGAAAAAACCCTGGAACACAGAAGAACACATGGAATAAGATTAAATCTGTGAGTTTTGTGTTAAATATTTTATTTTGCAAAAACTCCACGTTTCTTCCTTAGAATTAAGTAAGAACCTTAAAAGGTCAGCTTCAAAATAATTATATGTAAAAGGCTCTCAGGAAAGTATTTAAGATTTCTATATGGAAAATAGATCTGCTCACCTATGCCCTCCTCTGGCTTTGACCACATGCTCAATGCTGTCTTCCCTCACGGGAGCAAATGGCTACAGCAGTTCTAGGCTAAATCTTTGACTAGGACATCTAGAGTAAGAGAAGGTGTCTCTTACTGGAACAGTGGCTCACTCCTAAGAGGAAGTAAATTTTTCCCTAGGAGCCCTCAGCAAATCTTTCCTTTCTCCTAATGTCCTGAATTGGGTCACATACTAAACCTTTTGAATTATTCCTATAGCCAGGAAAATGGGCTCATAAGGCCCAGAGTCCTGAACTAATTACTATAGCAAGTGGAATATAGTTTTGGGTGTGTGTGACTGCTCAGTTGCTCAGTCATGTACGACTCTTTGCAACTCCAGGACTGTAGCCTGCCAGGCTCCTCTGTCCATGGAATTCTCCAGGCAAGAATACTGGAGTGGGTTGCCATTTCATACTCCAAGGGATCTTCCCAACCCAGGGATTGAACCTCAGTCTCCTACACTCCAGGTAGATTCTTTACCACTATGCCACCTGGGAAGCCCAGAATACAGATAGCCTTAGAAAGTAACAAAAATCTGAAAGTGCAGCGCAAAGAATAGAAATTGTACCAGCATGATTGGGAAAATGACAAATACAAGCTTTGCTAGTTAGCCATATGCTGAACCCTGGAGAGCCTTCCCAAAAACTTAGGCTTTTTTTCTGAAATAATATATGGTATTTATGAAGAGGTTTAAATTAAATAAGAACATTACATAAGCAAATCGATATATCAGAAAGACAATCCTCATGTTTAATGTACATAGATAATGATAAATAACCCAGTGATAAATGATGAGAATCTTAAGTAAGGTTTATGATGAGTGAGAAAACACATATTCAAAAGGTTCCAGAATTCAACAGGACTTTGCCCCTGGATAAGTATCTCAGACTTACAGTTTGACTGAGAACGGAGCCAATGGCAGTGCTATTAACAGAAAACAAGACACAGAGGGAAGAACACACTCTGAGGTTCAACTGAATCTGGGACACTCTGAATATGAAAAGTTTGAGAGAAACAAGCAGAAATTCCAACTACGCAGCTAAAAATTTGAAACTTGGTAAAAAAGTAGGGCGTCAATATGTATACTTGTGGTTTATCACCAAGTCTGAAGATTGCTTTTGAAGTTGTAGCAATAAATGAGATTTCCAAAGAAGACACAGATATGAAAAGAATTGAGTTTGAGGAGGGAACTCTGAGAAGCACCACCATCCAAGGGAAAGTCAAAAGAAGAGAAGCCAGCACAGGAGACTGGGAGCAAGGATCAGAGAGGTCAGAATAAAAGTATCATGATGGGAGGAGGGTAAGGAAGAACTCTCAAAAAGGAGGGGACTTGAAGTGTGCCATGGGAGGATAAAGAAAAAGAAGGATTGGAAAGTGTTTGGTAATTTAAATGGAACACAGACTTTTTTTTTTTTTTAAGAAAATTAGATCTAAGCAAAACCATCTGACAGATTTCTGACTGCCAAGCCACATAACCTCGTATTTGTCAACCAACATTTACAACATTTACTGTAAATCTTACACAAGGATCAGAGAGGTCAGAATAAAAGTATCATGATGGGAGGAGGGTAAGGAAGAACTCTCAAAAAGGAGGGGACTTGAAGTGTGCCATGGGAGGATAAAGAAAAAGAAGGATTGGAAAGTGTTTGGTAATTTAAATGGAACACAGACTTTTTTTTTTTTTTTAAGAAAATTAGATCTAAGCAAAACCATCTGACAGATTTCTGACTGCCAAGCCACAGGACCTCGTATTTGTCAACCAACATTTACAACATTTACTGTAAATCTTACTCTAAGCATATATAATGAATAATTTGGTAAGTAGTGCTAAGTGTGATCTCAGATATCACTGAATTCTAAGAACATTGCCCTAGAGATTCTGTCAGTTCCAATATGTACATGTCATACATAATAGCAGAATCCATGTAACAATTATGTTACAGAGAACTTAGAACAAATAAAACAATAAATTGTTTTTTAAAAAGTGCTTATACAATGTTTTCTTTCCATCCATGCCGAGGAACCACCTGTATTTGGCCTAATTCCATATAATTTTTGTTTTAGTATAGAAAAAAGGTAAATATTATGTATTATGTATACACTGAATTTTTATTTAACATACTATTAGAAACTAGGAAAGTGAAGTGAAAAGAGTCTCAGTCATGTATGGCTTTATGTGAGCCCACGGACTATACAGTCCATGGAATTCTCCAGGCCAGAATACTGGACTGGGCAGCCTTTCCCTTCTCCAGGGGATCTTCCCAATTCAGGCATCAAACCCAGGTTTCCCACATTGCAAGTGGATCCTTTACCATATGAGCCACCAGGGAAGCCGAAGAATACTGGAGTGGGTAGCCTATCCCTTCTTCAGTGGATCTTCCTGACCCAGGAATCAAACCGAGGTTGATCGCAGGCACTCTTTACCAGCTGAGCTACAAGGGAAGCCCAAAACTAGGAAAACTTACCACTGAATACTACATAGAATAAAGCTATTTCAAGCTTTTACAGGGACAAAAGGCATTTTAAAAATGATAAAATAAAAATTAATTGGGTACTGAAAGGATGATACATGTCAACTCTACTCAAAATTTCATTGTATATTTATAAACAGCTTTAGTGAAATATAATAATTGCATGGTAATTCATCCAGTTGAAGTACAAAATTCAACAGTTTTTGGTATTTACATGATTGTACAACCATCACTACAATTTAATTTTAGAGTAATTTCATTCCTGCCAAAGTATTTCTACCCCTTTAGCAGTCACTCTCCCTACCTCACCCCAAGACCTAGGCAAGAGCTAATCTATAACTACCAGATCTATAACAATTAACTAATAAGCTCTTTCTATATACTTGCCTATTCTGGGCATTTTCCATATAAAATAACCATAAAATAAAGGATCTTTCATGACTGGCTTCTTTCACTTAGCATCATGTTTTCAAATTTCAACTATGTTGTGGGATATACCAGAACTTCATTCTTTTTAATTAATTGCAAATAATATTCTACTGTATGCATATACCACATTTTATGTATTCATCCATCAGTTGATGAATATTTTAATTAATTTCATTTTTTGGCCATTACAAGCAAAGCTACTATGAACATTTCAGTATTACTTCTCTGTGGACATATGATTTACTCTCATGTGGTACTGCTGAGTTATATGATAATTCTGTTTCACTTATGAAGGAACTGTCAAACTGCTTTCCAAAGCACCTGGAATATTTTACACTCTCACTTGCAATGTATGAGGATTCCCATTTCTCCACAATCCGTGCCAACACTCATTATTACCTTTACTATTTTAAGGACGTGAGATGGTATCACATACTTTCGGTTTGCATTTCTGTGATGACTAATAACGTCAAGCAGACTTTAACGTGCTTATTGCTTTTATGTATCTACTTTGGAGAAATATCTATCTACTACTTTGCCCAGTTTTAAATGAAGTTATTTGTTTTTTAATAGTTGAGTTGTATGAGTTATTTATATATATATATCCCATATCTGATACATGATTTACATATAAATTTCCATATGAACCTTAGGATTAGACTGTGTATTTAAAAAAGGTTGGAATTTTGACAGGAATTGTGTTATATCTATATATCAATTTGAGGAATATTGCCACCTTAATATTTAGTCTTCCAATCTACAAACATGGGATATCTTTCCTTTTATTTAGATTTTAACATCTTTCAACAGGTTTTGGTAGTTTTAAGTGTAAAGCCTTTCACTTCATTATATTTGTTCATGAGCATTTATTCTTTTGATCCTGTAATAAGTGACTTTTTAGTTTCATTTTCACAATGTTCACTGCTAATGTATGGAACTACAATTCATTTTTATATGTTGACATTCTATAACAACCACCTTGCTGACCATTTATTAAATTTAAAGAGTTTTTAGAGGATATCTTCTCCATTTTAGTGTCTACGTTACTCATTTCAGTTGATCCTTTACCCACTAAACACATATCATCTGCAGATATATAGTTCTACTTCTTCCTTTCCAACCTGGAGACTTTTTCTTTCCTTTTCTTTCCTAACTGCCCTAGTTAGAACCTCCACCACAAAGTCGAACAGAAGTTGTGAGAATAAACATCTGTTTTATTTCTGGTCTTCAGGGAGATACTGACTCTTTTGCCAGTTAGTATGATGTTAGCTGTAGTTTTTTTATATATGCCTTTTATCAGGTTAAGAATGTTCCCTTCTATTCCAAATTTGTTGATCATCTTTATCATGAAAGGGTGTCAGTTTTCAAATACTTTCTCTGCATGTATTGAGATGATCATATGGCTTTTGTCCTTTATTCTACTTACATTATATTACTTGATTTTCAGATGCTGAACCAACTTGCATTCCTGGGATAAATCCTGCTGCTGCTGCTGCTGCTAAGTCGCTTCAGTCGTGTCCGACTCTGTGCGACCCCATAGACGGCAGCTCACCAGGCTCCCCGGTCCCTGGGATTCTCCAGGCAGGAACACTGGAGTGGGTTGCCATTTCCTTCTCCAGGGATAAATCCTAACTGATGATAATCTATAATCATTTTTATATGTGACTGGATTTAGTGTGCTTTACAGTGTCTGAAAGATATCTGCATCTATATTCATAAGAGATTCTAATGAAAATGGTATTCATTCTTTGAAAGTCTCAATTTTCTCTTTAAACCAAATAAATAGATTTTGAGCATCTAACATTCATTTATGAACTTATTAAGTAACTGCTGATTAAAGGCCTTTCATTTGTCACATGTATGTTATATGTAATCTCTAACCATCATGAATTAATGATTTATTAAGCAGATAAATTTAAAACAAGGCACAATCCCACTAGAGAAGATTAACAATATACTCTCTCAATTAAAGTATGAGAAACAAGTTACTGGAGGACATAGTAGTTGATAAAGGATCCTAAAGAACAGGACAGAACTGAAACATGCAGAGGAGATGGGAAAAACTGTGAACCATGGATGAGTTTCCTCAGAGCAGAGGGTATTTATAAGAAGTAGAAGATACAATTAGAAGGTTCAACTAAATACCAGGCTACAGTCCATGGGGTCACAAAGAGCTGGACACAACTGAGCACAAATGAACAGTGAAAAAACTCAGAATAAAAACGGCATAGTGAGAGGTGACCAAGGAGATGGAAGAGAGAGGTTTGTGTTAATGATGTTTAGGAAATAGATGGGGAAACAGTGGAAACAGTGTCAGACTATTCTGGGGTGCTCCAGAATCACTGCAGATGGTGACTGCAGCCATGAAATTAAAAGA
>SJXQ01001055.1:912354-1003132 GCA_006408695.1 Aepyceros melampus
CCTACTGTAACAAAAAAAAAAAAAGGAAAAACAAAATTAAAAAAAAAAAAAAAAAAAAAAAAAAAAAAAAAACAGAAAGAGCCAGCTGGTTTCAAAATACAAGATGAACATTTCCTTGGACCAGAAATAGAATCACTAAGCTGTGAGTACAGCTGAAACCAAGTGTTTGCTGGACTCCTTCCCCAGAGGCTGGCTGTGATGGCCAGGAGATCAGAATTCCCCCTGATGAAGATATGGTGCGATAAATACTAGGGCAGGCACCAGATAACATGGGAATGCACAGGGGAAAAAAATGGGTCAGGAGAGTTACACAGAAAAGTGACCGACTGAAACATACAGACAAATAGGTCTAAACCAGGCTATGAAAAGGAAATGGAGTATTGTTATCCAAGCAGAGGGAAGAGGACACAAAGACAAGGCAGCAAAGAGCACAGTCTATCTGGGAAACAAGTAGATGTGAACGTGCCTGAATCACAGTGTAGAGGTGCAGGCAGAGGGTGATGTGAGAAACTATGTCCCGAGAACAGGACACTCAGGAGGATCAGGACCAAATCTGTGTTCTAGAAAGATCACTGTGGTTGTAACATGGAAAAAAGATGGAGTAGAACAAGTGTCTTGTGTAGAACAAGACATCAAAAAAAGATGTCTCAGTAACCCAGAAAAGAAACCAAGATAAAGATAGAGAAAAGCGGATAGATTCAAAATACATTTAAGATGTAGTATCCATCCAAATAGTGGACTTCCCTGGTGGCTCAGAGGTTAAAGCGTCTGCCTCCAATGCGGGAGACCTGGGTTCGATCCCTGGGTCGGGAAGATCCCCTGGAGAAGGAAATGGCAACCCACTCCAGTATTCTTGCTTGGAGAATCTCATGGACTGAGGAGCCTGGTGGGCTGCAGTCCATGGGGTCACAAAGAGTCGGACACGACTGAGTGACTTTACTTACTTACTTATCCATCCAAATTCTTGGTGATAAAATGGTTGTGTCAGGAAAGGGCGGTATTAAGAATGCTATCCAGATTTACACTTTGGGCCAATCACTGAGATAAGCTATTTGAAGTTACATCGAGTAGGTGTAGTGGAACTAGGGACTCAGTCTGTGCATGCTGAGCATACATGCCTGGTACACAGCTACACAGGAGCTTCCCAGGTGGGGCTAGGGGTAAAGACCCCGCCGGCCAATACAGGAGACATGACAGACACAGGTTCGATCCCTGGGTGGGGAAGATCCCCTGGAGGAGGGCACGGCACCCCACTCCAGTACTCTTGCCTGGAGAATCCCATGGACAGAGGAGCCTGGAGGCTATAGTGCCTAGGCTCGCAGAGTCAGACGTTCATGAAGTGACAGCACACAGGCGTGCAGCTGCATACAAAGCTGGTCTAGGCTGCATTTCTGGGAGCCAAGTGCAGACAGGTGCTGTTTTTCTTGTCTCTTTTTTTGGCAGGGAGGGCAGGTTATAAGGACTGAGAAAAGCCCACCTGCTGAGCTGGTTGAAATACAGTTTCAGTTGACTAGGTTACAATGGGTTCCAGAGTAAGTCAGAAGAAAGAAAGCAGAGAATGACTGCAGATAATTCCAAAGTGTGAGGTGAAAGGAAGGAAAAGAGGGCAGTGGCTTAAGGGAAAGATGCAAAGGAAAGGGTATTTTTTAGGATCATGGAAAACACCACGATCCACTGTAAATCCTATGTACAGAGGATGGAAGCCTGTTATCTACTATGTAATATCAATATCTTTATTTTAATTCAGTGGTTTACCATAGCATGATTATATATACTTTCTTTGTCTCTTTTGCTCTAGTTATTGATCTAGAGAAGTATATCTAACTCTGTGTGATAACATGAACAGGCAGCAAAGGAACCTTTTATATATTAAAAGAACTTTTTTGTCCACTTAAGGTAAAATAATAGCATTGTCTTCTACTACTGTAGCAATGTAATCCATGGTGCCTTTTTGGCCTGAAACCAATACTGCATCTTTCTAAATATTAATACTAATTTGGAGTAACTCAGGCATGAAGCAATAGCGGCAAGAGGCAATTCCATCACAGTGTTTTTAAAACTGACATAACAATTGGAAAGCTATTCTATTTCAAAATACATAAAAACTTCTGATAACAGAGTAGAACAACATGAGTCTAACTTTTTGGTCTGCATCCCCAAATTTCTTGGGAAGTTTAACTATTTACCAGCGGTGCTTTTTCCTTCTCTTTCTCTTCTTTTTTTATTTACTCAGGGTGGAAATATTTTGTTACCTTTTGTTAGTCCAAGAAAAATAAGACCAAACTATTTACAAGTTGCAAAATACTGAAGGATTAAAGGATGACACTGAGCTTCTATATATAAAAATATATATATCTAACAATTGAGGGATGAACTGTTTAAACCATGTCTTCTAGAATCTTTCTTCCAATTCTGTCTGCCCTCCACAACCACCTTAAAAAGTTTTAATATAGGAAAATTAAATTGAAAGACTCTTTTAATGTTGAGTAAAACCTATAATTTTAATAACATAAAAGTCAGGAAATTCCAAAGTTAACTTTACTATAACCATTTGGACTTGGCAAAGACGCAAGCATTTAATATTTTCTGTTACCATTTTTCTTTTTAAACATCAGTACGTTCAGATGTAATCATAAAACCCTCAGGATTTTTAAATGTATTTTGGCATAATGCAGTAGGAACTTTAAGAAATCTTGATTTCACCAATAATTTAATGATACATCAAGGTATTTATTCCGTATTTTCTAAATAAATGGCATTAAGTGAAAATATGTCCTACTTTACATTACAGAATTATTATATAAATATTCATTAGCCTCTGTGCTTTTCATACTTATTACCATAAAAGGAAATAAATTCAACAAAAATGGTACTCTCAGTTACTAAGAAACACACTATATGCAATTCTTCTAAAGAAAGTTAATCTTTGAATTGTTACAGTTGCATTTTCCTGAGTTTGGTTGATTTCCTTACTGACTTGACAGATAACATTCATACTGGACATTATTATATCCAGTTTAAATTCAGTATGTAACTGTACATACATTGAATTGCACAGCCATACCTGTGTATATGCACAGATGGGGTTGTGTAGATGAGTACACGGGTTCATTCCTAACAGTCACGTCACCTGTGAGGCACACAGTTTGATTTGCTTAAGGAGGTAATGAGGTTGCATAAATGCAACAACTCATCCGCTAGCATTCTCTGTGCAAAGTGCTAAATTCAAGAGGGCTAACTGGGAAAACTCACCAAGACTGAATGCCCCTCACTGGGCTCACACCCTAGCTGGGCTGACAGCACAGACACACGCACACAATGTATCTGAATGCTACGGGGCAGAACTGCTGCTCACCCACGGCACGCAACCTGGACGATTCTCAAGGACACTAAAGCATGTCCGGGGTCTTCACTGAGACTTGGAAAGACGTTTTCGTTTGAAATTCCCTTTTCTTTAAAGTACAGCCTCTGTCTGATGATTTATGCAAAAGTTGAACTTTTGCATGTAGACTTAGTCATGAAGTTGGAAACGTTTTCAAATAAACTGAGAATATGTGGTAATGAGATTTGAAACCACAAGGGTGCAAGCAGAAAGCAACTTTAGTGTTTCTCCTACTGCCATTTTGCACATTTTCTTTTGAACAGTTCTTTCTTGATCCTAGAAAACTTCAGGCAGCGCCCTCAGGCTTTCCTACCATTTTCAGATGAATAACAAGTCCACTTAAATCCAACAATCCCTTAGTTCTAATCTTTCATCCAATCAAAGCTTCTCCTCCCCCGAAATTTGAGTCTGTTGAAGCTGAGAACTTTCAGCAGCGGAGGAGATGTGGTTGTCTTTTTTTCCTTTCTTTTCAATTCCTTCCTCCCTAGACAGCACCTACCACGAGCTCTTTCAATGCTGTGATGGGGAGGAGAGAGGACAGGTCTTGGTAACAAAGATTTTACCTGGTTAGTGGAGATGTCACTGTACAGATATTTCCTTGTCAATCTCCTTTGCTGGTTTTCTCTCATCTCCTGGACCTCTAAATGCTGAAGTGTTCCAGGGTTCAGCTGTTGAGTTCTTCTCTATCAGAATGACCCCTTCATGATCTCCTCTATTCTCATGGCATCAAATATCAGCTATACACAAAGACTCTCAAATTGACATTGTCAGCTTCGACCCTGCCTTGGAACTTAACCCATATACGCAACTCCAAATGGCTACCTGAGTGTCTAACATGGGTCTCAAATTAACCATCTGAAGCTGAACTCCTGGTATCTACCATCAACTCAACTATGTTCCACCCACAGATGTTCTCCATCTCAGTTAATGGCAACTTTTTAAATCTCCGTTCCAAAAACCTTGGAACTACTTGATTCTTATCCTGCCTCACGAGTGACTGTCAACAAATTCTGCTGGTTCAGCCTTCAAAATACATGGAATTCAGCCACTTCTTCAATCACATTGACCAATAAACTGTTCTGAGCTGTCATCAAACCTCAATGAGACTATTGCAGGAGTATTTTACTTGGTCTCTCTGCTTTCATATTTGTTCCCTTCTCATCTTTTTACCACCCAGCAGCCAGAGCAAATCTTTCTTAAATGGAGTCCAGAATATGTCACTCTTCTGCTCAAAATTTTCCTTTTTGAGAACTCTAAAGTTCAAAGATAATCATGATGGTGTGATCACTCACCTAGGGCCAGACATCCTGGAATGCAAAGTCAACTGGGCCTGAAGAAGCATCACTACGAACAAAGCTAGTGGAGGTGATGGAATTCCAGTTGAGCTATTTAAAATCCTGAAAGATGGTGCTGTGAAAGTGCTGCATTCAGTATGCCAGCAAATTTGGAAAACTCAGCAGTGGCCACAGGACTGGAAAAGGTTAGTTTTCATTCCAATCCCAAAGGAAGGCAATGCCAAAGAATGCTCAAACTACCGCACAATTGCACTCACCTCACACACTAGCACTTAAAGTAATGCTCAAAATTCTCCAAGCCAGACTTTAACAGTACGTAAACCGTTAACTTCCAGATGTTCAAGCTGGATTTTAAAAAGGCAGAGGAACCAGGGATCAACTTGCCAACATCCACTGGATCATCAAAAAAGCAAGAGAGTTCCAGAAAAACACCTACTTCTGCTTTATTGACTATGCCAAAGCCTTTGACTGGTGGATCACAACGAACTGGAAAATTTATAAAGAGATGGGAATATCAGACGACCTTACCTGCCTCCTGAGAAATCTGTATGCAGGCCAAGAAGCAACAGTTACAACTGGACATGGAACAACAGACTGGTTTCAAGTTGGGAAAGGAGTATATCTATGCTATATATTGTCACCCTGCTTATTTAACTTCTATGGAGAGTACATCATGCAAAATCCTGGGCTGGATGAAGCACAAGCTGGAATCAAGACTGTTGGGAGAAATATAAATAACCTCGGATATGCAGATGACACCACCCTTATGGCAGAAAGAAAAGAACTAAAGAGCCTCTTTTAAAAAAAAGTATCTATTTTTTATTGAAGAATAATTGTTTTACAAAATTTTGTTGTTTTCTGTCAAACCTCAACATGATAAAGAGCCTCTTGATGAAAGTGAAAGAGGAGAGAGGAAAAGTGGGCTTAAAACTCAACATTCAAAAAACATCCAGTCCCATCACTTCATGGCAAATAGATGGGGAAACAATGGAAACAGTGACAGATTTTATTTTCTGGGGCTCCAAAATCACTGCAGATGGTGACTGCAGCCATGAAATTAAAAGATACTTGATCCTTGGAAGAAAATCTATGACAAACCTAGATAGTATATTAAAAAGCAGAGACATTACTTTGCCAACAAAGGTCCATCTAGTCAAAGCTATGGTTTTTCCAGTGGTCATATACGCATGACTACTGTTTTTCCACTAGTCATGTACTCAGGAGGAGAGTTGGACTATAAATATAAAGAAAGCTGAGTGCCGAAGAATTGATGCTTTTGAACTGTGGTGTTGGAGAAGACTCTTGAGAGTCCCTTGGTCTGCAAGGAGATCCAACCAGTCCATCCTAAAGGAAATCAGTCCTGAATATTCATTGGAAGGACTGATGCTGAAGCTGAAACTCCAATACTTTGGCCACCTGATGCAAAGAACTGACTCATTTGAGAGGACTTGATGATGGGAATGATTGAAGGTAGGAGGAGAAGGGGACAACAGAGATGAGATGATTGGATGGCATTCACCTACTTGATGGACGTGAGTTTAAGTAAACTCCGGGAGTTGGTGGACAGGGAAGCCTGGCATGCTGCAGTCCATGGTGTTGCAAACAGTCGAAGACGACTGAGCAACTGAACTGTGAGTGAATGAGAAAGTCCAAAGTACTTACTGTGCAAAGCCCCACAAAGTATGCCACCAGACTGCATCTCTAAATCTGTCATTTCCTAGTTAGAGTCTCCCTTACCACTGTGCGCCAGCCACACTGGCCTCTTTAACGTTCTCTCCATCCCTCAGGCACACCCCTGCTTCAGAGCTGCTCACTGGCGGTCCCTATTAGGAATCTGCCTCCCCAGACAGCCATGGTTTCCCCCTCAGCTCCTTCATTTCTTCATTCTCACCCTGCTTTGATTCTGTGATGGTTTTTTTCACATCTGACAGACAAACAGATTTTTATTTGTTCCTTGTTTGTCCCTTGTTTTTATAATGTAACCTGCATGAGAGAAAGGATTTTTATCTGTTTGTTCACTACGCTATCCCCAGGGTCTAGCAATGTGCTAGGAACTCGATAAATACTTTTCTGAATGAGTGATTCTGGCATCAGGGCCCTCTGGGCATGGCGGCTCCAAAGCCTAATACTTCTGCTGATATTTTGGGAGACCTCTCAGTGCTGAGGCTCTCTCATTTTTCACTCTTGAAGAGATACCTCTTCTATCTGACCAGTTGTAGCTCTCTCATCAGCTCCAGCTTTCTGACAGTTCATCCCCAGGCTAGAATCACCTACCCTACAGGAATCTGTGTGGCAGGAGCCCTTTTCAAGACCACTCAATCCCTCTCCTTTTTGTGGGGTCCTCACCTAGGAGGTAGGAAACTCATGTATCCTTTGCCCTTCAAACTCTGGAAATGCAGTTTTTCAGACAAATCAAGTTCACCATCCCATCTCTCTTATACACAGCCTGGTGGTGAGGGATGAAGACTGAAGGCAGAACAACTTTCCTCTTTCCTTTCTTCCTCATCTCATCCCTCTGTTCACAAGTTATGCAAATGATAAAGACAATTGTGAGGCGTAATACAGCAGTAATCCCCAAAGGAAAACACAATGAATTTTAATTAACTTCTTAAAGAGGAGCATATTCTAGAACACATTTCACTCATGAGAGCCACATACTTTCTTGATTCCAGAGAGAAATATTAACAATTAAGTAGCCATTACAAATAGAGTGTCCATAATAATATATAGGATTTATATGTAAAATGCAACATTATATTCTTTGGGAAAAAAAGAAAACAAACTCATCAAAAAATCCCATCTTCCATCTTGAAGCTACAGGGAATATTTTAAAATGTAAAATCAAGTTGCAAACAAAGGCTGGAATGCTATACTTCCTGCTTTTCTTTGTTAGTTGATTATAGAAAAATTCTTTTTTTTCAATCATGGTGAATTAAGGGAAAATATTCCATGTGGGAGAAAAAAAATTATGATAATCTAATTTATGAGTATTTGTATTCTGAGTTTGTTAAGTAGAATTAATTTTCTAAGTCTACAACTAGATATTCACAACATGGTTTTACTAAAGTATTAGATGAGAACATTTTAGCAAACTTCAAATGTTTTCTGTTTAAAAAGATCTTCTACGGTTTCAAATTTGTTCTGCTTAGAATCTGACAAAACAAGAAAGCAACTTTTGATATTTTTTTCCAGCATCATTGAAAGCATTTTCTTATATGTCTTCATGCTAAAACAGAACCAATTTATGTATAAGCATATAGTAGCAGTTTTAGAAAAAGTTTGATTACATTTTCATTTAAATAATTTTATTTTAAAAATAAAATACTGACTGCAACAGCACACACATTCCTTCTTTTTAAAGTGCTGCATTGATTCATAGACAATCTACAGACAGATGTTTAAGAACAGAATGACGTGGGATGGTGTTAATGATGTCAACAGAGATTCTCTTCCTTTTAATTTCAGGAAGGACAGGTTATAGTCTAGGTGATAACAGAGGGGAATAGAAAATATGAAAGGGTGGAAGAACAGGAGATGTAAATGGGGATAAGACAGACCTAGAATTAAAGATAACAGAGCTAAATTTATTATGATCTTATTAGCAGTCCATTCCTTTTGCTTTGGAACTCTTTGGCAAACATCATAGTGGCCCTCAGTTCCAGTTTGGCAAACACCTATCTTTGGAAGTAAAATAGCTCTGTAACTATAGTAATAATAAAAAATATGATGATGATAATAATAATAAATCTTACAATATCATTTCTAAGAAGTCAAAGTCACTCAGTTGTGTCTGACTCTTGGAATTCTCCAGGCCAGAACAGTTGAGTAGACATTCCCTTCTCCAGGGGAATCTTCCCAACCCAGGGACTGAACCCAGGTCTCCTGCATTGTGGGCAGATTCTTTAGCAGCTGAGCCACAAGGAAAATCCAAGAATGCTGGAGTGGGTAGCCTATCCTTTCTCCAGGGGAGCTTTCTGACCCAGGAATCGAACCCAGGTCTCCTGCATTGCAGGCAGATTCTTTCCCAACTGAGCTATCAGGGAAGCCCATCATTTCCAAAGTCATTAAAATCACGTCTTCCACACCCTTTGCTATATCCTTGAATCACTTACATTACTTTTGACTTTATAAATTTCTAATATACATACTCATTTTAAAAATTTAAATGAGAAGATTCTTAGGGAACTGAAAACAGTCTTTACTCTAAATGATGGATATACGGCTAATTTTCGCTTGTCCAAATTGATGGAATGTGAAACACCAAGAGTGAACCCTAAGGTAAACTGCAGACTTCGGGTGTCTATGCTGCACCAATATGGGTCCGTCAATGCAGCAAACGTACCCCTGTGGAGGGGGAGACTCTGCACGTGCAGGGCCAGGTAGCACAGGGAAGCCTCTGTACCTTCCTCTCAATTTCGCTACGAACTTGAAACTGCTCAAAAAAAATTAAGTCTTTATAAAAATTTAATATGAACTTTGTATAGTTGAGAAACATATACATTGAAATAGGATAAAATTACATTGAAAGAAAAAGAGTGATTCCTAACTTGGGACTAAGAAAAAGACAGCTCAAGCATTCTCACAGCTTTCTTTATTTATATCTTTACTAAAATGGGAGCATCTAAAATAAATGAGGAGCCCTCCATACATTTTCCCATACCTAGATGGTGAATGAAGTATATACAGTCAGTAACTGACAACACTTGTAAGAAATGCAGTCAGGGATCAAGCTATTATATTTCAAATTTTGTTGCATTTTGACCTACTATGGCAGGATTTTCCTTAGTTCAGTTCAGTTCAGTTCAGTTGCTCAGTCGTGTCCGACTCTTTGCCCATGAATCGCAGCACGCCAGGCCTCCCTGTCCATCACCAACTCCCAGAGTTCACTCACTCACATCCATCGAGTCCATGATGCCACCCAGGCATCTCATCCTCAGTCATCCCCTTCTCCTCCTGCCCCCAATCCCTCCCAGCATCAGGGTCTTTTCCAATAAGTCAACTCTTCGCATGAGGTGGAGTTTCAGCTTTAGCATCATTCCTTCCAAAGAAATCCCAGGGTTGATCTCCTTCAGAATGGACTGGTTGGATCTCCTTGCAGTCCAAGGGACTCTCAAGATTGTTGCTTCCTGACCTGCATACAGGTTTCTCAAGAGGCAGGTCAGGTGGTCTGGTATTCCCATCTCTTTCAGAATTTTCCACAGTTTATTGTGATCCACACAGTCAAAGGCTTTGGCATAGTCAATAAAGCAGAAATAGATGTTTTTCTGGAACTCTTTTGCTTTTTCCATGATCCATTGGATGTTGGCAATTTGATCTCTGGTTCCTCTGCCTTTTCTAAAACCAGCTTGAAGATCAGAAGTTCACGCTTCACGTATTGCTGAAGCCTGGCTTGGAGAATTTTGAGCATTACTTTACTAGCATGTGAGATGAGTGCAACTGTGCGGTAGTTTGAGCATTCTTTGGCATTGCCTTTCTTTGGGATTGGAATGAAAACTGACCTTCTCCAGTCCTGTGGCTACTGCTGAGCTTTCCAGAGTAGACTAATTTTCTTCAGGGAATGAGCCATGGTAATTTGTGAGACAGCTTTTCTTTCTTTCTCTTTCACTTAGTTAAAGCTACAGATATATCAACAATATTGTAAAACCAGCATTTTTGTTTATTTTGGCTTCCAATATTGCTTTTACATTTCACTATGAAACAGCAATGATTTTATAAGTAAAATGAAGAAATAAGAGAATATATTTGAGTTTATATCTTTTTCTTCTTATGTTGAAGTTCAAAACATTCATCTGGTTCTTTCATTCCAGGGTAGAATAGATTTTTCTATCACTAACACACACCTAATTTTGAGTCTCTGAGAAATGTGTTTTGGAGTCTCTCAATTTTTCCAGTGATCTTCAGCAGAAACAACTACAAGAATTACGTGAATTACTTCACCATGGTTGGTTTTTTTTTTTTTTTTTTTAGTACTTTTTGCTACTGCTATTGCTGCTAAGTCGCCTCAGTCGTGTCCGACTCTGCGCGATCCCACAGACGACAGCTCATAGGCTCCCCTGTCCCTGGGATTCTCCAGGCAAGAACACTGGAGTGGGTTGCCATTTCCTTCTCCAGTGCATGAAAATGAAAAGTGAAAGTGAAGTCGCTCAGTTGTGTCCAACTCTTCGCGACCCCATGACTGCAGCCTACCAGGCTCCTCCGTCCATGGGATTTTCCAGGCAAGATTACTGGAGTAGGGTGCCATTGCCTTCTCCACAGGGATTTAAATATTCAATGGCACTGGGGAAACAACACTGGTTCTTAGCATTTGGGAAAATGTCCGTGAATCCTCTAAAATGCAATTTCCTGACCAGTGTGTTATGCTAAATAAATCAAGTCCTCTTGCTCTCAAATGTCCACTTCTATAATTTGGGTGAAGCTGGGGCTGGAGAAGTAAAAACAGGCTGAGACTCGTCAGCAATTAATAGATAATCTTAAATCCCCAGTTCCATGTTTCTTCATCAAGATGATGAATTTGGGTCCCTTTCTTTGCTTGCTAATACTTTTTGGTTGGAGTAGGCAGATATATGCTCCAGTAGGTCAATTTTGTCTGTTTAAGATTTAAAAAGTTTATTTATAGGAAACTGTACAAGTCATCATTGAAATGTTATATTAGAACTCTTTTACCATTATTTTTTTTAAGATCTCAAATCACATGGTTTATTGAACATTTCATAATTAAATTGTCTGTGATATATATCCCTGCCTTCTTTAATGAAGACTTAGAAGGGCCAAATGCTTTCTTTATCTTATATAATACTCATAAAACCTTTATGCAGAAAAGACCATTCTTATCTCTACTGTTAAAGATACAGGCATTCATTTATTTGCTTGAGATCATGCAATCCCCACACGCAGCTACAGCACAAACCCTGACATGTGGGCCCCAAATCCGGGATACTGGCCACCATGTGCTCTTCTTGCGCCACATTTATTCTCTGAATTCGACTCGAAACTAAAATTGTCTTTTCTCTCTACAATTTTCCTCTTGTTCTCAGAACGAAAACTGAAAACGAAATTTCTTTTAAATGAAAGTCAAGACAAGATCTGAATATTCCTAATTCTGATCCCAAACCCAGATCACAAGCAACAGAATCTCTTTTTGTTAAATAATTTTCTTTTGGAATACATATTTTTCACAGACTTCATGTTTATGATGTGATGTTACCCATCATGCCTCAAATAAAGAACTCTTTTTCTTCCCAGCTCTCATAGAAAGCTCCATGCGCAACTTTCCATGAAAATCATTTTGTTTAGGTTGAAATTAAGGGAGAGATGTCACTTCAGCAACCCCATATGAAATATTGCTGGGAGTTGACTAAGATTGCCAAGGTAGTGCCCAAGTTACTGAATGTGTGCATTTTAATAGTGGAAGTCATTTGCGGGAAGAAACTAAAAGTTTAGCCTGGCAACTTCTGATAAACACACTAGAAAGCGGTACGTGCTGATTTTGCCTCAGATGTCAGCTCCAGGCTGCTGTTTGGTTGAACCCCTAGACATGCTTCCCAGCTGGCCTCACTTTCTTGGCTGTGACACCTGGGGGCCGTCTAAAGTCAAACTTGAAAACCCCACTGCTAACCTGGGTCCATGTGCCCTTCTCAAATGGCTTATTTTAGATTTTAACTCTTTAATACCTATGCAACAAATTTCTAAGCTACTCAGGGCTCTGCTTCCCAAGAAAAATGGATCATGAAAATCATATTCCTTAGACCAATCAATTCGTTTGACTACAAGACACTCTCTATCTTATATGGGGAGAGAGAGGAGAGAGAAAGAGATGAAGACATATTGACCCGATTGGATGTCATTTTTGCTTAGCACACATAGGAAACCATGGCAAGTGGAGTCAGGCTTTGATGCTCAAAGCTAGTAGTACTATTTAAGTTTCCATTATTGTCTCTGTGTTTTAAAATTCAAATTTTCCTTCAGGGGAGAAGGTTTGGGGAACTGGGAAGAAGGAGGCTTGGAACTAGGAGCAGATTAAATGAGGAAGATGAGCTTTAGTAATCTTTGCAAGGGTGATGGCCTCGCCCAGAATTAGTCCTGTTCTCACGGAGGAGTTTCAATTGTTACAGGCTCATCCCTTTTTTTAATATGCCTTAAAAATGAGACTGAATATTGAAGGCTGTTACCAGGAAAATACTGTGCTTAAAGATGAAGTAATGCCAAGATATGGAAGCACCCAAGCGTCTATCAACATACTGTGGACAAAGAAGATGTGGTATATGTATATGTGTGTGTGCGTGTGTGTGTGTGTGTGAGAATATTACCCAGACATTAAAAAAAAAAAAAAACTTTTGGCATTTGCAACAACATGAATGGACCTAGAGAGTATTATGTTTAATGAAATTAGTCAAAGACAAACATTGTATATTATTACTTAAATGTGGAATCCAAAAAATCTCCTGCATTGCAAGCAGATTCTATACAGTCAGAGCCACCAGGGAATCCCAAAACAGACTCACAGATATAGAAAACAAATGAGTGGATAGCAATGGGGAGAGGGAAGGTGGGAGAAATGTAAATAAACTGCAATATTTGAAAACAAAAACAAGCAAAAATATATGGAAATATTTGCAATATCTGTGTTTCTCTTATATGATTTCTTAATCTGTACCATGGCCCAAAGCTCCATGGAAAAGACATAAAGGGTGACATAGAAGATGGAGTCTAGTCCTGTGAGCCAGGGATGGCTCACTGATCACTCAGCAGATGCTTCTCCACCAGTCTGGAGGAGGGCAGGGCAGCACACAGGCCTGGAATGAGGAAGAGGCACCCTGACTACGCAGTGTCAGCCTCTTTGTTCCCCAATCAGGCATCAAGCCACAGCAGGTAGAAACAAGGTTCAGCATGCTAACGTCAGCGTGACCTAAGCTGCCTACCCAGACATCAATCCTAATGGAAATGTGAATGCATCATGCTTTGGGAAATAAACGGCTCAAAAAGAGGATAAACATCCCTCCAGGAAATCAGAGTATGTGTGTCTTTAAGTATGTAACCACTGCTCATAACAGGAACAATCAGGAAATGAGATCCATCAGAGAGAAAGTTGACAAACACATGAAGGTAAATCCATATAATGGAATAGTATATCCCATTCTAAAGAATGAACTAGAACAACATGCAAATATTAATATTTATAGATAAATCATTTCATTAAACTAAAAGGTTCACACGTATCAAATTGTTTTTATACAATCTAAAGACTACAGTAATCATTAATAATAATAAAAATGAAATATCTATAGGTGCAATAAACCTATCTAAAAAAAGCAAGAAAATGCAGCATACCGACTACAAAGTGTGGTTGAGGGGGCACCATGACACATACGGATTATTATCCTGGCCTTGGTGTTTGTTTTTGGCAGTTTCATGAGTGCTTACTACATTGTTTAAAGCAGGTAAATAACAGCAGGCTATGGCACCCAAACATGGATGGTGGCACCTTTGGTGGCATCATGGTCCCATATTAGTATGAGGATACAGAAGAACCAGGCAATAAATGAAGCTTAGGACCCGGGTCAGGTCACAGTGGGTCCACTGAGTGCATGGACCCACCCAGTGTTTATTTCCCAAGATGTCAAATGTATAATTAGCCTGAACATCCCTATAAGTTGACACAACTGACACAGATAGCACTTGACCTGCAGGGCAAGAACTGCCATAGTTGGGAAGAACAAGTGGAAGCCTCTGAAATTCCTCCAAGCTTTAAGCTAATGAAACAAACAAACAAAAAAGAAAGCAGGGTATGGGTGGAATAATAATGAGATTATGCCATGAAACAAATACTGTGATGAATACAATTCTATGCACCTGAGAGAGGCAGCAGAGACATACAGATAGATAGATGTGTGTATATATGTGTATATAGAGAGAAGAAATCCGAACTAAATGCAGTCACCATGAAATATAGATAGGCTGACCTGTTTCCTACTTTAAAAGCTACATATTTGCAAAGGTCCAGCCTGTGTTTTGACATCTGTATCAGTTGTGATTTCACTGGGCCATGCAGTTCATTTGCAGTTGATGACCAGGATTCTACCAGCTTTTTGTTTAAAGATGATTTAAGAACATCTTTCTTCACATTAATTACTGGTGGCTCAGAGAGTAAAGACTGCCTGCAAGGCAGAAGATCTGGGTTTGATCCCTAGGTTAGGAAGATCCTTTGGAGAAATGAATGACTACCCACGCCAGTATCTTTGCCTGGAGAATTCCATGGACAGAGAGTCTGGTGGGCTACAGTCCATGAGGTTGTACTGAGTCAGACATGATTGAGGGACTAACACTTTCATTTTCTTCACAACAGAGTACCACATACACTGTTTTAAATACTATTTATGTTTTTGCCAAAAGCAAATTACAATCCACTTCACCATAATTATCACCCTGACCTCTTCTTCTTTTACAATTAATTTCTTTAGACCTCTGCTACTGCCTCCCTGCTATAAACGAAGACAAAATTAGTTCCATCTTTCACTACTCCCGTTCTCCTTCACCTGCAATTTCAATTCTTAAGTCATAGAGGATGGATTATTTTTAGCACAGTAGTACAGAATAAACTTTCATTTTAATAAGTAGAAAATACAGCAAAAACTCTACAGGGGGTGCCAGGATCTAACTCAGGTCTTTCTGGATCACAGCGCACGGAATGGTACTCCTGTCGCTGCTGCTATAAATACTTTTCCCTATAAATGCAGTCCGTGGGTTGGGATGTGTGCTACCTGGTCACCCACCCTTGCTTGCTCAACAGTGCTGGCTGAGAGTGAAAGCTCTGGAATAAATCTAGCAGGTTGCAATCCTGGCCCCATGGTTTCATAGCCATTAAAACTTGCAAAGGTTACTTAAGACTCTCTGTGTCTCAGTCTCTTCTGTAAAGTGAGTTAATAATAGTAACCAGGGCTTCCTTGATGGTTCAGTGATAAGGAATATGCCTGCTAATGCAGGAGACACAGGTTCAATCCTTGATTTGCAAAGATCTCATATGCCACAGAGCACCTAAGCCGGTGCTCTAGAGCCCGAGAGCTGCAACAACTGAAGCTCACATGCCCTAGAGCCTGCTCTTCACAACAAGAGAAGGCCCTGCAATAAGAAGCCCACCCACAAGCCACATAGAGAGCAGCCCCTGCTCGCTGCCAACTAGAGAGAAGCCCTGGCAGCAAGGAAGACCCAGTACAGCCAAAAATAAATAAATAAAAAACTTTTAAAAACAGTAACCAAACTCACAGCACTGTATTATGACTTAATAAGAAACCTATGCAAAGTGGTTTAAGTGTAGCTGAGAGCACATTAAGTGCTCCATAAATATTAGTTTTTATTAATGCTATTTTGGTGCATTACTTACAGGCAGATGCTAACAAAAAAATTACTTATAAAGCAAAATAAAAAGTGCTTATTTGTTACGAGAGCAGAAAGTAGGTTTGGGTTTAGGAGCCCGGTCTTTCTTATTTAAGGGAGTGAAATGAAAGTCGCACAGTTGTGTCTGATTCTTTGTGACTCCATGGACTACAGTCCATGGAATTCTCCAGGCCAGAATTCTGAAGTGGGTAGCCTATCCCTTCTCCAGAGGATCTTCCTGACCCAGGAACAGAACCGGGGTCTCCTGCATTGCAGGCAGATTCTTTAAGAGGGAGTTCATTTATATTTTAACTACAGTGCTGCAAATTTCTTTTTAAGAAGATTTAAAAGATGATAGTTTTGTGTTTTTAAATTAATGACCTAAAACATTTCCCAAAATTTACAGTTCTCTTACTTGAATCTCAATTTTTAATATGTAGCGTTCTTTTTGGGAAATAGTCAATGAGCTTATTTATTATTTATTTTAAAGTTAATACACTTTTGGAAATATGAGTAAAAGCAAGTGCTTTTCAGTTTAGCACAGACGTTTATTTTCCATGGTTTATCAAAGCAGAGTTGGAACAGCCACTAATGACACTGTGCCAACAACTTTCATGAGTTTCATGAGTATAAATAAATATATTTGTTGTCAGAAATCCCAAACAACTAAATGCTGTGGTAATGGAACAAAGCTGAAGACTCTTCAGAATAAATTGCAAACAACTATTTGACATGTGAAGGGCCATTGAGGGGAAACTTTCCAATATAATGAGGCTATTTTTCTGCCTTCCATTTAAGCCAGGAAAGAATAACTCAAGGACTGTCAGAGAAGGTATAGTCTGGAAGCGGGGATCATGTAAGGACATCTGGTACCTAGTTGCGCTTATCCAAGTGGACTGGAGTTCAAATTAACATTTTTTGTTACATAAAAAAATTGGACCGTCTTCTGATAGTCCGTTTCCTATTATACTGGTGTGTTCTACTTTTCCTAATTTAAATTAGATAGATTTAGATGAATAAATCTTTGAAAAGAGTAAATAACTGAGACAACCTTCTTTTTGGATGTGAAGAGTTTACTACACCAAAGAATCACTTTGGCCATTTTATGACAGACTTAAGAAAAGATATCGTAGCCAAACTGGCCCAGGAGAAATGAGGCATGACTTTAGTAAACGTAAGAGGTTTTACTGAATCTGGAGTACTAAGTCAGTGACGGAGAAAGATAAAGGATTCTTTTAGACACATACACACACACACACATACACACGCAGAGAAATACATATTTATATTCACTCCTCTCTGCTTGGACACTAGCCTATATCTAAATATGAAAAAATCATCCCACAAGAGAATTCTCCTAATGACATGAAACAAAACAAACCTTAATGATAGATATTGACTGACAGATTTCAAACATTAAATTAGGAGACGAATGCTCCCTCATCATTTTTTTCATGTTAGTATAAACTATGTGTGTTCAAACTCAAAGATTCAGTAGAACAAGCCTTTTGGAGAAGATTTTAGTTAAGAAGATATCTCAAAGCAGAAGACAGTTCTTTCTTTTAAATAGAGAGTGAAGGTCCCTGGCCTCTGTTTATTGTCACCCTGCCTATTTAACTTATATGCAGGGTACATCATGAGAAACGCTGGGCTGGATAAAGCAAAAGCTGGATATGCAGAGTACATCATGAGAAACGCTGGGCTGCATAAAGCACAAGCTGGAATCAAGATTGGCAGAAGAAATATCAGTAACCTCAGATATGCAGATGCTGCTGCTGCTGCTAAGTCACATCAGTCGTATCCAACTCTGTGCGACCCCATAGATGGCAGCCCACCAGGCTCCCCCATTCCTGGGATTCTCCAGGCAAGAACACTGGAGTGGGTTGCCGTTGCCTTCTCCAGTACATGAAAGTGAAAAGTGAAAGTGAAGTTGCTCAGTTGTGTCCGATTCTTCGCGCCCCACGGACTGTAGCCTACCAGGCTCCTCCATCCATGGGATTTCCCAGGCAAGAGTATTGCAGTGGGTTGCCACTGTCTTCTCTGATATGCAGATGACATCACCCTTATGGCAGAAAGCAAAGAACTAAAGAGCCTCTTGAAGAAAGTAAAAGAGGAGAGTGAAAAAGTTGGCTTAAAACTCAACATTCAGAAAACTAAGATCATGGCCCATCACTTCATGGCAAATAGATGGGGAAATAGTGGAAACAGTGTCAGACTTTATTTTGGGGGGCTTCAAAATCAAATCACTACAGATGGTGACTGCAGTCATGAAGTTAAAAGAGGCTTGTTCTTTGGAAGAAAAGTTATGATCAACCTAGACAGCATATTCAAAAGCAGAGACATTACTTTGCCAATAAAAGTCATCTAGTCAAAGCTATGGTTTTTCCAGTGGTCATATATGGATGTGAGAGTTGGACTATAAAAGCTGAGCGCCGAAGAATTGATGCTTTTGAACTGTGGTGCTGGAGAAGACTCTTGAGAGTTCCTTGGACTGCAAGGAGACCCAACCAGTCCATCTTAAGGAAATCAGTCCTGAATATTCACTGGAAGGACTGATGCTGAAGCTGAAGCTCCAATACTTTGGCCACCTGATGTGAAGAACTGGCTCATTTGAAAAGACCCTGATGCTGGGAAATACTGAAGTTGGGAGGGGAAAGGGATGACAGAGGATGAGATGGTTGGATGGCAACACCAACTCAATGGACATGAGTCTGAGTGAGTGAACTCCGGGAGTTGGTGAGGGACAGGGTGATCTGGCATGCTGCAGTCCATGGGTTCCCAAAGAGTTGGACACAGCTGAGTGACTGAGGGAGGGAGAATGACACAAAAATCTAAAAATGCTGAAGTGCACAATGTTTAGGCTCTTGGCCTTTGAATTACAACCAAAGTGAAATAAGATTATTAAGGAAGTGAAAAAAGTCAGATAAAGCAAAAATTCCCATGATGAAGATCACTGGCCTCTTTCCAAATACAATCTCACCCTGGCTCCATATTTTCTTTTCGTTGGGACATTCAACCAAAGTAAAAGAACTTAACTTACTATACACCCTGTTTCCAATGAATCAATGTAGCTTACAATATATCAAGAACTGTTTCAGGCTCTGTAATAAATGAAATTTATCAGCATGAAATAAGACAGAGTTTTTGTCCTCAATGACCTTACTCAAGTGTTGAAATGAGATGGTCAATAAACAAGTAACACCCAAAATCAATAAGACAATTTCTCAAAGTTATAAAGCTGACTTTGCAATTTCTTGTTAATGCTACCACCATTTTCCTAATCACAGAAAAATGTGATAGAGTCACCTTCCTTATTTCTGAATAGATCTAGTAACTTACAGATTAAAAAAGATTTCTTTGGAGAATTTCTCTGCCATATGAACAGAAATGTAAAATGTGCTACAACAGAAATAGGAAGGGCATCATTTAAAACTAAATCTTTTAGTTCTACTATATTTTAACATTCATTGTAATCCATACAAAAACTATCTTACCTTCAACTTTTGGTTAAAAGTAATTGCTATCAATGTATTTTTATTTAGAATAAACATTAACTTTAAATTCATGGCAACATTTTTTACATTGATACTATATTAACTGACTATAATTTAAAACCTGTAACTGAGTGTAACAACAGTTTGCAGTCTTTCGAGATACATTATGCCACCAATTACATTAAATAAATTTATGGAAGGAAATACCACTTGTTCTTTTACATAAAGAAACAGTATAACCCAAAGAAAATTGATAATAGTCACTTTTAAGACCTATCCAAATAAATATGACTTGGACACAAAGTCAAGGCTTCATAAAACCTTTAGTTTTCAAATTCTAATCACCACTTCTTCTAATGCTGCTATTCCCCACCAGTCCCAAACATTAAATCATATAATTTTTTCTGGGCATTGGTTAAATAGATTTGGCTGCCTGGCAGGAAATAAGGAAAGAGACGACTGGATTCAGGGCTCTGGGTGGTGCCTCCATTACATCAATAGCCCCCTTCCTAAAGAACATAGACAAGTGTGAATAAAGAGTTGCACTGTCTTTAGCCAAACTCTGTCTTGGCTCTACGTGTTGTTTTGATGAAATGTGATGTAGAAAATGCTCATTCCATCTTCAACGAAGAAGTAATATGTTGTTGGATGATTAATGGAACTGTCGCAACCACTCTCATCAGCTGGTGGCTGTACCTTCTCACCTATAATCAAACTCTCTTTTTGTTCCCAAGTCCACCACCCTTGGATCTAGCTTGTATATGACTCCAGAAGTAAAAAAGTAAAGGGAGAGGAGTGGTGATAAAAGGTTGAGCAACAGAATCCACCCCAAAAGAGGGGGGAAGAAAAATATAGAACATAGCAAGGAAATAGTGGTCCAACCCAAACTTCCTGCAGATCTCTAACTCTCTAGTTCAATTACTTGTGTATTCATACTCTACTTCTTATCTAGGAAATAGTTCCTCTTCCTAAATGTCCTCCATCATTATACTCTAGATTTTACTTTTCCCACTTTTTTGTTGACAGCTGCTGCTGCTGCTGCTAAGTCACTGCAGTTGTGTCCGACTCTATGCGACCCCATAGACGGCAGCCCATCAGGCTAGAGAGGGACACAATTTTTATAACCAAGTAACAGAAACAGAGACATTACTTTGTCAACAAAGGTCCGTCTAGTCAAGGCTATGGTTTTTCTAGTGGTCATGTATGGATGTGAGAGTTGGACTGTGAAGAAAGCTGAGAGCCGAAGAATTGATGCTTTTGAACTGTGGTGTTGGAGAAGACTCTTGAGAGGCCCTTGGTCTGCAAGGAGATCCAACCAGTCCATCCTAAAGGAGGTCAGTCCTGAATATTCACTGGAAGGACTGATGCTGAAGCTGAAACTCCAATACTTTGGCCACCTGATGTGAAGAGCTGACTCATTGGAAAAGACCCTGATGCTGGGAGGGATTAGGGGCAGGAAGAGAAGGAGACAACAGAGGATGAGATGGTTGGATGGCATCACCGACTCAACAGACACGAGTCTGGGTAAATCTGGGAGTTGGTGATGGACAGGGAGGCCTGGCATGCTGCGGTTCATGGAGTCACAGAGTTGGACACGACTGAGCAACTGAACTGAACTGAACTGAACAAAAACAATCCCAAATACTCCCTTTTGGAAAGGGGAAAAAAACAAAAGACTTAATTATATATACCAGGTATTGAAGGTAAAAGGTCTAAATGAACTTGTGATAATATTTTCACCGGAAGTAATTATATATGTTTGGCACTACTGAATCAAACAAAAAATGCTCTCAGTTAATATCCTAGTAGGCATAAGGAATAAGTTCAGATTATTGAATTTTCCATATATATATTTCTACCTCAGAAAAGTTAGACTGGCAAAAACTCCAAAATAATTTTTTAAAACTCTGAATAGATAAAAACACTTATGTAACAAAATGAGAAAAGATATACTCTAGTAAAGCTTTCAGAAAATGAGTTCAGTTAAGAATAAATTGATTTAAGTAATAAAGGAAAAGACAAACATTATACTTTAATACTACCAGAAGCATTATAATTTCCTAAACCTCTATATTAATTAAAACTAGACACACTTAGAAGCTTCCTGAATTTCATAATTTTGATAAAGTTTTCAAAGATACAAATAACAAGTGAATTTATTCTATTTGAGGAATGCTGATAAAATTTACATTTCAATATTATAGTCCCAAACTCATATTCCAGAAAAGTATGTTTTTTTTTAATAGTTTTTTTTTAAGAGCTTTACTTGACTAAGCTATTTTCTAGGAGATTACCTGCTGTGATAATTTCCAAACCCTCCTTGAGTCAATTATGCTTGTCTTTTATTAGATGGTCAATTACGCACAATATCCAATACAAAACTTAAAGTCTTTATAACATATGACAGAGTACCTCTAATGCATTGCTTTAATATATTCCACTTGAACTTATCTCTACCTAATTTTAATGTTTGATATAATTTCATAAGTGAAATAGAAAACTAATAAGGAAAAATAAAAATTGTTTGATTGCTACCATTCTCACTACAATAAGCAACTGAGATAAACCAAATGGAAAATGATACTGGTTCTTTCTTCCAAATGAAACCCATTAAATATACAAACCAACACAAAACTACTCTAGGGTTATTCCTTCACTTTCATATTAAATCATTGTAATTGTGTTTAAATTCTCCAAAACTCAAAATGAAGTCATATTTTTCTCAGATTCAGAGTCAAGCATGTCCCTTGAAAGGGAAATACTCACCTTCACATTTCTGAGTAGTTTCACTCTGCTTGTGACCAGCAGGACATTTGCATTCAAAAGAGCCCACTGTATTGATACAGTTTCCTCCCTGGCATATCCCAGGAATAGCCTGGCATTCATCAACATCTGTAAGAAAAAAGTATTTTCGATATAGATATCACTAATTTCAGAATGTTTATCTACACGTGTATTTTTTTAATGTATAGCAGAAATCCACTTGTTCTCAAAGGAATAGTGTGAGAGGAGTCAGGATCCCTTTGTATGCATGTATTTTAATTCAGGTAAATGGTATATGTTAAAGATCTCATTTTGTCTCTTGGTTTTGACTTTTAGAATTTTGTTTCTAAAATCCATCCATATTGTTTTGTGGACAACCAATCCCTTGCTTTGATTTGCTGCAGAAGACTTCCTTTTATTTTTAATTGGAACATAATTGCTTTACAATGTTGTTTTAGTATCTGCTTGAGCCTCCCTCCCTACTCGCCTCCCCTACTTCACCCCATCCCCGTAGGTTGCTTCCGAGCACCAAGCTGAGCTCCCTGTGTCACACTGCAGTTCACTAGCTGTTTCACACATGATCATGTATATATGTCAAGGCTGCTTTTTCAATCTGTCCACTCTCCTGGTGATGAATATTCAGCATCCTCTAACTTTTCATCTCCTCAGGAGAACAAGCATATAATCTGAAAAGACTTATATCTATTAAAGTAATTTAAGTCTTAGTTTAAAATCTTTGCCCGAAGAAAATTTGAGGTCTAGATGGCTTTGCTGTTAAATTCTTTCAAACATTTAAGAAAGAAACATACAAAAGTCACACAGAAAAGAGAAGAGAGGACACTGCCCAACCCATGTCACTGCGTTGACATCACCCTGAAGCCAAAGCCAGACGAAGAATTGATATAAGGAGGAATTGATATAAGGAGGAAAACAAGCAGAATAACATCTTTTGGGGAAGAGCATACAAAAATTATTAGCCAGTCAACTTTAGCAATATATAAAATATAGAAACCTTTAGCAATATATAAAAAGTTAATATATCATGACTAAGTAAAACATTTATTCCAGGAATTTAAGGTTTCCACATTCAAACATAAATCAGTTCATCAAACAGATTAAGGAAGAGACAACACATGAATATCTCTTGGATGTGAAAAAAGCAACGGCAAAGTTCAACATTCATTCATGATCACTAATGGATTTTTTAAAAATCCATTATTTCGGTAAGCCAGAAATACAAGGGAATGTCCTCCACCTGATAAAGACCCTGTATAAAAAAACTACAGCTAACACATTATAGGAGATTGGGAAAATTTTAATTAGAGTTTCTGACTTTTTCACTTTTTATCTAAATTCACCTTGATTTCTCTTTGTGTAAAAGGTAATTCAGTATACTGTTATGATGAACATGGTATATATGGCATACAATATATAAGCTTATGCAGATTTACATTAGCTATCCAAATCGACAGCCCAACATAACAGATTTATTAATATTATATCTATATAACAATTGATATACTCATTGTAAGAAACATTAAAGATGCAGAAAAACAAAATTAAAAGAGATAACCATTGATACATTAGTAGTCTGTTCTTTTAGAATTATTCATAGACAAATTCAGAGTGGTGGTCCGAATTTAATCAAAATAAGATCGCACTATATGTGTTGTTTTGCCTCTTATCTTTTTCCATTAAAATATTTTATTGATACATTTCTATGTCAGTGTATATTGATTTATCCTGTTATTTTTTGGTAAACCCACAAGTTTGGTATACCTTACTGTGTAAACTGAGGCTTCCCCAGTGGCTTAGCAGTAAAGAATCCATCTCAATGCAGGAGTCTCTGAAGACAAGAGTTTGATTCCTGGGTTGGGAAGATCCCTTAGAAAAGGAAATGACAACCCATTCCAGTATTTGTGCCTGGAAAATCCCACGGACAGAGGAACCTGGCAGGCTACAGTCCATAGGGTTGCAAAAGAGTCGGACACAGCTGGGCACAGCACACAAAATATTGTTATCCTGAGATGAAAATAGGTATCACTGCCTTATTAGGATATCTGATCCAAACAAAAAACAACTAAAATGAATTACATGACAAGAAGTTTATATACTGAAGAGTTTAATTTACAACATTTCAAACTGCATTATTTTAAAAATGTACTACATTTCTACTCTCATTACAGTGTGGTAAAAAAACATCCATAGAAACCGCTTTTTTCCTGGTAGATAAATCAGAGAAAGAATATTTTGGTATAAAATGAAAAATGAGGCCAAACCTATAAATCCCTTAGTACTGTTCATAAACTTTGACTACATATTTAGTAGATTCAGTAATTTTTCAAAGGAAAAAGCATTCTGACTTTACAGGGTTTATTTTGTAATTGCCTGAAAAGTACTTTTCCTAGAAAAAATAAATAGAACTTTTATTGTTTGAAATATCCTACGCAGCTATACAGAATTAATTTCTTTTAGGGAGATCATTAATCACTAAAATAAAAAAGAAAGTTTTAAAGAACTCTTATTGAAATAATCAACAGGAACCTAGAAGCACACACAAGTGTTCCCTATAAAAACAAAAGAAGCAAGCCTCAGACCTTCAAATTATGCAAGAGTTTCTGCATCTTCCAAGCTAGCATAAGGAACCACTAATGTCTGATGGGTTTTCCACTGTACAAATTATACAGATGTGTTTCTGTTCTTCCGTTCAATTCAGGCAGAGGCTTATTATTTCTTTGAATGTTGGAAAACTTCAAATCACATATAAGAATTTCACTGAATAAAACTAAATCTTTTGAAACTTAAACCTTATACAATCACTTCAGTCTATGTCTACTAAGGTTATAAATAATGTACAAAGCAAAAGTAATTCTAGTTTATGAACTCGGTTATTCTCCAACTTCTCCAAATAAACTTGCCTGAAGAGATAATAAACTGATTTTATTATATAAATTAGTATTAGATGGTATATTCTTTTCAGCTGACATTAAAATGTGAAAAGTATGTGCCAGCACTACAGGCATATAAAAATGGCTCATTTAATTTATATCTGTGGGAACTAAGGACCAACTCCTATCACTGTACTAACTGCATGATTTTTTAACTTGGTCTGTCCCCAAATAAGATTCACTTTTAAAGTGTAAGTTATTTCTACACCCCGTAGATATTCATACACAGCACTTATATTTCTACAAAAACAAATGCCAGTCTTTAAGTACAGCAATTGAAAAATAGTCCTGTCTCTATCTGGGGCCTAAGACATATAGGCTGTCTCGGCAACTGTTCAGTGTGGTTTGCTTCGGCCAGAATATCTATTCATGCATTCACAAAATTCCAATGCTGAATAAATGATCATCCCAATAAGTAAATATTGGTAACTTACTACCTGTAGGACTTTAAACTTGAAAAAGAAACAACAGAGCATGGTTCTGTCTCAATCTTCCTTCTCTCAACACACATCATCATTGTTTATCCCAATGTCAAAATCAGAAACCTAAGAGAGAAACTGGGCATCCTCTCACTTGTCTCACTTCTTCCCATCAGTACCAAGTGCTTGCTTCCCAAATAGATCTCAAATCTTGGCCCTCTGCCTCTGCTCTGGTCTCAAGCTTCATCATATATCACCTGTACTGTCACAGGAAACTTCTGAGTTTTTTTTTTTTTTTCCACTCTGGTACCCCCTAGAGTTGATTCTTTGCAGAGCCCCGAAAATACTTCTATTTACAAAAATATGTATCAAAGCCAGAAGTCTGTAGACTCTGCCACACTGTTTTCTGGTCTATGAGTTGCTCGAGAGAAGTCTGAGATCCGTTGGGGTATTCCCTTTAAAAAAGATACTTGCTTATTCTGTCTTATTATGCCCACAAGATTCTCCTTATCTTCTCTTTCTTAGTGAACTGCTATACCTTCCAAACTGCAAACTGAAACTTCTATTTTAGAAAATTGTTCTGTTGTTTTCAGTTCATTGCTTCAGCTTTCTTTACCACCTTTCTGCTTCTTTACAATCATTATTTATTGTCCTCTGACATTTCACTTTGTGATTTCCTCAAGCTTATCCACCTTTGTCATGATTTTTTTCAGTTTTATGTTAAGTCTGTATGTGTATATGTAATATTTGCCTTTCATTAGGTAAAGTTTTTATTCCTTCAGTTTCTTTCTTGAGTACGATCAGTATGCGCTACACATCTCTCACTGTCTTTACTGAACTCTTAGAGTGCTTCTTCGAGCACCTGTTAAAAGAGTAGAAACACATTATTTTTCATTTCCATGAGGTAAAAGAGTACATGAAATTTGTGTTCATTTAGATAATTCTTCCATGAAGCATGTTCTATCTTTTCCACATGTTCTTTCTTTTTTTCAGTTTTTACATGTAAGCCTTTACTCTTTAGTACTCATCTTTAAATGGAGTCATTTTCTGCTGAAAAAAGAGGAGAGAGTGCTAAGAATTAGGTTGATTTGAAAATTTCTACAAGGAATATTGCCTGCAGCAGCTTCTTATCAAACTCTCTGCACTTTCTTTAAAATTTTAAGCTTATACTATCTGAAAACCTCAAAGACCCAAGTATTAATCTTAAATAAACTCTCCTAATTAGAGTGAACATGTAAGTCAGTAAAGATTTAAAAATAATTACAAAAAATTATATAAAAAATTATATAAAAAATATGCAAGTGACAGTTCCTGACATATTTATTTGAAGTTTATAAATATTGTTGAAAAACAGTTCAATGCCTCTTTTTTATGCCTTTAATTCACTCCTTTTATGCTAGCTAGCTTAAATTTCAAGGCCTATGTAAGGCAACTTTGGTTCCTTTGTGTTCAATAAAATGAAGAATATACAAGCCTAAACGCAGATTAGACTTAGGCTTATGGACTAGAACTGAAACACTCTCAACACAGAGGAGTCAAGAATCATTATGTCTGACCTCAGAACACCCTAGGGAGGGGTTTCTTCTCACTGCTTATTTAAGTCCAGAAAGTCATGACAGCAATAGTGAAAAGTAAAAAAGAAAAAAAAAATTACTAGTGTCCTCACAGCTTAATGTTTTTATAAGTATCATTTTAATTTCATATTGGATCTCATTTTTCACACTTTTTTGATTATAAGATCCCTTTCATTCCCTCCTAGGCTACAGATAAAGTAATTCACTAAATGCATCAGTTACAGGATAGTATTATAGTTAGAACTTCAGCAATGTCCTCTCTTGGCTAATATAAACCATATTTTAAAACCAACATTAAGCTATTTACTGTTATCGACACAGCTAAATGTTTTCAACTCTACAAAAATTTTCAACTTCCCCTTTAAAAAGATCACTATTATAAAAAAGTATGACACGTATCATGTTTTATTGTCTTATTGTTTCCCATTCTATTACCTTCCAAATTAATTTGGCAGAGTATTTGGGAAACAGTCTAGGAATTTAAAGGGGAAAATGAAATCACAGTAAGATGTAGTCTTAAAATAGCCTGAACTGAAGATTAGTGTTTAATTGAGAGCCTTCTGACGATGCCATGATTTTGAAATAAAGCAGAACTTGTTTTTCCAGACATTTTAACCATGTGGCAAATTTCATTTTGCTCCTGTAGCTGTATTAATCCATTATATTCTTAGGCAAATGGAGCCCAAAACTTATCTTTGCTGCATAAACAAAATCAAACAAATAAGCTTTCAGACATTACTCAATCCTGAAGGACATTCAGGAAGTTTGAGATCAGATGACACGTTTTCCATAATTGTGTTCAGAAAAACTAGGCCTCTTTGACAAAATATCAATGTAAAAAAGTCTAACTACAAATACAAAAGATGAGGAGAGTCGGTAATTTGTGTTTTTTGTGGGGTTTTTTTGTAGAAATTAAGGGCTTTTTTCAACCAGGACTATTTCTATGAAACAGTGGTTTTCGAGAATATTTTAATATCAGTCCATTTATTAATTCAAAAGATATTTACTGAGTATCTACTGCATGTTAGACACTATTCTAAATGCCTCAGAAACATTAATGAATATAACAGATTTTTGCCAAAATAGAGCTTACATTCTAGTTGGGAGAGAGTAAAAGCAAGAAGGGGCTTAATCTGATGTCTCAGAAGGTAAAGAATCTGCCTGCCAATGTAGAAAACACAGGTTTGATCCCTGGGTCAGGAACATGCCCTGGAGAAGGGAATAACAACCACTCCAGTATTCTTGCCTGGAGAACTCCCCGGACAGAGGAGCCTGGTGGGCTACAGGCCATGGGGTCGCAAAGAGTAGGACACGGCTGAGCAACACACACCTGCACTTTCACTTTCAAAAGCAATAAAGACAATAAGCAGGCAAGTGCAATAGAAGGTGAAGAGTGCCAGAGCATAAACGGAAGGTTTTCCTCTAGCAAATCCAGTCAGTGTGAGTCCAGTAGATCTACACAGCATTTTATCTTTAATAGTAATCTGTTAAAGTATACAAATTATACAGTAATCTGTATCTAATCTAGGAATTCTATGGAGTACAGTAAATAAATATGAGAATCCCATGGACAGAGAAGCCTAGTAGGTTACAGTCCACAGGGTCGCAAAGAGTCGGACACGACTGAGCGACTTCACCTTCACCTTCACCACTATATATTAATAGCATAGTATATATTCTCCAGAAAAAAATGTTGCTTTATCAGGAACTCTATATAATCATACCATTAGTCATATCAATGATTTAGAATTTTATTATCCACACTAAACAACAGATTAAAAATTATATTTAACTTGATTTTCATATTTGTTGTGGTTGGTACTAATCCAAGAGACAAAACATTCACAAAACCATTCTAAGCTGACAAGGCTTTTACATGCAATTAAATATAAAGCTGATAATTTGCTGGGTTATATGGTCACCCTTGGGGCTTCCTAGGTGGCAGAGTGGTAAAGAATCCGCCTGTCAATACAGGAGGGCCAAGAGATGCAGGCTTAATTCTGGGTTGGGAAGATTCCCTGGAGGAGGAAATGGCAACCACTTGCGAAATCTCATGGACAGAGAAGCTTGGCGGGCTACAGTCCATGGGGTCGCGAAAAAGTCGGAGAGGGCTTAAAGACTAAACAACAACAACAGGGTCATCCCTTGGGTGCCCCTATAGTTCTGATTTGAAAAGAGTTCAGATGCAGACCATTTCTAAAACTACGTTTTATAAAACTACAAAACTAAGAAAAATCTTTGGAGGCCACTGTCAGAAATATACTTACCAAATTATGCAGAGCACTCATTTTATAATTTGATGGACAGAGGTTATGTGCAGGCTCCTGAATCTACCAATTCTCATCTGGGGTTTGGACGGACACCGGCCTGGCTTTCCACAATATACCATTACATGGACTGGAAAAACAACTTCTCTACCTCTGACACTGGTTCAGTTCACTTCAGTCGCTCAGTCGTGTCTGACTCTTTGCGACCTCATGAATCGCAGCACGCCAGGCCTCCCTGTCCATCACCAACTTCCAGAGATCACCCAAACCCATGTCCATTGAGTCAGTGATACCATCAACCATCTTATCCTCTGTCGTCCCCTTCTCCTCCTGCCCTCAATCTTTCCCAGCATCAGGGTCTTTTCAAATGAGTCAGCTCTTTGCATCAGGTGGCCAAAGTACTGGAATTTCAGCTTCAACATCAGTCCTACCAATGAACACCCAGGACTGATCTCCTTTAGGATGGACTGGTTGGATCTACTTGCAGTCCAAGGGACTCTCAAGAGTCTTCTTCAACACCACAGTTCAAAAGCATCAATTCTTCGGAGTCAGCTTTCTTTATAGTCCAATTCTCACATCCATACATGACCACTGGAAAAACCTTTCCATGTCCAGTTCTAACTGTTGCTTCCTGACCTGCATACAGGTTTCTCAAGAGGCAGGTCAGGTGGTCTGGTATTCCCATCTCTTTCAGAATTTTCCACAGTTTCTTGTGATCCACACAGTCAAAGGCTTTGGCATAGTCAATAAAGCAGAAATAGATGTTTTTCTGGAACTCTCTTGCTTTTTCCATGATCCAGAGGATGTCGGCAATTTGATCTCTGGTTCCTCTGCCTTTTCTAAAACCAGCTTGAACATCTGGAAGTTCACGGTTCATGTATTGCTGGAGAATTTTAAGCATTATTTTACTAGCATGTGAGTTGAGTGCAATTGTGTGGTAGTTTGAGCATTCTTTGGCATCGCCTTTTTTTGGGATTGGAATAAAAACTGACCTCTTCCAGTTCTATGGCCACTGCTGAGTTTTCCAAATTTGCAGGCATACTGAGTGCAGCACTTTCACAGCATTACCTTTCAGGAGTTGAAAGAGCTCAACTGGAATGCCATCACCTCCACTAGCTTTGTTCATAGTGATGCTTCCTAAGGCCCACTTGACTTCACGTTCCAGGATGTCTGGCTCTAGGTGAGTGATCACAACATCGTGGTTATCTGGGTTGTGAAGATCTTTTTTGTATAGTACTTCTATGTATTTTTGCCACCTCTTCTTAATATCTTCTGCTTCTGTTAGGTCCATACCATTTCTGTCCTTTATTGAGCCCATCTTTGCATGAAATGTTCCCTTGGTATCTCTAATTTTCTTGATGCAATCTCTAGTCTTTCCCATTCTATTGTTTTCCTCTATTGCTTTGCAGTGATCACTGAGGAAGGTTTTCTTATCTCTCCTTGCTATTCTTTGGAACTCTGCATTCAAATGGGTATGTCTTTCCTTTTCTCCTTTGGTTTTTGCTTCTTTTCACAGCTATTTGTAAGGCCTCTTCAGACAGCCTTTCTGCTTTTTTGCATTTCTTTTTCTTGGGGATGGTCTTGACTCCTGTCTCCTGTACAATGTCACGAACCTCCGTCCATAGTTCATCAGGCACTCGTCTATCAGATCTAGTCCCTTAAATCTATTTCTCACTTCCACTATATAGTCATAAGGGATTTGATTTAAGTCATACCTGAATGGTCTAGTAGTTTTCTCCACTTCTTAAATTTCAATCTGAATTTGGCAATAAGGAGTTCATGATCTGAGCCACAGTCAGCTCCCAGTCTTGTTTTTGCTGGCTGTATAGAGCTTCTCCATCATTGGCTGCTGATACTGGTTACGAACATCAATTTGAAAGATTACACATCTAACTTTGTATATGATTTAATTGTAACAAAGTCTAGGGCTAATTGTAACTAAGTCTAAAGACTCCCATGTCTTATAATGAATAACATCATTTCTCTGAATAATACAAAAGTACTTTCCACTTTCCTTTAACCCTGCTGCTGCTGCTGCTAAGTCGCTTCAGTCGTGTCCGACTCTGTGCGACCCCATAGATGGCAGCCCACCAGGCTCCTCCGTCCCTGGGATTCTCCAGGCAAGAACACTGGAGAGGTTGCCATTTCCTTCTCTAATGCATGAAAGTGAACAGTGAAAGTGAAGTCGCTCAGTCGTGTCCAACTCTGCGACTCCATGGACTGCAGCCCACCAGGCTCCTCCGTCCGTGGGATTTTCCAGGCAAGAGTACTGGAGTAGGGTGCCATTGCCTTCTCCATTCACCCTACTACCACTTAAAATCTCATTACAGCACCCTGTTCCAAGCTTTAAAAATGCACTTAATCCCTTTATCAGAGAAGTTGTTAAGAAGACTAAGAATCATGGTGGCTGAAAATTAATTATTCAGTATGTATATGACAATTTCTACTATTTGGGTTAAAGCTGATAGCTGTAGCATCCTCAGGGCCCGGATCTATCCCTGATACATATATGTCAGGATGTGGTTGGGAAGACTGCCTGGAGACAAGATTGTAACCGACTGATTAATAAGCTCAGAAGTAACTGCAGTCACGGTTGGGGTTACTGCTTTGTCTCTGAAGACACTGTTGATAATCTCAGATGGCTCACTTTTTCCCTGTCACCTGAGTTCAGGTTCTCATATCTTTAATGAGATGGGAAAGACAGAAAAAATGTGTCCCCCAGGTATTTACATAGTTTGAGGGGCTGTAGTAGGGAACGTGTAACGCTATCTGGATGAAGACATGGAATGGCTTATCTTCTGATTGTCTTAAATAGTTTTTAAATTTCCCCCAACTTTTCATATCTCTCTTCTCCCTCTCTGTCAGTTTACAATAATTTGCTAAGTGGCCAGAAGATAAGCCATCTGTAGTCAGGCCCCTCATCGTCAGAGATGATAAGGCCCCTCTTAGAGACAGCTTTGGGTTAAAGGCTCCCATCCACCAAGGCAGGTCCCCCGAGCGCAGTGAAAGGAGCCCCGACAGCTGGGTGGGTGATTTGGCGCACATGGGCTGAGGGCCCACTCACCTTGGCAAGCTCCAGTGCGGATGTTGGGGATGAAGCCCCGTCGGCAGGGCTGAGGCTGGGCTGGACACATCTCGCAGGGGTGGCCCCAGGCCCGTCCAATGGTGGCACAGCACAGAGTCTTCGTGCACACAATGCCTGTGAGCTGCCCCTGGCACATCTGGTTGTTGACCTGAGTGAAACACGGACCTGTCCTGTAATCTGGAATGTGAAAGAAGGCAGAGGTTTAATAGCCAGAAGAAGAAGACAGGTTTTACAGCCACGCACCAATCTCAAAACCAGCACCTCCAAATGCATAAAACAAGAGACTTTCTTCTGATCAAAATGCTAAATGACAGAAGGCCAGAGAATTCCATCGTGAAAACTCAGAATTTGTGGATAATGAGAAGTGCCTTACAAGACTTCAATGTATTCTACCCTAGACATTATAAATAGGTGGCTCAAGGGCTGTGTCTGGGACACAGATGTGTTTTCTTGGCCCGTCTAATGTTTTAAAATGAGTAGCCAACATTGTAAATTGGGAAATTTCACATGAAATTTATATTTCTGGCTTTTCTTAAAAAGTTGGATGTTCTGGCCATGCTAGGCCTGTCACGTTGCATGGCAGTGGTGAAGAGTCCCTTCTACGACACCACAGCCCAGCCACCCAGCCCGCTCCACTCACTGGGTTTCCCCACCTGTGCCCTGATGGCACCTGCTTCAATGACTCCTTTGTACCTGTCAATATTCTAAAGTCCCCCAAAAAGTTCAGAAAATCAAAACAGAACCAATGAAGACACACCCTTCCATACCGCATATATATATATACATAAATATTTATTTAGGAGGTCTAGATTGATTATAATCATTTGGTACTAACAGTTTGGTTTCTGTTTCCTTATCAGTCTGTTTAGTTCTCTGTGTAGCTCACCTAGAAAGATGGTACGAATGAGGCCCATGATCACAGATTCTTTCCAAGTTAATATTATATGATCTTTGATTTCTAGAAGATGCTTGTACCATTGTCCAGCTCTCTTACATGATAATAAAAACTTTAGCAAATCTATGTCACATATGATCTACAGGCAGGCTCTTCTATGAATATTCAGTTCAGTCGCTCAGTCGTGTCCGACTCTTTGCGACCCCATGAATTGTAGCATGCCAGGCCTCTCTGTCCACTATCAACTCCCGGAGTTCACTCAGACTCAAGTCCATTGAGTCTGTGATGCCATCCAGCCATCTCATCCTCGGTCATCCCCTTCTCCTCCTGCCCCCAATCCCTCCCAGCATCAGATTCTTTTCCAATGAGTCAACTCTTCGCATGAGGTGGCCAAAGTACTGGAGTTTCAGCTTTAGCATCATTCCTTCCAAAGAACACCCAGGGCTGATCTCCTTCAGAATGGACTGGTTGGATCTCCTTGCAGTCCAAGGGACTCTCAAGAGTCTTCTCCAACACCACAGTTCAAAAGCATCAATTCTTCGGCGCTCAGCCTTCTTCACAGTCCAACTCTCACATCCATATATGACCACAGGAAAAACCATAGCCTTGACTAGAGGGATCTTTGTTGGCAAAGTAATGTCTCNTGTTAGGTCCAGACCATTTCTGTCCTTTATCGAGCCCATCTTTGCATGAAATGTTCTCTTGGTATCTCTAATTTTCTTGAAGAGATCTCTAGTCTTTCTCATACTGTTGTTTTCCTCTATTTCTTTGCATTGATCGCTGAGGAAGGCTTTCTTATCTCTTCTCGCTATTCTTTGGAACTCTGCATTCAGATGCTTATATCTTTCCTTTTCTCCTTTGCTTTTCGCTTCTCTATGAATATTAAGGATAGTTTATTTGACCCTTGTGTCTCAAAGTGGTTCATGGGCCAGCAACACATGCATCACTCAAGAACTGGTTAGAGATAAACTCAGCTGTTATCCAAGACTCAATGAACTAGAATATGCATTTCCCAAGATATTTAGGAGATCCAATGTTGCTATTGTTTTAATCGCTCAGCTGTGTCTGACTCTTTGCCACCCCATGGACTGATAGCCCGCTAGGCTCCTCTGTCCGTGGGGTTCTCCAGGTAAGAATACCAGAGCGGGTTGGCACTTCCTTTTTCAGGGAATCTTCATGGCCCAGGGATCGAACCCATGTCTCCCGCATTGGTAGTTAAATTCTTTACCACTGAGTCACCTAGGAGATTCACAGGCACCTTAAAGTTTAAGAAGCACTGATCTAGACTATAAGCAACTTGAAAGCTGGGCATTTCTATCTTTCCATGGTATAATGACCTTATAAGATGATCAATACATATATACATACACATACATAAATACGTATTTTTTTAAGCAGAGCTGAACCATTCAGTTCAGTTCAGTTCAGTTGCTCAGTCATGTTCGACTCTGCGACCCCATGAATCACAGCACGCCAGGCCTCCCTGTCCTTCACCAACTCCCGAAGTTCACTAGATTCAGGTCCATCGAGTTGGTGATGCCATCCAGCCATCTCATCCTCTGGCGTCCCTTTCTCCTCCTGCCCCCAATCCTTCCCAGCATCAGGGTCTTTTCCAATGAGTCAACTCTTCACATCAAGTGATCAAAGTACTGGAGTTTCAGCTTTAGCATCATTCCTTCCAAAGAACACCCAAGACTGATCTCCTTTCGGATGGACTGGTTGGACCTCCTTGCAGTCCAAGGGACTCTCAAGAGTCTTCTCCAACACCACAGTTCATTAATAAGCTTTTAATTTATTGCTTGTACTTTGAAAGACACAAGAAATAACAGAAACATCAGTCTCCTAAAGACTGACCAGTTAACATTTACAGAATTACAACAAAATACGCGAAAAAGGTTTCCTCTCCTTTAAACAAAGGTTGTACACATACAGTTTATTAACTCTTGGGAATGTAAGGTGATATTCAGGATTTCCTGATAAGCCTTTATGCAAATAACCTAATTCTATGTGAAAGGGAAAGCCAGAACAAGTTTATTTCAGTTTTTTGTAAAAACACAACAAAGTTACAATCAATGGAGAAATAGTCAATAATGTTGGTAACATTTTTATGAAAAACTGCTCCTGGGGGGTAAAAAATCAACCTTGGGTCTAATTTAACATTCAAAATGCTAAATTAGAACAACTTAGATGTCATGTGAATCCTGTAACAAGACAAAAATACAACTTAAAGTCGCAAAGAAATTCGTTTTTTAAAGAAGAATAAGGCTTTGTCAGAGGAAAAAACACTTTAAAAGTTCAATATAAAGGAAACAAAATCCGAAATAGGTAACCTTTGTAGCAAGTTGGTTTAACATTCTGTTATTCTGCAGCTGAACTTCAACAAAAATAGCTCATTTTAATCCCTTACATAAGAACAACAGATGTGCTGGCTACAAATCCTGTTTTTGAAGAAGACAATCTTTGTATTATCCCTGTAGATATGTCAACCTTGTACATGCTCCCTCCCCACATCACACATTGCCAGGTTGTAAATTTTTAAACCTACTCTATTGTCCTTCAGACAACACATTATTTTTCCCTTTTAAATAAATATCAGACTTACGATAAACTATATCCAGTCCTGAACAAGTAGGCAAAAGTCCATTCTTCACCAAAAATCTAACACGCTTACTTTTTGATAGATTCACTCATATATACCTATGTTCACATTCTGTACACTTTTAGGATTCCCACAAAGAAGCCTGAATAGAGTCATACTTTCATTCTTAAGTAAATCAATTTGTCAAAAATTCTTTCCTTCTAACTACGACACCTTCTTAAAATTATGTCCCCTTAGCTCTTTTTGGAGGACTATCTAGACAAGAACATCCTCTGCAAAGAACCTTTCCAGGTGAAGGTCCTAATTAATCAACCCCAGAGCCCCCTTTCCAGGAAAAGAGTTAACCATTCCTTATTTCTTTTGCCTGTATTTCCCTTCTTTAAGACTGCATTGAATCTACTTTCTTATCTGGTTACATTTTGCTTTCAAACTTACAATGTAACCTACTTATTCCAGAAATACTAACAAGTAAAATGTGACAAATATTAGGTATTGAAAAAAGATTTAAATTTCCTGATCAGATTAAAAACATTCTGTCCCAGACTTTACTAGCATTTTAACTATGGTCAAAGAATACTGAGAGGCCTTAATTGAATGTTATGACTGGCTATATATTTCATCACAGTTTCACTGTGGGTAAAATGTTATTGTATACTATGCTAACCATTCAAAGTGAAGGTCATAGGGGCAGTGCATTAACAAAGGACAAAATGGAGCAAGCTGCATAACAACTGGTATGCTGGACTCAGTGAGCTGTAAATAGATATTTTCCTCATTACCACGTGACTAAGAGAATTTTGTTAAAAATTATCCTGTGAAACATAAATATTGCTATTTTGATTTTCTAATCTAATTCCACTTTTATTCATATTAAGCAATTGATACAATTAGCAAACTCATCAAATATTAAATTCCTTTAACTTACACAGCATATATTCACCCAGCTTACATTTAAGATCAATAATTTTCCATAAATTTTATTGACTTGTGCAACCATCACCACAACCCAATTTTAGAACACTTGCGTTATCCCAAGATTCCTTGTGCTCATCCTCAGCCCTGTCAGCTACTGATTTTCTGTCACTATAAAGTTGCCTTTTCTGGAAAATTTCAGAGAAATGAAGTCAAATAGTATGTGATTTTTTTTTTCTGTCCAACTTCTTTTAGTTAGCATAATGTTTTTGAGGACTATCCATGCTTGCTATGTGGCATGAATCAGCACTTCTTTTTACTGCTGAATAATATTCCACTATATGGATATTATATGAGTTGCTCAGTTGTGTGCAGCTCTTTGCGACCCCATGGACTGCAGCCTGCCAGGCGCCTCTGTCCATGGAATTCAAGGGGCAATAATACTGGAGTACATAGCCATTTTTTTCTCCAGTTGTATGGATGTATCTCATCTGATAACCAAGTACTGGTCTTTTTCTGGGCTGTATGGCCAATATATGTTTCATTGTTTAAATAAAGTGTCACACTGTTTATCAAAATAACTTCCTGATTTTACATTCCTACCAGTAATGAAAGAGATTCTAACTCCTCCACATCCTTGCTAATAGCTTCTGTTTTCTATCATTATTATAGCCTATGTTACCATTTTATTTAAAATGAATACAATTCAATATATTTGAGAAGTCTGCTACATTTCTCAAGTCCTCTTAGTATAATTAGAGATGCTAAACAGTGCTAGGTAACAAAAGGTGAGCACTATCATCGTGTGGACAACCAGACAACCTTTGGAGAGGTTTCCGGGAGGTAAAGACAAACACAGATCCGCAGGGGATTTGGGATTGAGAGGAAAAAAATTGTTTCCGTTTTTTGCTTATTTATTCTTTTGTTTGTTTTGTGGAAGAGACAAGGATTTCTAAAAGACAATAATTTCTAGTACGAGACCCCTAAGGAATCAGGCTGAGAGCGAAACCAGAATTTTTGAAGAGGAGCTATCCTTAAATAGAAGAACAAAAACCCTGTTCTTGTAACCAAGGGAGGAAGGGCAGACTGCACAGAGAGGTCGGCCTGTCTACAGAGCAGAGGAGAAGGAGTCATGACCTCTTGGATACCTTTTCCTGTCCTTGTGAGGAGGTGGACACTAGGTCCCTGGCAGAGGCTGGTTGGGGCGTCAGATCATGGAGGCTAACTGAGACGGACACCGAAGATACCTCTCAGAAGAGGGAGCTGTCCTAAGAATCCACACAGGATCCCCAGGGGACATCCAGCACGTCTCTGTGGTGGACGAGCAAGATGGAATTTAGAGTGGGCTCCATCTGTCTGTGTTTTGACTTTTTCCAGTAGCTCTGGGCAGCAGAGGAACTCTCTGAGAGATAAGGGTGTATCCAGGACTAGAGTTTTGTCTGTCAGAGAAGAAAAAGATTCACAACAGCAAATGCGTTAGGACACATTTATAGACTGTGGAATCTACACTGGAAGTGAGAAAAGGAACAGATGGACAGATAACAAGTGAGAGAAAGCAGTAAGGTCAACAGACGAGGTGTCCCCAAGAAGCCCCAGAAGAGAAGGGAAATGAGTCATAGTGATAGCCGTACATCAGCTGTCCAAGTAGTATTATTTAGTTAACTGTATTATTTAGTTAACTGTCAGTAGAATGCAGTTATGGCCCACAGCTGCACAGATGGACACTGAATAATTCAGGAAAGCTACCCACAACTACTCTAATGTAAATAACATCCCCTGGAGTTGTGCAGTCAAATAATGCCCTAAAGATATTCATAACTCCATTCATCCCCACTTTAGTATACAGAATTCCCTGATCCCAGAGAGTGTATGAAAATATGTAAGATTTCCCATCAAGTTCCACAGTCTTTGAACTTAAGCAAGAAGGCAGCATTTCCATTCTCAGGAACCAAAGAAATGCAACATGCAATCCAGCGATTACCCTGTGTGGGACCTGCAGACAGGAGTGAGTCCAATGCAGATCCCTGGAATGTGTAAAACCTAAGCCAAACGATCCTGGTGACATGACCGCCACCTTTGAGTAATGGAGTGTTGACATAGCAATGACAATAAGGTTGACTGCATCCCATTATAGTTCTAATTAAGAATCTATCTAGTCAGTCTGCCAGCTGAAATCTCTGATCACAGATATAACTGGAGCATGCAGGGAAGGCAACACCTCAAATTAAAGTTTCCATAGTCTCAGTAAAATTTGCCTGAATGTCTGCAAGTCCAGACTTCATGGTGGGTCTAAATATTTAACTCAGATAAATGAGACAGCAATTATCTTCCACGATGGACAAACAACTGCTAACCTCAGGAAATTTTAGAATTTTAGAATTAAGTAGAGAGATGTTGAAGAGAATCAAAACCATTAAATTAAGAACCTGTGCAAAATGTATGCACCTGTAATGTTTCCTGAGGCTTTCCCTGGTGGCTCAGTGGTAAAGAATCCGTCTGCAATGCGGGAGACTTGGGTTTGATCCCTGGCTTGGGAAGATCCCCTGGAGAAGGACATGGCAATCCACTCCAGTATTCTCCAGGCCTGGAGAATTCCACGGACAGAGAAACCTGGCAGGATATAGCCCATGGGGTTACAAAGAGTCACATACGACTGAGAGACTAACACCTTCACTTTCAATATTTCCCGGTGGCTCAGTGGTAAAGAATCCGCCTGCCAAGAAGGAGACATGGGTTCAATCCCTGGTTCAGGAAATGGAAACCAATACCAAAATGATCTTGTCTGGAAAATTCCATGGACAGAAGAACCTGGCAGGTTACAGTCCATGGGGTTGCAAAGGAGTTAGACACAACTTAGAAACTAAACAATGTTTAATGGCATATGGTTCACTCTATTAGATTGCCCTGTAAGCACAATTTAAAATTAATAATTAGGTAACTTATTTAGAGTTGTGATTTTTTCATGTTAAAATGTGACTATGCTTACATACAGAACTGGATCATTTAAGTAAACTTCAGAGTTTTATAAATTTGAGTATTTAGACATTCAAATCTTAATTAAGTTTATGAGAGCTATTTGAAAGGTGTATAATTTAAGTACTTAAGGGAGATTTAGGTGTATTCAATATATTATAGTAGTTTAAAAGGTAGGGAGGTGTTCCATTAACAACATATGAAAATGGAACCAAATACTATTTAAAGGCCTCTTAGAGTAACTACTAAAATCTACTAAACTTATTAATAGATGAGTGATACTTATAAGCTAAATTTAAAAGTTCAAGGAATATACCCGAAAGAACTGAAAGCAGGAATCTGAAGAGATATTTGGACAACCATGTATCCAACAGCATTATTCACAATAGCTAAGAGGTGGACACAACCTACGTATCCACTTACTGCTGAATGAATAAACAAAATGCATACAACAGAATACTATTCAGCCTTTAAACAGAAAGACATTCTGACATATGCTACCACATGGATGAACCTTAAGGACGTTATTCTGAGTCAAATAAGCCAGTTACACAAGGAAAAAAATGCTGAATGATTCCACTTATATAAAATGTCTGTGTCTATGAATATAATCACATTCATAGATACAGAAAGTAAAACAGGGCTTGTCAGGGGTTGGGGGATAGGTGGGGAATTAGTGTTTAATGGGTTCAGAGTTTCGGTTTTGTGGATGAACGGTGATGATAGCTGCATAACACTGTGAATCAATTTAATGCCATGGAACTGTACATTTAAAAATGGTAACGACGATAAATTTCACGTTTTATGTTCTACACAATTAAACATTTTTAAAAATTCCTAAAATAACTGTGACTTTGAAATCATTTTTAAATAAAACAAATTGGAGTTTTTAACGCCAAAAAAAAAACAAAACAAACCTTGAGTCTTTTTTTTATATACAGAGTCACCACTGAGGGCACTGGAACATCCCCTTTCCACACTGCCCACCTTCTTTGGGATGGATATTTATGTTGTTCACAACTGCCCACAAAGGCCCAGAATGCTGCATGGGTCTTTACCACATAGCTTGACAGGTTTTCTATAAGGTAGATTCCTAGCACTGGAATTGTTGGCTCAACTAGCCAGTTTGAAAAATATTACAGAATTGCTCTCTGAATAAGGGTAACCAATATATACTCTCAACAGTAGTCCACTCCTTCCAACATTGAATAGAAGCAAATGGTTTGTGTTCATTCAATGAGTGAAAAATGGTATCTCTGACAGGGCAACTCATTGTCACTATGTATTAACAAGCAAGAGAAGAAAATTAAGTCTTTAAGGTAGGCACTTTATTATGACTCTTTCTATAAACTATCTCAACTTATTTTGAAGTGCTAAAAAAAGTGTGTGTATTTTTACCCATGAAAAAACTAAAAATCATATACTAAGTAATATGCAGAGAATCAAAGAGCTGATAGAGGGTGGAGTGACCCTGGACTTGGCCATCTACCTCACACCTGCTGCGTCTGCTAAGCCCCAAGACACAGAATATTCAGTCTCAACTTCTGGTAACTTTGCTGTCTCCTAACAGAACAAACTCCTTTAACCATTTAAGTGAATACTGTCACAGTTCCACAAATGCCTCCTCCCAGCCCAAGTACAATCTCCTAATTCCCAACGAGCAAGTCCAGTCTTGCTTTGTTTCTGATTTTTCCCAAAGATGAGTCTCCATCTAGCCAGATTACATTAAGGAGAAATGCTCTAACAGAGAAACATTAAAGACCCTGCTTCTGCAAATAGATGAGTAATTACTTTGATTACCACAGTTGTATTGCACTTTGTTTCTAACATAATACTGTTACTTAATATTTCAGCAGAACGTGGACTCAGCAAATAAGAACCCCTTTCACCATTCTCTGGTCTTCCACAAGGCTACTGCTGACATCAAAGGGCACTTGAAGAATGAAGAGGCAGGAAAGATAATTAGGTGCTGGCCAATGATGCCAACAAAATTGCTATCTTTGATGTCACATTTCATAAGGAGGAAGGCTATCAGAGATGTAGTCCTAAAACTCACTGCCTATGAACTTAAAGTGCACTCTCCCAAGAGCAAAACCAATTAACTTACTTGAAGGATGACAGAAATTGCATAAGATTATAAACTCAGTAAGATTATTTAACCAGACAGATACTGTCACTTCTGAGGAAAAAGTAAAAAAGATGAAAATACCAGGGACCCACAGACATAAATGTTTCACAACCAAGATGGACAATGTGCAACTCAAATCAATAAAGTACTGCTTTTATGGTATCTAAGAAAAACCTATTATATAATTAAGTAAGCCCGAATAATTTCAGGGAAAAGTAATACAGGCTCACAAAACATTTACCCATTAACAACGAAGTCAGAAACAGTCAACAGAAACCTATGTCTGAATGGACCTTATACGTTCCTTGAATCAAATACAATGAGATCACAAGACTGGATGGAAGCAGCAGTGAATAAAATAAAATGTTAGGCACAATTTAATGACAGACACTTTATATAATAATATGGATGCAATAATATGCATGCAATTGCTTTCTTTCTGGTATTTCTGCCTAAATCATCTCCTCCTGAGTCACACGGGCAGCTACATATATATATATTGAGTCAACGAAAACAAAAGCCCTTCTCTGTGATTCGGTCCTGACATAGAACTTCCGATATAACATCTAACTAGCAGGGTGGGGCTAGGATTTCTCCTAAGAAGACAGTAAATACCATGTGATCCTTTAACTGGGGTTTTAGCTTTGGGGGAGTTTTAAGGAAATACTGAACAGCAAAAAATACCATAGGTCATTAGGACTTCTAAAAAGATACAGGTAGCATCTATCATTGGCTCTGCTTGACTTGCAAAGCGGGAGGCCCTGCCTTTGTGACTTGCCACATGAAGAACAGCAGGTAGTCCCCAGGTCCTCCTGGCAGGGGTGGTCTAACACGGGTGGTGGCCTACACTGGTGAAATGACTCATTTCTGGCTCTCTGGTTGGAGCCGTATACCTGTTCCTCACACATAAGCACCAGGAGAGGCTCAAGAGCAAAAGAGGCCCCTGTGACCACTCAGCAGGAAGGTCACATACTACCATACCAGCTCAGTAAAATAAAAAAAGACCGTATCTTACAAAGATGGCAAGTTTGTAACTGCTAGAGAAACCCAGGGAGCCTGACTAGCCCAGGTACTAAGGGATTTGTTTCATGAATAGGCAAACACATATTAAAAGACTAAAGTCTTTTTTCTTTGGCTTAAGAAAGTAAATCCTTTCAATATTCAACAGAAAAACAAATGGTCACTGCTTCAAGATAAATTAGTTGTCTAGAAGATCAGATGGAAGAAACAGCTTGCAATACAGAGCAAAATTCCTGAGAAATTAATAAGTAAAAGGTGAGACTTGTTAGAGACTGAAGACCAGAATGTCCTAGACAAGAATAATGGGGAAAAGATACATTTTTGAAAAAAGAGCCCCATGAGATCTCTAGATAGTTGAACCTTAAGACCAGAAAGAAAAGAATCTTTCCATTTCCAGAAAGAAAGAACAGGCTATCTACAATGAAGACAGATAGCCTATAATTAGTTTTCTCATTTGTAGTGTTGAGATTTAAAATACAGTGAAAAAATATTTATAGGTTATTAATTTATAATTTGTGATAAAGTATTCTTGAAACAAAAGCGCTTACGTGGTAAGGCAGTAGCCTAAAATGATAATGTCAGGGACTGAAGAATAGCGGAGATACTTGCCATAATGAAGACTTCGAAAAAATTTACTTCTAAGATCTCAACTTCAGACTGGAAGATGTAAAAAAGTAAAATGTCTAAGAATGAGAGGAATAAGCATTATTTAATTTCTATACTGCTGAACAGGTGTAAGAGAAGAAAAGAGGTTTCCACACAATGGTAATCATTAATTTAATGAAGAATACAGAATTGCTACCCTGGTGACTCAAATGGTAACGAATCCGCCTGCAATGTAGGAGACCTGGGTTTGATCCCTGGGTTGGGTAGTTTCCCTGGAGAAGGGAATGGCTCCTCACTCCAGTATTCTTGCCTGGAAGAATCCCATGGACAGAGGAGCCTGTTGGGCTACAGTCCATGGGGTCGCAAAGAGTCAGACATGATTGAGCAACTAACATTTCACTTCACAGAATTTCTTAATTAAGAAAGAAGAGTAGTGGAAGCAGAGGTGTGAAATATAAGAGATTAGCCAAAATGATAGGCAAAGGGGAAAAGAAAAACTACAAAATATAATGATTTTTATACATAAAGTAAAATAATGAGAATAAACCAAACATACTGAAATAGCAATAAACACAAACATAAGTAGTTTTTAATCAAAGAAAAAGACATTTGTAGATCTGATTAGAGTAACAAAACTTAGCTCTATTCTGTCTATAATAAAACCATCAAAATGAAATGACAAGAAGAGTAGAAAACAAGACAGAAAAATCAGGGAAAATATAAATGATATAAAACAGAAGTAGTAACAGTATCAAATAGAATGGAATTCAAGTACAGAAAGCAATCACTGAGTCCAAAAAAGTATTACATAAGGTTAAAAATTACAATTCATTAAGATATAAGATTTATACAGTAAAACTACAATGAAATATCAAGAGCAAAGTTTCAGAAAAACAAGAAAAGCTTAAAGTTATAAGAGGGATCTTTTCACATATGACAGAGCAAGTAAACAAAAAAATCTACTCCAAGTCATTCAAGAAATTAACAATTTCTGCAGCAATTAACAGAAAAATCTACCTAAGAACGCCTTTGGTCAGCAGCTCTCAAACTTCTTTGGTTTTCAGGATCCTTAAATTATTGAGTTTCCCCAAAAGCTTTACTCATGTGGGTTATATCTATCAACACTATTGCATTATAAGTTAAAATTGAGAGACTTTTAAAAATTTGTATTCATTTAAAAATAAGTTATAAATCCCACTGCATATTAACATAAATACTACATTTTAATGAAAAATATCTCTATGCTCCAAAACAAAACCAAATATAAATAAATAAATAGGGATACAATCTAAAAGCTTGCCTCCATAGATGGATTTACAATTTTGTACCATATAAACAAAGACTGTGGCATTGTTGTATTACAGGACCCTGATTAAGATAATCAAATACCTGATTTCAGTGAGATTCGAAAGATCCCATGGTATTTCTACTGAATATTTTTTCTTCCACAGTGTGGAGGCTTCTTTGCATAGCAAAATTCTAAGTAATGTGACTATGACATTCACCAGGAAAGAATACCTTGCTGTTTTCTTTTTAAGGGATCACAATCAACTTATTAAACTGTAGAATTTGTCTGTGACATGAAGCAGTATTTTAAGAGAAAGAAACTTCAACAGTTATAAATTTCACACCAATGTGGTTTGTTATAATCTGTAACCATGCTGTCCAAAACAGTAGCCACTAGCCACATGTGGCTTTCTAAATTTAAACTTTTTAAATTAAATATAGCAAACATTCAGTTCCTCAGTCACACTAGCCACAGGTCAAGTGCTTAAGACCCACATGCGGTTAGTGGCTACCACACTGGCAGCACAAAGAACATTTCCATCATCCCAGAAAGTTTCACTGATGTACACTGGAGTAGCTGTCTTCCAGCACCACGAGGAGACAGAGAAGGAGAGCCTTTCGTGTTAGGGCAAGCGTTCTTTAAGAGGTTATGTTTGAAGCTATAAAGCATCCCTGTCCTTTTTCAGTGCCTAAAACGAAGTTTGTGCAGTACAATATTTAAAGTTATCTATACAATAACTTTCGGAGAGGGCACCCCACTCCAGTACTCTTGCCTGGAAAGTCCCATGGATGGAGGAGCCTGGTAGGCTGCAGTCCATGTGATCGCAAAGAGTGGGACACAAGTGACCGAATTCACTTTCACTTTTCCCTTTCATGCATTGGAGAAGGAAATGGCAACCCACTTCAGTACTCTTGCCTGGAGAATCCCAGGGACGGGGGAGCCTGGTGGGCTGCCGTCTACGGGGTCACACAGAGTCGGACACAACTGAAGCAACTTAGCAGCAGCAGCAGCAGCAGCATACAATAACTTTATTTGGATGGCATGAATAGCTTTTCCATACAGATGATGGTAGGGCTGCATGCTCAGTCACTTCTGTGTCCGACTCTTTGTGACCCCATGGACTACAGCCTGCCAGACTCCATGAGATTTCCTAGGCAAGAATACTGGAATGGGTTACCATGCCCTCCTCCAGGGGATCCCAACCCCAGGATCAAATCTGCATCTCCTGATTGCAAGTGGATTGTTTACCCACTGGGCAACCTGGGAAGCCCCAAGAGTAGGCTTAGGTGAGTTAAATAAAATAAAAATAAAATTGCCCAGAGTCCCAAAATGGCACATAACAAAGCCAGAATTTAAATGACAAATGTATACAACTCCCACACTTGTGTTGTTAAACCACCACAATCTGCTGTCTCACAGTGGCATCATCATTGGGGGCAGTGTCTTGTGTCTGTTTACTGTTTCTTACTCTGCATTAAATACTCTTTACTGAATACATTTATTCTTTCCCTGGTTTCAAGACTGTAATGCCTTTATTCAGCTAACAAATGAAGTCCAGTTTATCAAATTCAATGGCCACTTCGATATGCCACCTAAAGGAGCCACCACGTCTCAGATGGCTGCGTGTCCAACTGGATTTAGAATTTCCACTACTCCCAGTGAGCAAGTACTCCTCAGCTATGGACATTCTCTTTCAGCAGGCACTCTACGGCATGATGATCCAGCTGACTTCAAGTCATAACCGGCAGCTTAGCTTCTACTCTCTGAGTAGGTGAATTGTGAAGAGTCATTATTACTTCAGTACTGAGAGGGGCTGCAGTACTGGAACTGTAGACAATGCTGGCCAAGCGCCCAAGAAGCCAGAAACACTACCTACAGAAGGCAAAACTCACTGCTCTGTCAACTTCCAAACTAATCTGCGCTGCTAGGTAGGTGGTGCGCTGTGCTGCCAGGTTCCCAACAGGCTTCCAAGCCATTCTAGAGGAGGCATAGAAAAGCGTACAGCATTGTTTAAATTTCAATTATTTTCAGTAACAACTTTTAAAGATGGAACACCCTTAGAGATCATCTGACCATGTGATGAAGAGATCAGAAAATAAAGTCCAGAGAGTTTCAGCAACTGGCCCTAAATCAAAAGGATTTGATGGAACAGCTTGAGCCTCTTGACTCATTCTCCTGTAGTAATCAAGATCAAATTGGAGACTTACAGCTCATGGAGTCTGGGGTGTCAGGGGCTTTACATGACAAAATCACCCACTGAGTTGAGATCCAGAAATATGTTCTAACTCAGTAATTCCCAAGATGTGGTCAATGGAACACCAGTTCCACAGAGTATCAAGTATTATGTCAAAAAAAAAAAAAGGATTCTGTGATCAAACATATTTGAGTTTAAAAAAAAAAAAAGGAAGAGTGTGCGTGTGTGCATGTGAGGGTGAAAACTCCATGACTTTCAGGAGCCCTCAATGTACTTATGTGCATTATTAACTGCCAAGAAGAGGCTATCACAGGCAGTGTTCAAAGTTTACTTACTCATAAAATATTTTCATTCAATAGCATTCCTCAAGATTAGTGTGGGATGAAATGCACTTTGGCAAACACTTATCTAACTTTATCAGCAGATGAGTCCCTCATATCCTCAAACATGGCTGCCTGGAATAGATTTAATAAAATGGTATCTTTTGTGTAATTGGCTTTCCTCCAGATGACATCACTACTATCATAAATATCATGAAGAACTTCAGAAACTTATGACATGCGTGCAGCATTCAAGTTTTCTTAGCAGCTGCCAAACTATTGCCTAAATTGCTAGTAATATTGAAAATATTTGTAAGTGATCATAATTCAGAGATTCTTCTCTGTTTCCGTGCATTGTTTTCTATATATTGAACATCACATCTATTCTTTTAAAGCGTAAAATCTGACATTCCATAATTAGCGACAGAAAGCATATAGTACCATATTCCTGGAGAAGGAAATGGCAACCCACTCCAGTGTTCTTGACTGGAGAGTTCCATGGACAGAAGAGCCTGGAGGGGTGCAGTCCATGGGGTCTCAAAGAGTCGGACATGACAAAAACTCACACACACACACCCATAGTCCTGTGTAGGATTTTGTCAGCAATGCAAGGAAATAGACATGTAAACTGTGGTATGTGTAGAGATACAGTAATATACCACTATTGTAGATGCATTACATATTTTTTCTTTTACTTTTCTGACCATCAAAACAAAACCATGACTTAAGCACTATTATTATGCCCATTTGAGGATGAGAAACTGAGGCGCAGTGAAGTTAGGTAACTTGCCCAAGATCACAAAGATAGTAAGTGGCTGAACTAGGGAAAAAAAACAGGTGACAGTCACAGGATTCGCTTTCTCAAGATTTCTTCTTAAAGCAACTCATGATAACGAGCGATATACAATTAGGTATATATACAAAAAGGTATATACAATTATTCCGCACAGTACTGAGATTTTTCAAGCAGTTTATCTTCTACCTTGAAATCTTCACAGGTAAACTGTCATTGTTTGGGGCTCTAGTATTATATGCAGATAGAAGCACTTTGCACGATAATTAAGAGCAAAGGATTGTAGTCAGACAATTCTGGATTCACAACCATTCATCTATGCTTCACAAATTACTCAACCATGGCCTTGAGTGAGGCTCTGTAACTCAGTTTCCTTATTTGTAAAATGAGTATAAAACAAGAACTTCACTTAGAGCTTGGGCTTTCCTTGTAGCTCAGTTGGTAAAGAATCTGCCTGCAGTGCAGGAGACCAGGGTTAACACAGTGTCTAGCTGTTAATGAACGCTCAGCTGCTGGTGGCACGACTGAGGCTATTGTGGCTATTAATAAACAATTTTAGGGCATTCTCTATTTTATAGCATACTTTCCTATGCTTTTATTTCATCACAGCCATTACAGTGAGGTTGCAAGGTGAAGAATGAGGGAAGGAGAAAAGCCTCCATCTACTTCACCATAGCTTTGTTCCTCATAATTATATATGGAGACAATTTTCCTGGATGTGAAAGCTGGAAGAAACCACTTGAATGGATAGCAAGATCCTTCCAAGAAATAATATACTTCCTTGCGGAGTTATTTTCTCTATTATTCAAGCTCCTTCTTTCCCAAAGATCTGTTTCGAATCAAAGCCAGGTTTCACAGCCTGAAAATTAATACTGTGCAGCCAGAAATAAATTATTTTGCAAAGAGAAATACCAGACCCACATAATTTTTACTTGGTGGAAAAAAAAAAAACCTCCCTTTTTACCTCGCCAGAAAGTACAATGGACAATATAAAAGCACAATGTTTATCCATTAATGTGGTCTGTAAAAGGAAGCACCCCTTTTGATTCATGACTCCTAGCCTTTATTCCAGCACTACCTCTCCAGCCTGGCAACAAAAGCACCATCATCAATTTGTGATTAGCCATGACATTATCTGGTTTTCAGATTATCTATTTCTATCTTCAAACTCCTGGACAGGAGACTATGCCTCGTGCCACCAAGGGCAGGCCCTCAGTAGAGAGGACTCATGGCACAGAAGACAATGGGAATGTCAGTATCTGAGCTTACGGGAGAGGCTCCAACTGCCTCGCCATGAACATCAAAGAAAACCCCAGTTCAACGTCCACATGTTTAAAAACTTCACTAACATTCCAGATATAGAAAAACATCCTGACGCTTAAGTTAAATTTTTAAATTTTCAAGCAGATGGTTCCCTAGGTTAAGTATGTTGTCTCTGACTGACTTCAAAAATTAGAGGATTATGATTCTTATTTTATATTGTCTATTTATATCTTCTGTCACTAATTAGTAAAATAAACCAAACTTGAAATTTCCTACTAGAGAAAACATCTTCCTCCAGTACCTATAAATATACTCATACTTTTCATGTTATCTTTTTTTGGTATATAACATAAGCATTGTGCTCATCAGATTTCTACTCAGTAAGCAAGTTTTCCTAATTCCTTGGTCATTACAGAATGCTGGTCATAATACAGAGACAAAGTAATAAACCCAACAGGGTTTCCTTAATCAATGATACATTTTAAGGGTAACTAAACTGCTTAACAGAAAGGCCTCTATTTTAATTCCTCATGTTTGAATACCACAGGACTGCTATAACACCGTGTTCAATATTGTTTTATTCTGAACCTGGACTCTCAACAAAAACAGATTTATACAGTTCATGAAAATCATGGCCAAAAGATATGATGAGCTATGTAGAGAAAATGTGAACATATTTGCCTTGTTCTCCATCCAACCCTATTTTCCATTTAAGAGAAAGCTCCATTGTGTGAGTTTTGGTGGAAAAATGATACAAAGGTATATATTCAGAAATCTGTCTCAGTAGCTAGAGGACAGAGAAATGATGCAAAGGCAGTGAAGACCTCAGCTGATTTTTCTGCTATTAGCTTCCCTTGGCTCTTACCTCTTCTCCAAGTTTGCCTCTCCAGAGTGCTTATAGATTCTAGATCTACCCTTTCCATGACATACAATTTATTATTTTTAAATCAATGAGTCAAATTTGGCTTTCATGTTTTACAGTTAAGACCTCTGTTTTAGGTAGCACCCTATATATTGTGAAAATATTAAAGTTAAAAATGTTAAAGTTTAAGACTCCACATAATTTTTTCCATTTGGACTCTTGTAGGTAGGATGTGAAGTTCATACGTAGCTATCATTCTTTGCAAGAATATCTGTGTTCTGATTAGAATTTTAGAATATTGATATATTAATTATATGCCCTGGAGTTACAATTTTTAATCTTTCCCATGCCATCTGCAAAAGCTAATAATTAAGATATTTAAATGATGCTTAACTCTTAAGAGGTACACATACTTGTTTTAGTAAAGAGTCTTCATAATCATTAGACTGTGAAAACCTGCTCTCGTCTAATTTACACTAACTTGCCCAAGATGTGGGACCACCTAAGAGGTTTTTAAAAGATATGAACAAGAAATTAGACGGTCTGCACTGATTTAGGGTTGACATGAATAAAAAGCACTTCATGAAAATAACATCTAACAAGTCATGGAGAGAAAGAGTATCAGTTGAAAATGAGATCCAGCCTTTTGGAAAAAACTACCTGAGATCAGCTGACACTTTACCTTATCTTGGAAGAGACTCATAATAGTCTCCCAGCAAACTGTTACTCTGGGGCTGCAACCTTAGGAAAGCTTAAAGTCCACCTGTTCCCAAGTTCTGGAGTTTCACTAACTCTGTTAACATTTTAATGAACAACTCTCAACAGGCAAGCCTGTGGCATTCAGGAAATACAATGACTCTGAACCCATAAATGTATCCCAAGCACTGAAAAATAAGTTGCCTGGGGAAAAACATCAGGAATCTTTATAATATTTTGAACAAATCAATGGTTTTTAAACCATTCTGTCTTAACTGATAATAGCTGGAAAAAATTTTCAAGTATATAGTACTTCTCTTCAATAATATAATTCTTTTCATAAATCAGATGAATCTGGCTGCCAGTAGAGGCTACTTAACAGCATTTTCTGCAGGGTATGGTTTGGCTGCTATGAGGTAACATTTTCCACCACATATGTGATGGAAGCCTGCGAGTGATTGGGCTGTCTAATATACTCCTAGAAATTGAACTGCACATGGAATGGGTAAGGTACAGGCATGTGAGAAAAACTAATTCTTAATATAAAATTTCACTCAATTTTTAAAATATTTTCATATAATTACAGTTTTTTTTTTCATGCTGTTATATTATCTAAACTTGAGCATGTTCATTCTTGTTCATATTCTCTCTATGCATGTATTCTAGGTCCTTTAAAGTTATTATACTCAAGCACGAAACAGATACAGAATATTAAATATTTTAATATGGCTACATATTAGATGGTAGCTCAGATGGTAAAGAATCTGCCTGCAATGCAGGAGACCCACTTTCAATCCCTAGTTGAGGATCCTCTGGAGAAGGGAATGGCAACCACTCCAGGATTTTTGCCTGGATAGTTCCATAAACAAAGTCTAGTGGGCTACAGTCCATGGTGCTGCAAAGTTTCAGACAGGACAGAATGACTAACATTTTAGATACTTTGAAGCAAAAATCTTAAGAGAAGAAATTAGTAAAAGAGAATTAGCTAAAACTAAAATCTTGTTTAGTCAACAGAAACTCTTATATATATGCACAAGGAAACACTTTATTAGAAGTTCATCATAGCATTTTTTATTAGGAAAAATGAGAAAGAATCTAAATGCTTATCAGTGAAAGAATACGTAAATTGCTTTATAGTTGTGAAATGGAATATTGCAGAGTAGTTTAAATGAATAAGCTAGTTCTGTATGTATTAATGGAAAGACCTCAAAAACAATGTTGAATAAAAATAATTAGAAAATACACAGAGACTGATAGCATTTATGTTCATGAAAAGTATAAAACAATTATATATATATAGTTTATGGAAACACTAAATGTAGTAAATGTATAAAATGAATGAGGTAAATGTACTATAACTTCATGATAGTGATTATCTCTGGAAAAGCAGGAGAAACGGAAATAAAAAGAACAAAGGGATTTCAATTTACCTGTAAAGTCATATTCTTTTTTTAACAAAAGAAAGAGCAAGAAGTGATCTGACACAATTTTTTAAAAGTTAGTTTTCTTTTCATTTGGCGGTATGCACATGAAAGACTTCCTGAAATGTCTTTTGTTACATTCCAGACTTTAAAAATTATCCATAGTATTACACTTAAAAAGATCACTTAATTAAGAACAGAGCATTCCTAACTAGCTGAGTGATCAGACAGAATTTTGTCCCATTTTCCAGGACTAAATCAAACATCATTTAAGCAGAGAATTTACTCAGAGGTATTGCTCAGGGTTTGTTTAACTGCAAGAGATCAGACATATCTCACTATATGAAAATACATACGAAAATAACTTTAGGGTGAGAATGTTCTGTTATCTGCTCTATATTCTTTCACCCTACAATTTTAATCCTTAAGACTTCTCTTCTGAGGAGTATTTGAGACAAGTCAAATAACAGAAACGAAAAATACAGTTGTTCTTATAAACCCAGAAGACTTAACATTAAATGCAAGTCTTCTAAAGGAAAATCAGCATATCATGGCTTTCTATTCCATACAACTGTACACCTACAATAAACAGAATACAGTAGGAAAACCTTTCACAATCCCAAGATAACTCTACAGAAAATGAATCAAAAAGTTAATGATAAATAATTAGGAAAAATATTTCCTAATTGGAAAAATAATTGGTCACTATGACCACATTAGTATTTTTTAATAGATGATATAGATGATTATTCAAAACAATGGCTCTCCTAATCAATATTTAATCAATCATATAAAAATTACTGTTCACAAAACTACAGGTTCCACTGTTCTTTGTCTTCAAAACACTCACCTCTTTCTCATCTCGGGGCTTTTTCCAATGCGATCTCCTTTTCCGAGAACTTTATTCCTTCAGTTCTTAAAATGGCTAGTTCCTGTTCATCCTTGAGGTCTGTTCAAGTCATTAGTACTGATCATCAAAATCCATTTTTTCTCTTTTCTGGCACATAGAAAACTATATAAACCTGTATTTTTAAAAATTAGGCCTAACCATGTCATGTGACCTGTTCTGGCCAATCATATGAAGACATATGTCATTTCCGGGCAAAAGCCTTCAGGAGCCAGCACACCAGTCATCTCCTCATTGCTTTGGCGACCACGGAGGCATATGTTGCAACAGAGCCTCTTTGATTCTGACTCCCTGAGAAAACAGGATGAACAAAGTTCCCTGACACCTTATGCTGGGCACTTGGTCATACAGTGTGAAGGGAAATTAACCTTTGTTTATTAAGTAAACAGGGCTTCCCTTGTGGCTCAGTTGTTAAAGAATCCATCTGCAATGAGGAGACCTGGGTTCGACCCCTGGGTTGAGAAGACTCCCTGGAGAAGGGAAAGGCTACCCACTACAGTATTCTGGCCTAGAGAATTCCATGGACTCTATAGTCCATAGGGTCGCAAAGAGTGAGACACAACTGAGCGACTTTCACTCACTTAACATTAAGTCAACAAACCAGAGACTTCATAGTTGTTCCAGGAGCATAACCTAGACCATCCTGACTAATCCAAGGTCTCAGATTAAATGGTACCTCTTCAGTGTGGAATTTCTTACACAATTATTGAAATTTCTGTAATCCAGAAAACATTCTGTTTCTTTCAAAGCATTTATCACAGTGTACTTTTTTAGTGTATTAGTCTGTGTTTTACATTTCACCCCCCAAAATTACAAGCAACATACAAAGGGTATTTCAAATATCTTGGTTATAGAGGTTTCCCTAATATATGGCACAATGACGAGTAGATGCTATCTTCTTAGTAAATATTTGTTAAATGAATGACTGCTCCACTTTATTTTATTAAAAATAATATGTTAGGTACTTTAGAAAATTTGATATACAGTTATCATGTTTGGGCAAGAAATTCCAATGACAACAAAGAGATAAAATGCACCATAAATTTTCATGACACATGTGAAAGTTCTGAATTTGAATATCCTATGACTTAGAAGCTATTTTACATTTGGGACACCACTGCTCCAATTTAGACATCAATTAGAGAAGATTTCTTGATTTATCATAAAAAAATAATTCCAGTTAAACTCAGATGCAGTGTATGTAAACAGAGTACAGACTTAAACTTTCCCAACATATAAAAAGTCATAAACGTACAAAAACGATATTTTATTGAAGCTGTAAAGAACACATATACTGAGCTGGAGTCCTTTTTCTCCTGCTAGCAATTTAATAAACGTTTCAGTCATATTTATGACCATTTCATTTTCCACATATTTTTTGTTGCCAGGATAAAACCTTAGGAGTTCATGCTTCAATAAACTCAGACTCAAGAATCTATTACAAAAAATGAATTTCAGGCTGGCATCCACTGAAGTCCTAAATCTTCTCCTTCAACTGCCAGGATGTAAGGTAAAAACGGTTGCTGTGCTAACAGTCGTTGTCAGCTGCCATACTTTTGCCAATGACTATATATCAAGCATGGATTGCTGGTGAGCTACAATCTATCACGTATTTTGTGGGAGACTTGAGCATGCCTGGAGATCTTAGCTCAATACCATTTCAAGATCTAGCTTCAGACAAGGCAAGATGCCACTGCTAGGAAGCAAACTGTGACTAAATATGGTAAAAAGCAGTACTTCTATGTAGTCATGCTAGATCAGAGTCGACAATGGCAATTACACCTGTGGCAATTTAACTGGATTTCTATTCATTAATATTGCTTTTACCAAGATAGCTCACAGAACACTCATCCAAATTTTATTTTGAATATTTGTTCTTCTAAAAATGAATTAGCAGTACTTTCCTCTGTTTGGATTTGTTTTCCTCTTTTATATGCTTTTATACTGTTGCTTTCATATTTTTGCATTTAAAATATTTCTTTCTTTTCTCCACAAGAAATGTACTCAGGCAATGTATCTAATACCCTAATGAAGTTAAAAACCCTGGCTTTCTAGTAAATGTGTTTGTATCTATGCTTTGTAATCATGATTCATAAATAAAGATGAATTCATTTTTAACAGGAAAATAAGTATGATTCTTTGTAATATTAAAAATAGTAGCAAATGTACTCATTACAGTGAGGTAGATAGGATTTCTATACTCAACAGATACTTGAGGAAACAGAGGTTCTAAGAGGCAGGGTACTATATCCAAAGCAATATAGCCACATAAAAACAGTAAGTGCGTGTATGTTATTAGTTATAATGCATGAACTGGAGAACAGTAGAGAATATATTGAGTTGGCCAATAAGTTCGTTCAGGGTTTTCCATAAGATGTAACGGAAAAACTTGAACGAACTTTTAGGCCAACACAATAGAACAGCAGAATGGCAGAATATGCATTACAGGCAGACAGATATGGATTTCAATCTCAATGCCACTATTTACTGGCTTTCTGACAACAATTTAGTGAAAAAAAAAATGATGGAAAGAGTCTTACCATACAGTAGGTGCTCATTAAAAAACTAGCTATTTACCATATTATTATTTAGACTTGACTTCAATAATTTTCATTTAATGGTCAGCACTGCCCAAGCTTTGTATGATAAGCATGTATTATTATTATTATAAACAGAAAAAATAAATCATATAAAAATAATTTTTAATGTCAACAGTTTGAGATTAGAGTGGTATCAAATCAAGCATTAAAAATAAAGCTGATCAATTTTGCATCAATTTTATCTCAACGTATGTTAGCTGTATTGATGGTGAGAAACGTTTGTGAAAAAGCATCAAGTATCAGTTATAAGAACTATCACTGGAATTTCTACTGAAGACAAAACCCCAAAAAGGGTGAGATGAATCATGGAAACCACAGCAAATACAAAAAGAAACAAAATCAGAGAATAACAGAAATTTCCAACTCATTCCTTAAGGTTCCACAACTTATTCTCTTAAACAGAAACTGAAAAACTAGAGTTTACTGCTCAGGCTTGCAGCTGTTGTATGTACTGTGGAGTGGAGATATCAATGCTAGCGCCCACAGGGACACACAGTAACTTACATGCAGCCCCACAGTTTATGCACCCAGGGAACATGGGTCCCTTCTAAGTTCAACCATTTATATCCAGATATGCAAGTTTATATTACTAGTAACAAGCATATAAACAATAAATTGCAATGTTTCTACTTCACGGATTACTGCCTTCTATGAAAAGCAAACAGGTTACTCATCAATTGCTTAACCACTAATGATGCAGAAATTTTGGAATGCATTTTTTCCTTCCAAGTACAGAGTGCTCCTGAGTTTTTGCTGATCTATTTCCATAATGGTGATTTGATCCAGTACTCAGAAAAATATTCATCATATGTAATTTCTTCTAATGTTTAACTGCTGAGGTAGGTAACACCCTACATTCAAAGAAAATGGTAACATGAGAGAAACAGAGATAAACTCATGTTATAAATTTTGAGTTAAGTAAAAGAGAAAAAATTACTTTCGAAAACCAGAGAAGCCTCCTTCTCATGTTATAATTTAAAAGGATACATACAAAATGCACTAGTTTTAAAACTGGCTTTTATCAGCTTGAATAACCTTTCAAAAGGGCACTTTCTAAAATATAATCAGAATTTTCTTAATAAGACACTTGATTTTTCTGCAGTGCAATCAAATGGTTCTTAGGACACTGAAAACTATGCTCCAGGCAGGGACAGGCCTTGAGATTCTGGGATTTACTAAGAACAAATTCAGTTTACTGGCAAAAGCACTGCTGGCACGCTTCCCTGCATGACCGGGTAGTAATGGAGCTTAGGAAATAATCCCATTCTGTGCACACAAGAACTGGAGCAACGGAAGGCTGCTAGGGCTGCCATGTCACAATGTGACCAGAGCCCAGTACAAGCCACAAGTCTAATGACTTTGGCACAATACTGGCATTTATTTCATAGACAGTCTTCTTACTCTTTAATAACGCTGAAGTTATTTCTTCCAAAATCATTCCAACATCTGAAGGGGGTAATTTTCTAATGTGAAACACAGAGGGGAAAATCTAACAATAATAACAAATCAAGAAAAAAGTCCATCTTGATGAATAAAGAAATTTTGCCCCAATTTTAAAGGTAAAAAAATCTAATCTCTGAATGAAGAGTATTTTTTTCAACCCAATTCTAATTAAACGGTAAATAATTAAATTCTATTGCTGGAATCAATGCCAAGTTTTTAGAAACTCTTTGATCCATTCTCTGTTACAACCACTTCTAATAACACCATCATCATTTTTAATTTTGATCCATGACCTACAAATTCTCTGCAATTATTTCATAATTTGAATAAAGTTTCTCCTCCCCTAACATCCGTTAAAGGTACTAAGACTTATTCATAAATAACAGTCCATGTTTTCCCTCCATCTCATTTCGTCAAACTCAGAAATGCTCGGAGACTTAAAATGGTTGCTTTTGAAAATATTTTTGAACAGTTCTGGTTGTTATAACATAATGCTGAGGACCAGATTAAAGAGCTCTTTGGCCTGTCATTAGAGAAATGTGTCTTATTAACATTTTATTTTGTAATTTATCAGCTTTTTTCCTTTCTGGCCACTTTTTGAAGAAAGTGTATTTATCCATTAGATACTATTATTCCCTCTCTGGTTCTTTTCTTGGGCTAATTTCTTCCACTCAGCAATGTTACTCCGTTCCTGGGCTCTACTTTTCAAGTATTCTTCTGAAATGAGACCACATTTGCTAGTGTTTACTGGACACAGTTACCTGACTGTCCCATGGGTGCCTTTGCTATGACATGTCTTACCTTGAATCCATCATTTCCGAGAACTCTGGCTTTCTCTCTTGTGATCATCACATCAGATTACAGTCGTTGGCATTCACACAGTCACCCAAGCTAAAACCCTTACAGTAATTCTTGACACTTCTCACTCCAGTCTCCCAGATATGTCACTAAGTCTTATCCATTCTGCCTTTGAAATGCCACTAGAATGCATAGCCTCCCCTAAGTATAATTCCAATGCCTTAGCTCAGCTCCTCTCTCTTTACTAGACTATTTCAGCAGCATCCTTATTACAGTGTTACAGTCTTCAGGATTTACTTTCTTCCACTTCTCTCTAAGTTAATATTTTAAAGTGTTTAGTTGCTAAGTTGTGTCCAACTCTTTGCAATCCTTTGGGCTGTAGCTCACCAGACTTCTCTGTCCATAGGATTTGCCAGGCAAGAATACTGGAGTGGTTGCCATTTCCTTTTCCAGGGGATCTTCCCAACCCAGGGATCGAACTCACATCTGCTGTGTCTCCCGCACTGCAGGCAGATTCTTTACCCGCTGAGCCATCAGGGAATCCCAACACCCACCTAGTATACGATAAAGTCCACATTTCTTAACTTGACAGAGAAGGTCCTTTATATATATCTACACACCATTGTTTCTGAACCTGAGATCATGAGAGGATACTACGCATTAGAGGATCTCTGAAGTTTCAATGACATGATGAATGTCAAGTGTTTACCCAGTGTCTGAGAACTACTGAGTGCTCAAAAATTGTTAGCTGTTATTTTCATCATTATTGTTACCCTTTTCCCTTCATGAGGATAAACTCTTCAACCTCCTATTACCAAATTATACCTACTCTAGCGATGGTAGACCAGCTTTCTCTTCTCTTCCTAAAGATGCTTTTCAATTTCACCATATGTCTTGGTACTTGGTACTCTCTCTGCCTGAATTTCCCACTGGAGAACATGACTAGAATTTAGCGTTGACACCCAGTTCCCTCTTTCTTGTTTTCCCATTGCATTTACTACATACTATATACATTGGAAATACTGTTAGCTACCCTATGACAGAGGATGAGATGGCTGGATGGCATCACTGACTCGATGGACATGAGTCTGAGTGAACTCCGGGAGTTGGTGATGGACAGGGAGGCCAGGCGTGCTGCGATTCATGGGGTCACAAAGAGTCGGACACGACTGAGCAACTGAATTGAAATGAACCCTTCTGGGAGACAGCACAACTACTGACCGTGAACTGAGGTGAAGAGTGAGCCCCACTTCACAGACCATACACTGTGCTGAGGGGTGAGGATGGAGGAAGTGACATAGATCCTTGTTGTTTTTATTTAATTTATCTAGATTTAATAGGTTTTCTTGGTAAGTGTGTCTTTGCGCTGTGTTCATAAGACACTTCAAAATCAGGAACAAAGCTTTTGTGATAAAAGGGAACCTGCTGCAGGCCATTGACAAAAACTGCTACATTATACTTAATGGGGAAAACTGGTTCCTTTCTTTCTCCTTAATGTGAGGAGTAAGATGAAAGTGTCTGTTCTTGTCATTTCTGTTCAGCATCGTAGTGGAGGTTCTAGGGAAAGCAATCAGGCAAGAGAAGAAAATAAAAGGCATGTGTATTAGAAAGAAAGGAGGACTTCCCTGGAGGTACAGTGGATGGGAATCAGCCTGCCAGTGCTGAAGACATGGGTTCAAACCCTGATCCAAGAAGATTGTACACGCCGTGGAGCAACGAAGCCCGTGAGCTGCAACTACTGGAGCCTAGGAGCTCCAGAGTCTGTGCTCTGCAGTAAGAGAAGCCCACACATGGCAACTAGAGTCGCCCTCACTCTCTGCAAATAGAGACTCGCCCTCGCTCTCTGCAAATAGAGACTCGCCCTCGCTCTCTGCAACTAAAGACACGCCCTTGCTCTCTGCAACTAGAGAAAAGCCCATATGCAGCAACGAAGACCCAGTGCAAGCAAAAATAAAATGAATTTTAATGGAAGCAACCTAGATGTCCATCAGCAGATGAATGGATCAGAAAGCTGTGGTACATATACACAATGGAGTATTACTCAGCCATTAAAAAGAATACATTTGAATCAGTTCTAATGAGGTGGATGAAACTGGAGCTGATTATACAGAGTGAAGTAAGCCAGAAAGAAAAACACCAGTACAGTATACTTACACATATATATGGAATTTAGAAAGATGGTAATGATAAACCTGTATGTGAGACAGCAAAAGAGACACAGATGTATAGAACAGACTTTTGGGCTCTGTGGGAGAGGGAGAGGGTAAGATGATTTGGGAGAATGGCACTGAAACATGTATACTATCATGTAAGAACGAAAAACTAGTCTAGGTTTGATACAGGATACAGGATGTTTGGAGCTGGTGCACTGTATGACCCAGAGAGATGATATGGGGAGGGTGGTGGGAGAGGGGCTCAGGGTTGGGAATTCATGTACACCTGTGGCGGATTCATGTCAATGTAGGGCAAAACCAATACAGTATTGAAAAGTAAAAAAATAAAAATTTATTAAAAAAAAAAAATACATACAAAATCACTCAGTCATGTCTGACTCTTTGCGATCCCAGGGTCTAAACAGTCCATGGAATTCTCTAGGCTAGAATACTGGAGTGGGTAGCCTTTCCCTTCTCCAGGAGATCTTCTCAACCCAGGGAGTGAACCCAGGTCTCCTGCATTTCAGGCAGATTCTTTACCAGTTGAGCCATAAGGGAAGCCCTATCCACTAAAAAAGGAGGAACTAATTAACAAGTCCTTTAAGGTCGCAAAACACAAGATCGATACACAAAAGTTTAGTTATATTTCTATATGCCAGCAGTGAACAATGAAAAAGTGAAATTAAATTGAATTACATAGTGTCAGAGAAAAAAAATACTTAGGGATAATTTTAACAAAATTTGACTCAGGAAATATAAAAACCATATTCTCAAAATATAAAGCATTGTTAAAGAAGATATAAAAAGATATTCTATAAAAGAAAGAAGAAAAAAGAACAAATTAAACAATTATCTTCACATTTTGGCTACCCTTTCCTAAATGTATTCCCCAGTGAGCATACGGTAGGAAAGGAGAATCCTTGCTTTGATTTATACTGATTAACAGCTTGATGGGCAGGATTTCTTGGGCAGTCTGATGTCAGCACCTACAATGCCGAACGCCAGGCATGAAAACTTAACATATGACACGTGTACGTGTGTTACAGATGAGCACACTCGAGAAATTCCAGATACTCAGAGATTTGTGAGCCAGATTTCCTTGGACTGCTATGAATTGTGAGTGGAATTTCCTAGATTTGCTTTGGCAGTCACCATAAATCTAATCCAAAATGAACGAGGAACAAAGTACAGGGTGAGAAAGTTCACTCCAAACTTCTCAGAAATGCCCTGAGTCAGGAACTCTGTGCTTACGAGTTAAGTAACTACCGTTTCAAGGTTTTGCTTGCGTCATCCTAGCAGGCAGTAAGAGAGCTGTTACATACAGAGCTACGCTACGCCGGACAAGGAGACTGTAGTACCTAGGCAGGGTAATTCACAGTGCAGTAATCTAGAATTTTACATTTATCATCACAAATTTTTTTCCAGAAAAAGGTACATTTTCTAGTTCATTATTGTGTCTTTGGGCTAGCAAACAGGGTTACAGCTATATTTCAAGATCCTTTGTAATGTGATATTTAATAAAATAAGTAACACAGAATCTCCTAATAGCTTTTAATTGAATGATTAGATGGATTTCTTTCATAACTCTAGTAATTAAATAATAGAAACTATTTTTAGACATTTTTACCAAGCATTGTGCTTCCCTGGTGGCTCAGAGGTAAAGAATCTGCCTGCCATTGCTGGAGATATAGGTTCGATCCCTGGGCCGGGACGATCCCCTGGAGAAGGGAATGGCATCCCACTCCAGTATTCTCACCTGGGAAATCCCATGGACAGAGGTGCCTGATGGGCTACAGTCCATGGGGTCGCAAAAGAGTTCAACATGACTTACTGACTAAAACAAACCAAGCAATGTACCAAGTTCTTTATATATCAGAGTATATTTTGTGAATTAATCCAAATTCAGAGCCCCTTACTCCTAGATCAATCTCTCTCTTCCCAGTATTCATTGGCACCAAATTGGCCACGCAGCTCACATTCAAGGAAGAGGATAAGACTTGAGAAAGTCCTGTGAGGAAGGAAAAGCCAAAGGAAGGGGTGACTCTGTGCTGAGGAGTTCCCTCAGAGGGCAGGCAGCTGGAGAAGCAAAGCATGAGAAGCCCGGAGCGGGGACGGGGTGTCAGGTACAGCGATGGGAAGGCCAAGGCACAGCACATCTGAGGAAGCAGTCACCTCAGAAACCCGCCCCAACTGGAAGGGAACCAAAATGGTTCCTGCCTGTCCCCCATGAGGACTATGAGACTGCCAGAGGGTTTGGCCAGGAGTTTGCAAAATACTACACTCCTATTCATATCTAACAGATAAGTAAAAACCCTTTAAAAACATCACGCCACAGAGTTGTGAGTGTAACTGGGATTCCCCACAGTCCTTTCCTCACCCCCTCAGCTCCTTAGCCATCATCTGCTCAGTGGCTCTTTGATCTTGTCTGGTTCCGGTGCCAGCTTTTTTTCTCAAATGCCCTGTGCCTGAAAAATGCTGCTTGGTATTCTTTGGCCTCCATCAAGCCCTCAAAACTGTCTGATCATCAAACAGCTTTTCAGATACCACCTCCTTCACAAATCATTCCTGAAACAATTACAAGAAAGAGATCAAGTTCCTTGGCTCCCATACAAATACAAAGGCAGAAACTATACTTTTTAGGTTTGCAGAGTCATAAGCAAAAGAAGGTACATAATTCTGCAGTCAGAAATACTTATAAATGTCAGCAATTATTTTTTAAAAAGTATCATAAAGTAATACAAAAATTATATGATGTGTCTCTGTATATCTCACTATAATCTAAACTACTAAAATCTCACTATGATCTCCAAAACTATAAAATGTTATCGTTGAATAAGCTACAGAATTTAAGCAAGATATGCTGTCAAAAGATTGCTTCAAGCAACTGAGATTTTCCTTTTAAAAAGGCCTAGATAAAGCTTTCCATTTTCTACTGATGATTTCTAATGTATATTGGATTTATTTCTTAGTTTACCACATAGTAATCAAGCCACGATTTGAAACCATTATAAACATTGTTGACTCAATCTTGCCCCCTACAGGGAATGTTAACTTTTTATTGAAGTCACTAGGATTTAAAAATTTGCCATATGGAGAAAACTCAAAGATAAAATTGACTCTTTTCAAATCCAATTTTGCCATCTCAGAGAGAAGCAAAGTCTATTCTAATAATGTTAAAACATCATAAATCTGTTCAAAATGACCCAACAGTAAATTTTATTTAGAATGGCTTCACCTGGGGTTCTAAATGCCAAAATTAAATCACTGATAAAATCCTGAAGATACTCAATCAATGATTTCTCAGACTTGTCCAATTATTAGAATATTCTGGGATATTTTGTAACAATCTCATGTAAGACTAGCATTTCACAAACTTCATTTTATAGTGGAATTACTTTGGGGGCTTTAAAAATTAAATGCCAGTGCTCAGGTGTGGGTCCCACTGCTCAAGATTCTTGTTTAGTCGATCTGGATGAAGCTTCCTGGAAATGATAATATACAAGCATGGCTGAAATTCATTGTATTTGGAACACTCAACTTGGGCATCTAGGTTATAGGAATAAGAATCAGTATTTTGGACCCAAAAACCCAGGTGATTCTTATGACCAAAGACAGGTAAATAGTGATCTAGCCCAGAGACCTTAGTTTTCAAACAAGAGATTACTTATGAACGGACCTGCTCTGGTGGCTCAGTTGGTAAAGAATCTGAATGTAATGCAAGAGACAAAGGTTCGATCCCTGAGTCAGGAAGATCCCCTGGTGAAGGAAATGGTAGCCCACTCCAGTATTCTGGCCTGGGAAATCCCATGGACAGAGGAACCCGGTGGGCTACAATCCATGGGGTCACAACAGTTGGACACGACTTAGCGACTAATCTACCACCACCACCTGCTGCTGCTAAGTCGCTTCAGTCGTGTCTGACTCTGTGCAACCCCATAGACAGCAGCCCACCAGGCTCCCCTGTCCCTGGGATTCTCCAGGCAAGAACACTGGAGTAGGTTGCCATTTCCTTCTCCAATGCATGAAAGTGAAAAGTGAAAGTGAAGTCGCTCAGTCGTGTCCGACTCTTAGCGACTCCATGGACCACAGCCTACCAGGCTCCTCCGTCCATTGGATTTTCCAGGCAAGAGTACTGGAGTGGGTTGCCATTGCCTTCCTAGAGCATACTTAATATGTCAAATTCTAATTAAAATTTCTCTGTGACATTGAGAACTTAATTTTTCTTAAGACAAAAGCAATGTTCAAAATTTGGAATGTGCCTTGTATGCTATTTCTAAATCAGAGGAAGATATTCGCAAACATTCAGCTTGCCCATATGGAAGAATTTTGCATGCATTAAACCATGACATTAAGTATGGTCACGGGAAACATAGTTCTTCATCCACAGAAGATGAGGAACCCATAGAACCAGTGTTTCTTGACACCATAATGTGCACTTAATAAGCCACCACAATCTTACTTGTAAATGTCAACTTGTAAATATCACAAATCATAGCATCTTCCATGAGGAAAGCCTATACCTGGCTTTCTGTGTGACTAGATTGATTTCAGGTCAAAATGTGGTATCAACTTCCTGGAAAACATAGGAGATTGAAACCGTATCACAGAAACCCCCTTTCCCATAACAAACCTGAAGAGCAACAAGAAAGGTAAATGCTAACAACAACAACAAAAATTCACTCTTAGCACCTAAAGTAGGAAACAGTTACAAACTCCTGCCATAGTATTTGAAAATGACAGCAAGGAATCTGCTCCCCAAATAATACAGAAAATAAGAAGGATTCATCAGTATCCTGGGAAGTCTCACTAATTCTCCCTGGGGAGCTAATATGAGTTCAGCTTATAGGGAAATCAGGGAAAATTTGAAAGAATGAAAGTCCCTACTTATCAACATATCATCTCATCAGAAAGTAGAGAAACAGAGAGGAATAGCCACTGTGATCTCTACCAGATGGGAGGAAACCAGATACCAGATAGTGAAGACAGGATGCTCCTTGCCACACAGAGTAATTATCCCCAGTACTCAACAGAAGACCCAGGGACTATAAAGAAAAAGATTCTCAGGGACCAGAAGGCTGAACTGAAGCCCCTTATGATGACAATGGGGAAGAGAAACTCCCGCTGGAGAAAAATTGGGGCACAGGGGAGAAATCAGTACCAAGCATGACTCTGAAATCAAAGGTGCACCAGGGACTGTAGCTGAAGTGGGTAGAATCACCCAAGTTTCAGGGATATCCTCTTTGAACAGAGAATAATCCTCAGACCATACAGAGTGATCCAGGCACACACCATACGAAGAATATCCTGAGAAAGTACAGAGCACAGATCCTTCCCTGAAGCTGCGCTAACCCCAGCTGAGATCTTCCACTCCTCTTCTGGGCTCAGAACACCAAGTACTTAAATCCCTGGCTCTCAAACAGGAACAAACACAGGAAGACAACTCTTAGGTAATTTAGGAAGGGAGAAAAGGAAAATTCACTTTTACCAAATCGGTGCAAATAGAAGCTCTGGACAGAGCTGCCCATTTTAAGCAAACATAAGACAAAAAGAAATTGGACAGAACCTACCTAATATATTATCAATTTTTTTAAGGCACAGAGCAGATTAAGAATACAAGAATGCTCCATTATAGGAAGAAAGAATAATCAAGGAAATGAAAAATAATTATGCATCATTAGTATAATGTTTTTAGGGCCTTTTAGGAAATGCCTCTTTATCACACTGAGGAAGATCTCTTTTACTCTCCAGTTTGTTGACAGTTTCAGGAATGGATTTTGTCAAATGTTTTTCCTGCATCTATCTGGATAATCACGTGATCTTTAAAGTTTGCTAATATGGTGAGTTACACTGATTTTTTATTCTGGGATTAATATGGGGGCTTCCCAGATGGCTTAAAAGGTAAAGAATCCAACTGCAATGCAGGACACACAGGAGATACAAGTTCGATCCCTGGGTCTGGAAGATTCCTTGGAGTAAGAAGTGGCAACCACGCCAGGATTCTTGCCTGGAGAATTCCATGGACAGAGAAGCCTGGCGGGCTACAGGGCATGGAGTCACAAAGAGTCAGACACAACTGAGCAACTGAGCACAAATATGCTGGGATAATATACACTCTTTCAAGATACTGTTGATGTGCTTTGCTAAAATTGGGACATTTTGCCTCAAGAAAAATATTTATATGCCATTTTCTTTTTCTTGCAATGCCATGCCATTTTCTGGCTTTGGCCTCAAGGTAATTTGGCTTCTTAGAATGAATTGATAAGTTTTAACTCCTGTTTCTTTTCTAGAAAAACCTGCCTTTAGGATTGACATTATTTCCTTCTTAAATGTTCAGTAGAATTGACCAATGAATTGAGTTAGGATTTTTCTTTATAAGAAGGTTTTTAACTACATATTCAATTTCTTTAATTGGTATAGGGATAGCTGTGCTATTTTTTCTCAAGTGAACTTTGTTGATTTACATCTTTGAAGAAATTGTCCACTTCATTTTTATTAGCCTGAAGTTGTTCATGGTATTGCCTCATTGTTCACTCATTAGTAAAATCTGTATTGATGTTACCTCTCATATTCTTTATATTGATAATCTGTGTCTTTGCTTTTTCCTTGTTAGTGTGGGTAGTGGCCTCTCCACTTCATTGATTTTTTTTCACTGAACCAGCTTTTGGTTTCAGTGATTTTCTCACTTTTTTCTTTTTCCCTACTTCATTTGCTTTTACTCTGACCTTTATTATTTCTCTTCCTCTGCTTACCCTTGTTTTAATTTGTTATTCTTTTTCTAATTTTTTAATGAAGAAGTTGAGACCCCCGATTTAAGACCTCTCCTTCTTCTAATGTAGCCCTTTAGAACTATACAATTCCCTCTAAATATTTCTCCAGTGGCATCTCATAAAATTTGATATTGTTTTCATTTTTATTCAATTCAAAATGCTTTCTAATTTCCCCTTTGATTTCTTCTTCAGTCCATGGATACTAGAAATGGGTTTACATAGCTTCTGAATGTTTGGATATTTTCCAGAGATCTTTCTGTTATTGCTTTCTGATTTAATTCTGCTGTGAACTGAGAAGACACTTTGAATATACTTAAAGAATCTGTCAGGCTATGCCTGGGTTCTTTCTGCCCACAGCACAGCCTGGAAAAAAACTCTCTTGAGCAGGAAGCTTGGAAAATCTAGCAGAGTCCTTCTTTCAAGGATCACTTTCTGTTGTTACCTGAGATCCAGTATCTTGAAACCCATTGTTTCATAGATTTTACTCTATTTTCCAATTCTTCTCAGGCAGGAGGGTGAATCTGAATCCTGTCAGTCCATCTTTGCTGAAACAGAAGTCTCAAATTTGTTTTAAGTATTATGAGTTTTGAATGAACATTTTAGCAGTCACACACATAAAGAAATTCTGGGTATAAACATTCAGAGGTATAGTAAAAAATGTACATATAAAAAATATTTACCTAGGCCAAAAGAATATAAAATAACAAGCCATCTCTTTCATTCAACTGGAATCGTGTACCTGACATTCTCATGAATTGATACATTTCCAAAGAGTAGAAACACATTACTTCTGTAATTTTGTGTTTCACTTGAAATAAAGTTGTGATTAAGTGTGTGAGTTGTGATGGTATACCACTGTGTTCAAATCCGACTTTCTTCAATTGATTTTCTGAGTGAATTTCAGCAAATTGTTTTACCTCTTTGTGCCTCAGTTTTCTCTTATGTTTAAAAATATCTTTGTGCTGGAAGTATTAATTCTTCTAAAGAACTTAACACAAACCCCAATATTACATAATTTTCCATTTCAAACTAATACTGATTTAACGTATGCAGACATAAATCATAATCTGACTGAGCAGACTATGAAAGGTGACCGATTCATAGCTATTATCCAGCTGACATGCAAGCAATGAGCTCTACTGAACGATGTCTCTGCCTTCAGCTTCTCAAACTTCCATTTCTTTTTGTTTGCCACTTCAGGCTGACCTTTACAGAGCACTTCTTTTAAATTTAGAAGTCCTTCACAATCCTTCTGCCCTGAATAGAGGGCAGCCTCTTGACTTTGGCATTCCAGACTTCATACATTAAGGTTCAAGCCTATTTTTCCAGCCTCATCTTCTCCTCATCCCTTTCACCAGGGTCTTAGAGCCATACTGAAAAATAAGCATCCATGAACATTCAAAGACCTCTACTATGTCTGTACTTTTTTTCATCTTTTCTTCTACTTGGAACCACTGTGTTGCTGTAATCACACATACAGTCTGCCTTTTCTATACTGCACTATGTGGAGCAGAGGGAACACAAAGGCAACTTAAGATAAAAAGCTTTGCTCTCAAAAGGCTCACAGCTAAGAAAGCAAGCGGGCACAACCCAAAGATGAAGGGAGCTAGTCTAAAGGAATGGGACATTAGCAGGTCTACTCAAAAGAAGAGCAGGCCTAATTATTCCAAGAAAAGTAAGGTAAGGCAGGGAGGCAGGTCAAAGAAAGCTTCACAGGAAAACTGTTTCCTGGACTGTTTGAAGACCCTTCCGACCTATTCCTATTAGATTTAGCAAGGTACAAGCCCACTGATTACAAGTACCTCGAGTGAAATAAACTCTACTATGTATTAGTTACACTGTGAAATGCTTGGAACAAGACCTTGTGCGTAGCGAAGGCCGAAACTAAGACTAAAGAGACCAGTACAACGGTAACTGCTAATAGTAACACGGGTATTTACAGTAGCGATACTTCCAAACAAGACGAGCAGGGTTTCAAAATTCAACTGCCTAGCAGGAAAGGCCTGGAGGAGGGCGTGGCAACCCACTCCAGTATTCTTGCCTGCAGAATCCTCATGGACAGAGGAGCCTGGTGGGCTACAGTCCGTGGGGTCACAGAGAGTCGGACACGACTGAGTGACCAAGCACAGCCCAGCACAGCAGAGCATGCAAGGCAGTGATGACAATATATGATATTTTTCATTTGATACGTATTATTAGAAAAAAAATCAACTCAAAAATTCAAACAGTGAAACTTAACACTGTTCCCAACTGATGTACTCTGATCTGAGACATTCCTAGGAAAGCTGGAACAATCTCCCTCATCCATAAAGACTATTTTGTCTAGGACAGCATATCATATCTTGGCTTTATTTCTCATAATTATAGCTTATTATTTATTAAGCCCTTACTCTATGCCAGACGCTGGCTAGGCACTTTATCTTTCACTTAATTCTCATCCCGGGAATGTGAGCCACTCTTAAAATATGCTGTTTATTCTGAGTCCTTACTCTTTCAATAAAAACAGCATTAAAGTTTATTTGTACGACTTAAATTCCTTTATTCCATATGTGCAATTCCATTTTTAATACTGAATTGTTATCCTTTTGATAACCAGGGGGTTCATTTAAAAGAGATTAACATCAATAATTATCATTTATTGGATACCAGGATTATATTAAGTAGTCTTAAAAATAATTCAAGGTTGAAAGAGGAGACACTTATTACATACGCAGAAACACAGATCAGAGAGGGCGATCACATCCCCAAGGTCACATAGGTCTTAATATTAAGGTTCTATTTTGGCTATACACTGTGTTCCTAAAATACAGACACTCAATAAATGTCTACCATGTGTCACACACTCTGCCTATTAGGTATTAGGAGCTTAACACAGTATTGCTTTTAATCTTCCCAACAACTCTATGAGGTAACTGCAGATCCACAATCCTTTATCTGAAACGCTTGGAAACAGGTGTTATTTAAGAACTTTTAGTATTTGGAATTTTTAAAAAATATACAATGATACAACATAATGCCCTCTCCCCACACATGCACATTTCTTGCTTCTGGCTAACTCCTATGCATTCACCCTTTCACTATATGTCACTCATATGTGTGTCCGTCTGTGTGTGTGGCAGCTTCACCTAGTGTTCATACCAGAACTATAATGTCTCTGGTCTTGATGGTGAAATAGGAAAATATTTATGAAGTTACACAAATATAAAATATTTGAATATTTTTATTTTGTATTGCAGGTTCCTCTGCCTCTAGGCAAATAAAGTGATAAATATATAAGGGCACTTAGAGATGGAATAAATGAAAATACTCACTGATTTAACTCAAAGGAATTTTATAAATAAAGCATCAAGGTCTAACAGGCTGCCAGCACAGTCAATCTAACTGCATAGATGGAAAGAGCACAGGCTTAAAGTGGACAGTGAGAAGTGGAAGGCCTGGCCTCTCCCAGATCAGATCAGTCAACGAGCTGATCTTCTCCCAAACTTAGAGCCATTCTTTATATAGCCTGGTACCTCCACTCTGAGTTTTAGCTTTCCATTTCCCTGTGCTATCATTCTTTGTTCTATTCTTCTTTTCTTTTCCTTCCACTTTCCACTGCCTGCTTTTTTTTTCCCTTCCTCATTTTCCTTCTCTTGTGTTCTTAGTGGCATTCAAGATAAGGATGTCATCTGACTACTGCCAAAAAGTTAAGTTCCCACAGATCTTCTGGTATTTCTCTGATGTCCATGTAAGGCTACATTTAGCTTAGTGAGTGCAAGGTTATAAAACGTTCAGGAGTGCAGGACTCTGTGTGTGTGTGAGAGAGAGAGAGAGAGAGTGCAGGAGCATGTGAGTTTGACATCTGCAGTTGGTAATGTTCTCCCTCTGTTCCTTGCAATTTCATTCTCACTAAATCCTCTGAGCCTAAGAAAGAGGGAGACCTCTTATTTCTATAAAACAACATCAGTTCAGTAACTGTGATAACTGATATTAATTATGGAGTTTAAATAACATTATTCAGCATGCAATTCCATCATGCTATATAGTATAATATCAACATGAGCGTGAGTCTGATACTGATTTTTTCCCATTATAATGGATTGGGGCTTTTTTTCATTCAGATTAATTGCAAGAAGACTTTTATAATTCTCCTTTAATCAGAAACCATTTCTGAGCTCTCTCACATAAACTTGTTCCTACTCCTATTATAGTATTTTCTATGTCACATTTTACTTTAATATTTAAATAAATGATTAGGCTTATTCTTTAAATAGATAATTTGCTCTTCATAACAGGGAATATGTATTATTTGTATTTGTAACTTAAGCTTCAAGTACTTTGCCTAATACTTAATAAATACTCAATATGTGGTAAATATTTACAAATAAATTTAGTTACCCTCCTGTACAGCCTAACTTGTAGTTTAAAAAGGGAAAAATTCCAAAAGCACTAGGAAAAAACTATAGATATCTGTAAGATTTGGAAATGGGGAAGACTTTTTAAACATAAGGAATAAATCATAAAAAGTCTTTTTAGAAGGAAATGAATAGAACATATGAAAAGTTTTAAGTTTTCACATATTCAATGACCCAGCAATTACATTTCTAGGATTTATTCTAAGACTAAAATCAAAGATAAATACTTACTTACATAGATTTTTATCACAGCTTTGCTAACATACAAACCAACCAACCAACAAAATGAAAAGAAGACCTAAAATGACCTTAAATGTTAAACATTAATTAATAAGAAATATAACTACAGTAAGCAGCTATATCACTGTAACTGAGATTAAGATCTGAAATCAAATTGAGATCCTCCTTCCATTCTAATATCCCCAATGCTACCAGAAGTTTGAAGTAGGCAAAATATCCTCATCTGAGATAGAGAAAATAACTTTATAAATATCATATGGTTGTTTAAAATGTAGAAACCTAGCCCTCATTATTACAATATGCAGTGTAACTATTACAATTCATATCTAATATAATGCAGTTCATAACCTGAAAGGAGAGGCAAGATATAAGCACATTTCATGTTATAGAACATGGAATATTCTTATAGTTGATTCCAGTAAGAATGGAAAGATCCCACTCTTTGTAAGCAATATATGTGAAGTAGAATAAAGGACTCAAAGTATAACTCGAATCTTAAAAGTAACTAATTCTGAGAGAAATCATAAATAACTGCGTTTCTTATTTCTCCTTGTTTTATTTTCTAAATTATCTTATAATAAACACACATCACCTTTAGATAAGAACAAGACCATGGGAGGAATTTTTTCTAAAAATACCGCCTATACATTTCTTTAAAGCATCAAGTCCACTGCATATTTAATTCCAAAGAGAATTCCACCTTTTTCACTATACTTAAATTCCAAGACCATGGAATAAACATTGATAAATTATTTCTGAACAAATTTGAGTCTGCTCTACAGAGTCCCTAGAATTCTGGAAAACCCTAATTTGTCAATTTCCACTGCTGTTCTTGGAGAATCTGGATAAGGTCTGCGTGGGTTTAATAACAGTCACAATTACTTTACCAACTGAAATATGGGTGGATGACCAAAAATATACAGAATAATTCAAGAGGTTATAATTAGACCTCAAGGTGTCACCATATAATACTGGGCAGTAAGTTATAATTGATGCCTTCAGGGAAGTCCCCATCATCACATTCCTCCTGAAGGAGGCAGTAAGAGATGCGCTGTATGTCTGTCAAATGTCCACTTAAACAGAGCGTACTCATGATCAGTCAGGACCCTCACAACGAAACACTGTCTCATGATGGAGGGAAGGAGTGAGCACCCTGTGACCGAAAGGATTCGAGAAGAAGCGGAGTTGACTCCTCCTGGACATGCTTTTAGACACTGAATTCATGCGTTAACTGGATGATTTTATGACAGTTACCCTGAAAGTAAAAATCCATCTGTTTTACATTTTCCATAAAGATGTGAAAGCTTAGATTTTGTAAACTGAAACATTTGCAACTTGATCTCACTTTTTCTTTCAATGCAGATTAACAAAAGGAATTTTTCTTTAAAACGTCAAAAGGTTAAAAAGTAAATTTCCAATCCTTCTCCTTAAGGCATCACTTATTGAAAGATGTACATTTTAAAGGAAATGTCACTAAGCATAAGGATATTTGAAATGTTACCAAATTACACACTTTTCAAAAGGAGTTCATGTTTACATGCTAAAAAAACAATTTGTAGCAGTAATTTATAATATATCAGAGACCCATAATTTGAAAGGGTCTCTGATATATTTCTAACAGATGGTCCTTATATAAGCTTCAAGGAAAATTCAATTACAAAACATGATTTCAACAATCATTCAAGATAAAGAAGTTGAAACAGGGACCTTGAGCAGGCCGCATTTATTATCAAGCAATCACTGTTTTTAGTCTAGAAATCATTCAGGTATATTCGTGTTTTGCCTGCCTGCCCCCTCCAAGTTTCTACCAACAAATAATAAAATACATTTTAAGCATTAAGAGAAAAAAATGCTGAGTCTTGATATATAATAATGATTCAATTTCTACATGTTCTCAGGTGTACATTAAGTACAATATTTATCTTTTTTCAAATGTCATCTGTTTGAAGAGAGAAGCAAAAAGAATTAAGTATCTTCATGTGCCTTGGACACAGCTAAGCCGTCTTCATTTTATAATCAGCTTGAGACCACAAGAACTCTTTCTTTAATGCTAAGTATAAAAGGTCATTGTACATATCACCAAGAGTGAGGAGAAAACTCCAAAAGGTTCAGCTTACACAGCATCAAGATTCAGGTTAAACACTACAATCATGCCAGTCATTAACATCACCCAGTCTCTATCTCCAGGCAGGAAACCAGTCTGCCAGAAGCCCAGATAACTGGAAAAATTGCCAGGTTTATCATACTACTGGATCCCAAGAGACCAATTTAAAGGGAAATTATGTGTTCTGCACTAAGAAGAAAAGTATCTCTAATTTTACAAAAGTCCTTTTTTTTAGGAGAACAAAGAACGTATGTTTTTAAATTTAGTATTTGAAAAATAGGGCTTCCCAGGTGGCGCTAGGGGTAAAGAACACACCTACCAATGCCAGAGACATTAGAGATGCTGGTTTGATCCCTGGGCCAGGAAAATCCCCTGAAGAAGGGCATGGTAACCCACTCCAGTATTCTTGCCTGGAGAATCTCATGGACAGAGGAGCCTGGCAGGCTGCAGTCCACAGGGTCACAAAGTGTCGGACACGACTGAAGCAACTTCGCACACACGCAAATTGAAAAAGACAATATGAATCTTAAATGTGAACACAGGGCTATTCACTAATCTCAACAATAAGTAAGTTCTTTTTGTAGCCATTCAGACAATGTTTCTTGAGAAAAACTATGAACTCCACTCTCAGTGGGATTAGCTATCGCACATTAAAAATTCAATTAAAAATATATTTTAAGAATATTAAAGTTCACAGTTGCAATCTAAGATTGGAAAATGCTAATTCCTTCTTTGGAAGAAATGAAGTTTTAGAGTTTTCATCTGAAGGTGAATTCTTTAAAAGAGTTTTAAGAAGCAAACCTATGTTAAAAAAGAAATACTTCAGGCCGATTCGTTACTTAATTTTGTAGTTCTTCTGAAAGCATGCTACTGTACATGTAAAATATATTTTAATGTCTTTATTAAGTTTCCATAAATTTAGTAAGGACTAACAAACCCAATGAATGAATAACTGTTGCAGACAGAATAATGATGTAATGCCTGGAAGCCTCTTTGTCAAAAAAACTACCCGATTCCTTTGCAATTAGGAATTGAATTTGCAATCTGCTTTAGGATGAAAGTACTGAAAAGTTTACATGGTCTCCAGAAAAATGAACATGATCTCCACCAGTTATAACTATGTTTGAAATTTTAAATTTTACTATTTTTCCATTCTATGGTGTTTAAATAAACATCATCTCAGAAATTTGTTTTATTCCATTCTCAACAACTTATCACTTTATGCTAACATTTCATAATTAATTTTTCTTCCCCAAATAAAAGCATCTGGTGAAGACATTTAAATTTCTCCTAAGTATAACTATAAACTCTGTCATCTGTGGAATGTACTTCGGTCCCAAGAAATCTCAATTACCCCAGAAATAATATAAATATCTTAATGTACATATACATACAAGTGTATGTTAAAAGGCTGCATACATCTTTCTTTTCAAACTTTACCATATAATTCTAATTTCTCAGCTTCTTCTTGAGCTTTAACCTGAATGCCAGGATTAAGTTTTGTCAGTGTAATGGATATAATTTGAAAAACATAAGGTTTCTTTGCAACTCAAAGCCTCTGTACATACATAAACCATCACCACTATTTATCTGTAACATTTCAATGACATAACTTCATATACTCAAAGTTTCACAACAGAGAAAGCACTACACAACTTCAGATGCTATGACAAATCCTGGAAAAGTAAATTGAGCATATATGTAATTATGAAAGATTATGTAACACTGATTTTAGTTTAAGCTTACTTTACTTATATGGTTCAGTGGTAAATAGCTGTTTATCACATTTTATAAAATTGATCTTCTTTGATATGCCCTTTTGTAATACCGGAACATTACTAACAGTTCACTCATTGCATCAACACTGGGGATTTTCAGTACTCTACAGGTCACAAGCTTTGCTGCTATTTAAATTATGATAAACTGGTTTCAAATGGGCTTGACCAACAGTTTACACAGATAAAGTGGACAAAGATGGAAACTTACCCAGCACCCATTCCTCTACCCCTTTTCTCCTGCCCACCACAACTTCCACTGGGTTGAGCCAAACTCCCCCTTTCAGGTGGCTTTCATCATCTCCTGCTCCAAACATATGTCCTGATAAGTTTACATGGAACATATTAATACCATTCCTCTTATCAGGGATTGGTTCAAAAACTCAAGATTAAGCCGATCAGCATTATGAAATAACTCTGAAGGCTATTACTGGCCCATAGTTAGAGGAGAGGTTTTCTCTCTCTAGATGTGAACAAGAAAGCACGCTGCGTTAGTTAGAGCTGACAGTCATTTTATAACCATACAGAACTGGTGGGTAGGGCAAAATCGACGCACAAAGGAAAGCAGGGCCAAGAGAAGTAGAACAACTGAACAAAAGCCTTGATCACGTCCTACCCAAAGCCCACTGACTCTGGACATTTTGTTATACAATGTAATACATTTCCTTGTTGGTTAGGCTCATTTATTTCAGGTTTTTGCTGATCTTGCAACCAAGAACATATTACATCTTTACATCTTTTTTTAACAGAGGGAGTGCTCCCAACCGTGACTCCTAATTTGAATTAACTCCAAATTATTAGAATTTGCCATCCAGTCACTCACTCAAAATTACCCCACAGCCATAGCACCAGAGTCAGCCTTCTAAACTGAGGTTGCTTTGGTGGAAAAAGCGGAGCTGCTTCAGCTGCTGTTAGCTACATGACAAAATCTGACCATGCAAGTTACAGACATAATCAAAGAATGAAAACATTGTCTCATTAGAAGAATTTTCATTGGGTAATAAAAATATTACACATATTTACAATAAGACACGACTGATGTGACTTAGCAGCAGCAGACTGCTCCAGAGGGAGGTTCTCTTTTCTCTCTTACCTCTTTCACACTGTGGACCAGTGAATCCATAAACACAGGCACAGCGGTTAGGTCCGATACAACGTCCACCATTCTGACATCCATTTTCACAGACAGCTGCACACAAGCACAGCAAGAAGCTCATTATACAGTAAAAGTCCAAGTATAATGTAGGAGTGTAGATATGTAGTCAATAATGGATCTTACCTCTGAAACATGCACATCATGCATTTAAATACATATATTTCATTGTATGTTGAGACTAAAACCTCCACAATTCACGTAAATCACATTGCTATGCAATCATTCAGTAAGTTTTTTTTTCCTATAAATCAGAATCACAAGAATTGGCTGACTCTGATCATACAGTCAGAATACAATGATTTAATCCTCTATCTCAGTTCTATGAACCCTACAATCTATTTTCATAGGTAAAAGGTGATTAAAATATGAAAGAAGATTGCAGACTCTAGAGAACAGAGAGAGGGAGAGAAAACTCTCTACAGGGTATAATTTCACAGAAACAACTGTAAGTATTTGAATATTTTGATTTCTAAAGATATACTGCAAATGAGTAACACTTACCTAATGTAATTAATCAAAAGGAAAGGAATGTTCTTTAAATACTATCAAGGTGTAAGAGATGTAAATGAAAGTCACTGTCCCAGACATGCTCCCTCATTAAACATATGCTAGCCCTTAAGACATGAATAGGAATACACATCCATGACTGACCCCAGGTTCATGATCTATCCCTGGGGAGGCAGAAGGAGGGCTTCTCTCAGGGTTTTCCAAAATAGAGCTTTCAAATGCTTCTCCAGAGTGGATAAGAGGGCTCGGTAAGCCTGGAGCATGTCCTGAGAGAGCTTGCTCAGTACAGGTAAATACCAGGCTCACCTACACAGGTCAGACTAACAATGCCTCTCTTCTCACGAACTTTTTCTATTGGTGTGGAAAACATAGTTATTATTCATAAAAATTATGTTAACAGGTAACACTGTTTTCTGTTACTTGAAAGGAAATAATATTTTTAAATTTTTAAATTTCTCAGTTTTAACACAGCAAATATCAGCAGGTATAACTCATTTAAACCAAAGGTCCTTGGCATCTTCAGTAATTGAAGACAGTATCAAGAGCTTCTCTGAATAATAAGAAGGAGACAAGCCAATACAGCCATTGCTTCTATTCCTGCTCTCACATGAGAGAGCGTGCTTCCAGCAGAGTGACCGCAGGGAGGGTGTTGTGTATTCCTTCATTTGCTATAGTATTTGATATACTGCAGATTCTCAAAATCTCCTACAATATGTCAAAATCTTGCAGCCTTCTTCCCACTTTTTTTGGGAGGTGGAACAACACAGTGAATAGATAAAGGAGTTCTGCTGTGTTCAGCACATCTCAATCACATCATCTTTCAATTCTCAGCTTCCCTGCCTGTAAAGTAGAGCTGATAGTTTGAAGATAAAATAAAATGGTGCAAAAAAACAAAATGCACAGTGGCTATGCATTAACATGTTCTACAATTTCAATTCCCCTTCCTATTTATACTGAAAAGGATCTGTATGGAAAACATAACTTGCTCTATAGCAACCAAAGTTTACACTAAAGAGCAACAGCCAAAGAAGAGAAGCAGACAGTACAGATAAAAGTGGACCAGAAGGGGATAAAAGCAGTTTCCTTCTTTTGAATGAATTATGATGAAAGTTACTTTATAAAGTAATGTTTTGGTAACAAAACAAGACAGAAACAAATGTACCGCTCAACTGGAGTTGAAAATAAACTTCTATAAGCCTAAATTTCCACCATGGAAAGAATGCTGACCACACAGGAAGAGAGAAAAAGTACTTACACCTAGTGTGGGACAAAGCAAAAGGCAGGGGAGAAAAAGAAGACTATGGCAAGCAGTATGAACTGCCTACCATGATCTGAGGAAAAGGGAGAAGCAAGCCCTATTTCAAGATGGTTAGACTATGAAACAGAACCCTGATCATGACTACTGAAGCTTGAATATTTTTATTCAATGAATACTTAATGAGTACCCACTCTGTGCTCGGGAATAGAACCCTGATCATGACTGCTGAAGTTTGAATATTTTTATTCAGTAAATATTTTACTGAGCACTTACTCTGTGCTCAGAAATATGACAAGTGTCTGTTTTTATCAGACAGACTCCTGTACCACTCAACATAGGTACGAACAGTGTGACCTAAGTCAAATCTGAAATTATCATTACTTACTACTACACAAACACATCGGATATAAAAAAATGCTAAACCAGATTTGTGTTCAGTCTCTCAGTCATGTTCAACTCTTCATGACCCCATGAACTGTGGCACACCAGGCTTCCCTATCCTTCACTGTCTCCTGGAGTTTGCTCAAATTCGTGTCCACTGAGTCAGTGATGCCATCCAACCATCTATTCCTGTCGCCCCCTTCTCCTCCTGCTCTCAATCTTTCCCAGCATCTAGGTCAAAATGGTAAAAAAAAAAAAAAAGAAAGAAAGAAAGAAAGAAAGAAAAGTCTGTTGTTTTCACACAAGACAATATAAATCTCTACTCCTGGGGCTACCTTTTCCCTTTGTCTTCCAGGTTATCATGCTTTCCCAGTTTTCCTCCTGTCTCACTCTTTGCTGGTTTCTCTTCCTCGTCTCCACCTCAAAATGCTGGGCAACAATCAGGGTTCCAGCTTCAGCCCACTTCTCTTCTCTACCTGCACCAGCTTCCTAGTGTTCTTTGTCTAAGCCCACAATGAAAATGTTAGCCGTATCAAAATTCAATCTATATGGTCCCAAACTCGTATGTCTATCTCTGACCTCTCTCCTGAGGGCTGAGCTCATAGATCTTTTCACTTAGAAGTCTAACAGACTTCTTTATCAAATCCAAAACAAAAACTCTTGACACCCCATGCTCTGAGCCCCACCTGACCCCCGTCCCACCTAATCCCCACTCAGTCTTCTGTGTATCAGAAAATGGCATCACCATCCAGCCCAGAGCTCAACTCAAGTCTTCCAGTCGTCATTAGGGATCTCTGCCTCTCCTTTTAGTCTCACGCATCACACTCATTCCATCAGTACACACCTCCTTCCATATATTCCACCTTCAATGAAAGCTCAATCTAAGCAAAAATCACATCCTGAGTTACTACAGCATCATATACCAGATGGAGAAGGAAATGGCATCCCACTCCAGTACTCTTGCCTGGAGAATCCCATGGGCAGAGGAGCCTGGTGAGCTGCAGTCCATGGGGTCGCTAAGAGTCGGACACGAATGAGCGACTTCACTTTCACCTTCACTTTCATGCACTGGAGAAGGAAATGGCAACCCACTCCAGGGTTCTTGCCTGGAGAATCCCAGGGACGGTGGAGCCTGGTGGGCTGCCGTCTATGGGGTCGCACAGAGTCGGACACGAGTGAAGTGACTTAGCAGCAGCAGCATCTACCAGAATCATTAGTCTAGCCTCCTAACTGGTCTTGGAGAAGGAAATGGCATCCCACTCCAGTACTCTTGCCTGGAGAATCCCATGGGCAGAGGAGCCTGGTGAGCTGCAGTCCATGGGGTCGCTAAGAGTCGGACACGAATGAGCGACTTCACTTTCACCTTTCACTTTCATGCACTGGAGAAGGAAATGGCAACCCACTCCAGGGTTCTTGCCTGGAGAATCCCAGGGACGGCGGAGCCTGGTGGGCTGCCGTCTATGGGGTCGCACAGAGTCGGACACGAGTGAAGTGACTTAGCAGCAGCAGCATCTACCAGAATCACTAGTCTAGCCTCCTAACTGGTCCTTTTATTTTTTTCTTGCCCTTTCTACAATCCAGTTTCAATACAGCAACCAAAGTGGTTCTTTTTAAATGTTAATCAGGTCATCTCACTCTACTGCTTAAATTGTACCAATAGCATCACATAATATTTAGAGTATTGTCCAAATTTCTTTCCTTGGTTTATAAGGCCTGACTGACACCTCTGTCTCTGAACTCATGTATTTATTGAAAAATCACTTCATAGCCCTTTACTGTGGTATTACACTAGATTTGAGTAATAAAATATAATTGAGCAAAGGACAATTTATAAGCTTGGCTCTCCAGGGTTAAATTTGGGATATCCTAAAGAGAGAGAGAGAGAGATCACAGCAAACATTACCAGTTTTTTCAGAAAGGCATCCATGTTTTATGGAACCAGATAAATGAAAATCAACTAAATATTTAAGTGTAATATATGTCAAATTTGATAAAGCCCTAGTGGTACTCAACAACATCAATACTCTAAAACAAAAATTTTTTAAGAGCGGGAAAAAATTATCTATTCAGCTGTAAGGTATGTCTTTTCTACATAAAACTATTTTTTAAAGGATCACATGCTTTACAAGACCTTAATTATGACTCGGTATGAAATACCCACTCAATCAAATTATCTGAATAAATCGAGTTTATTCTAATATTGCTTACGTTGTCCACAGTAAGTTCCAATATAGCCCTTCTGGCACTGGCAATGGTCATCTGCACAGGTCCCACCGTTCATGCACCTAACGCTGCATTGCTGAACTGCAAAGAACAAAAAACATAAAATTATCAATCACCAAAACTACAGTATCTGTGAGAGTTATAAACTATAATAAACACCCAATTAATGACAGGTGAACTCTACAGAGGTAAATGTTATGACTCAAGCATACATTTATTTATTTGTAAGTACACAGATGAGTGTATCTGTGACAACACGTTATTTAGTATGTATTTAAAATCTATTACACTTTTAATGTTAAAGGAAGGAAATCTAGGTGACTAGAAGTGTAAGTTCTAGGGTGCAGGAGGCACTCAAGTATACATTCAGAATGCCGTGGCTGAGTGTCAGGCACTGCCATCCATCCAATGCTTAAGCAACTGCTTCTCTTTCTCTCAAGTCTTTTAACAAGGTCTGTAGGTTCCACTGGAAAATATATGTCAAATCCTTCTCCTTTCTGTCGCCACTGATACTGTGTGGTTCAGCTACCCTCATCTATTATTTGGATTGTTGCAGTCACCTCCTGATGAGTTCCCTCGCTTCTACTCTTGCCCTATTCAAATTCCTTCTCTGCAAAGCAACTACAGTCATCTCATAATAATACAAATAGCACTGCTTCCCTGTCTTATTTAAACCCTTTTAATGTCACATTTGGGATATAACGCAAATCCTTCCATGACCGAGGCAGCCATATATTATCTATCTGGATTTGCCTGCTTCTCTAAGATCTTCTCTCCCCACCTTGCCTCTTTGTCATCACATGAACCTTTTAGTTTCTCAAGTGGAGGACAGATGTTTTGACTTGCTGCTTCCTCTCCCTGTGAGGATCCCTCCCTGGTTCATCCTAGCCCTTCCGAACTCAGCTTCAATGTCATGTCGCATCAGCACGATCTTGTCTGTCTCTTGTGTCTATGTTCTTCCTTGGTTCCAGGCTGTTCTTCACAAGGAAGGAAGCCAAGTTTCCTTCCAAGAACTAACCACAATCTATAATGACACTGTGGTGTTGGTTTACTTGTGTTTTGTCTGTCTCTCTACAGGAATGTAAGCTCCGGGATGGTGAATACCAAGCGCATCATGATAGCAAGGCACTGAGTTCAGTGCTATTTGCTGGGACCATGGCAACTGTGGAAGAAACGGACTGTTTGTTGTCAGCCACGGACCAAGAGTCTCATGCCACAGTTTTGGATGCCTACTACTCACTCAAGTGGAGATGTCCAGTAAGAAACGGGACACGTGAATATGAAGCCCAGTGGATGCATCTTCTCTAGAGATAATCATTATGAGTCAGCAACATATTGTTAGTGCTTGCCCAGTCACTCAGTCATGTACAACTCTTTGTAACCCTGTGGACAGACAACCTGCCAGGCTCCTCTGTCCATGAGGATTCTCCAGGCAAGAATCCTGGAGTGGGTTGGCATTTCCTTCTCCAGGTATCTTCCTCACCCAAGGATCGAACCCAAGTCTCTTGCATCTCCTGCAATGGCAGGTGGATTACCACTGCACCACCTGGGAAGGCCCATACTGGTAGCAGTTGAAGACATATGTCAATGAGTTCACCTAGGGAGGACAGAACTTTGGGGAATACTTAACTGTGGATGTAAGGCTAATAAAGGGGATACAGAAAGGACACTAAGAAAAAATGATCAAGAAAAGGAGTGTTGGGAGCCATTGCTTTCATATAAGAGAAGGGAAAATAGAGTATTTCAAGAAGATAGTGATTAACAGTGCTAAATGCTTTGTGAAGTTGGAGCACCATGAGGACTAGAGAGGAGAAAAAAAGTTGCTGATGGAAAAGCAGCCAGTATTACTCAAGGCCAAATGATTCAGGGATTCTCCTATTAAATTGTATACCACAAACTGAAGGTCAACCAATGATTCTTCAGCTGTCCCGCTAGAGGAATTAAAAAACTGAATTGTAAAAACGTTTCTCCAGGATTGGGTGTTTTGCTGAGGGTGTAGAAAACTAAGAGAAGAGAATAACGAAGATATGGGGAATGGTATCTTCTAGGCAGTCAGAGGGAAGGACAGGAAAGTAGTGGAGGAAACGGTATCCAGGGTGGTCAAGAAAGTCTTGAGGAATTCTACATAATGGGTTTTGAAAGGTTTAGACAATTACATGATATTTTGAAAGAAAATGAAACTAGAGCGTTAATCAGAAGTTGCATCATGAGACAATGACATCTGTTATATGAATCCTGAATCTTATATTCCTCAATCAGATAGATTACCTATTACTTTTACTTAAGAAAAAATTATAGAAAGAACTGTTAAAAATATAACAACTTCATATTGTTTCAGGCAGATAAAGATTTATTAATTATGAGTAATTACATCAATAATAACTGCTTCTACTTGGCTATAAAACATTACCTTAAATACTGTCCTTAAAGATTAATCTTGGGCCTTAAAGACCCGACAATTCCTCCTTAGGTCATGTAAACCACAATTTTAGTCCACTATTACAGAGGTCTTACAGAGCTGTTGTCTGTGTAAAGCAAAATAAGTTAATGCATGTAAAACACCTGGTCAGTACACAATGAGTATTTGTTATCATCTCAGTGCTCTTCTCTTTCCCCTTTAGTTAACCCACAAAATAGTATATGAGACACAGGAGTTAAGCAAAGGCAATAAATAAAGCTGAGGATTTGAGTCTACAGACTTGGGCATCAGAATCCCTGGATTCAAATCTATATTACTTTGGGTGAGTTAACACTTATGTGTGCCTCAATCTCCTTCTCTGACAATAGGGTAATAATAGTATCTCATTGTATCCATGTGAGGCTTAATTAAATACACTGATATAGTCAAACACTTAGTACCTATAACAAGTACCGGTAAAAACAGTAAATTCCAGCTATTACAAAGAATTACTTATCACTAAATCCAGGCTCTTTTACTCAGTTAGACGCATATCTTCTGGACCAGTACGAAATCGTTTTCTTCGTCACAACCCCATTAGCCCCTAGTTGTTGGTGGCAACAGCTAAGCCACCAAAGATTTTTACTCCAAAGATTAGTACTGACCGAGTTAGCACAGAAAATTATCATGGGTCCACAGCCTCACTGAAAAGGACATTTACCATTTATTCAAAAGATAATTTACAGATAATGCAGTAAATAAAGTCACGTATGAAAAACGTACTTGATTTTGATCCACAGGTTGGTGATATTTGGCCGCTGGAACAAGTACACATGTTAGGACGCGAACAAAATCCATCTCCGCAACTATTTCTACAAATCGCTGTGGAAAGCACAACAGGGAAGCGTGTGAACAATAAGGTAATAAACCACTAACTACAAACCAAGGAAGCTATAGTTAAAAACAATAAAGCTGAAAAACTAAATATAAAAATACGTGCTATACATAATGCCTAATTGCAGATATGCAACAAAAGTACCCACTGTAGACAAGTGAATGAGTCTCTTAAGTATCCTTATGATAAAGTGCACATAAATGAAGCTATTTTAATTTTCATAATCTTAATTGTTCAACTCTTTATCAGTATGGGTCATCTTTTCCATTCAAGGCAGAGGCTTATATTCAGAATTCACCGTGAGAAGACAGTCTTGATCCTAGGAAGCAAGGAGAGTTGAGGAAACCCAGAGGTCCTGTGTACCCTCAGAAAGCACAGCCCACTATGTAAAGGACCTTCACAGGAGACAGAAAAAGTGAAATCGGCTGAGCTGGAGACTCCGCACTCTAACGACTTGGCCAAGCCCCAGGGGTTCCATACACATTCCTTCCCGGCTGGTATCTGACCTGCCCCATCATCAATCTTTGTTCCCCTTAATAATTCTCTTTCTCCTTCCTCCAGCCCTTCTTCTCCTGTATTACCTCCATAACCTAACCTATTCCTGCTGCTCAGAAAAGCTGCTGAGACATTTTGATGAAGGGAGAGTCAAAGCCTCCTGCAGCTGTGACCTCGAAGGTATGAGGGTCATCAGAGCAAAGAATGTTAGGCTCACTGACACAGCACATACCACAGATCCTCAAAATCAGTAGCCTTCAAATGGGAAGTCTCTCCCATACAGAGTCAGTTTCATTTAGGAGCTGATTTATCTCTATACCCACAACTGAATTCTATCTCTGCAAAGCATTAGGCAAGTGTTTTAATGCTCCACTAATGCTCCATGAGTGGATGGATGAAGACAGGAAGAGGAGAGTATGGGAATGTCCTGAAACTAGCTGTACATATGTATGTAAATGTGTGTACCTTTTTCTGCTAGCGAGGAGTCTCACAATTTTCCAAGAGATATGAGACCCCCTCAGTATATAAAGGGTGTGTTTTGTAGAAGTAAACTAACTCAATAATTGTTTTGCTTCTCCAAATTGCCTTTGACACCCACATAATACGGCCTGCATATCATTAGTACAATGAGGATGTCATAGATCACAGTATAAAAGTAAAAAATGATTTTAGGCATGAACATGGCTCCTGCCATGGAGTTGACTATTCTTAAAATGTACTGGACTTTTTGATCACCAGTAACTTTCCAATGACAAAAGTTTATTAAAATACTGTTTTATCTGAAAGCCCTCTCATTCTCAGCAAGGAGACATTTAGTTTCGTTGTTGTTCAGTTGCTAAGTCGTGTCCAACTCTTTGCGATGCCACGGACTACAGCACGCCAGTCTTCCCTATCCTTCACAGTCTCTCAGGGTTTGCTCAAAAGACATTTAGGTTAGGCTTAGGTTATATACCAAGTGCCCCTTCCCGGGTCCTAAATCCAAAGAAGGTCTGATGGACTGGAGACTGGTCATCTTCAGACAGATCCCTATCATGGCCGCAGGTCTATCCTCTACATCTGTGAACCCGTGAAAAGCAGAACACTTAGGCTCTTTCTCTTCACAGTCATATCAAACTATAGTATATCTCATCTAAGTATTTGTCCCTACCACAATTAGGGGGGAAAAATGAGGCCCAGAAATACCAGAGAAGGATGTAGAGAGGACCTGGGTGTTGGGATTTGAGTGATGCTGGAGACTCAAGTCAAACTGCTACTGCTGCTAAGTCACTTCAGTCGTGTCCGACCCTGTGCGACCCCAGAGATGGCAGCCCACCAGGCTCCCCCATCCCTGGGATTCTCCAGGCAAGAACATTGGAGCGGGTTGCCATTTCCTCTTCCAATGCATGAAAGTGAAAAGTGAAAAAAGTCGCTCAGTCGTGTCCGACTCTTTGCAACCCCACGGACTGCAGCCTACCAGGCTCCTCCATCCATGAGATTTTCCAGGCAAGAGTACTGGAGTGGGGTGCCACTGCCTTCTCCACTCAAGTCAAAAGTAGATAGTAAATGAATGGTACTATGCAACAGGTCTGAGGTTGAGCTCCTGCTCTGCCATTAACCCACTGCAAGCTTGGAGAAAACCCACAGCTTCTCTGGGTTTAGGCGCTCATTGGTAAAATAAAACAAAGGGATTGTATTGGAATGTTCTGATGTCTCTTCAGGTCTCAAAAGGCATAGTTCTGGGCCAACCCCTTCCCACTGTTTTTCCACTGATCAACATGCTTTTCATAGCCTAATTTCACAACAACAACAAAGAAAAATTAATAAGCAAACTGTTCCATAGCTTCATGTCCTAACAAGAGTTTTAAAAAAAAAAAAACAAATGGAAAGTAAGTCAATCTCATCATTTTGGGAACAAATATTTGGAAGTTTGGAAGTACTTCAGTGATTTTTGCAGGCCATAATTAAGAACAATAACAACAAAACACTGACAAAATGCATTAGGTTTCCAGTAGTTTGAGAAATATATTTTAATTTTAATATCTTCTCATGAAGCCTAGTCAAGGCCAACCAGATTAAAATTCTAAGAGTTGATCATTTTAATATTTTTCTATAAAGAAAAAATGTTGCTATACAAATATATGAGGAAATTAATCTTTGGTCCTCCTTTTCTATTTGTGCTTTACTTATTCTCTTTTTGTAAGTCCCTTCAGAGCTTTTCTTCTGCTAAATGGTGGAAAGTCAATAAATATAATAAATAATTTGTTATCATAAGAAAGTTATGGGATGAAAATTCTTTTTTTTAACTGAAGTCTAATTGACTACCAATATTATACTAGTTTCAGGCGTATAGCACAGTGGTTCAGTATTTTTGCAGATTATCCTCCATTATCCATTATGTTATTACAAGATAATGACTAAGATTCCTTTTGCTGTATAATATATCCTTGTTTTTTATTTCATACATAATAGTTTGCATGTGCTAATGCCATACACTTAATTTGCCCCTTCTTCTCGTCTCCCCTTTGTAACCACTGTGCTACACGTGCATGTATGCTCATTGCCCAACTCTGTGACCCTATGGACTGTAGTCCACCAGGCTCTGTTGCTCATGGGATTTTAAAGGCAAGAATATTGGAGTGGGTTGCCATTTCCTACTTCAGGGGATCTTCCCTATCCAGGGACGAACCTACATCTGCAGTGCAGGCAGATTTTTTTACCACTGAGTTACCAGGGAAGCCAACCATGTTTTCTGTATCTGTGAGTCTGTTTTTAGTTTGCACATACATTTATTTGTATTATTTTTTCTATTCCACATACAAGTGATATAATACAGTATTTGTCTTTTTATGTTTGACATTTCACAAGGTGTAACATTCTGTAGGCCCACTCACATTGCTGCAAATGGCAGAATTTCATGGAATGAAAATTCCTAATTTTGACTTTGTTTTCAATTCAGTTATTATCTCTATATACTTTAGTTTTCAATATCAAAATAATTGAACTACTGAATTCAATGCAAAATATTATGCTAAAATTTAGATGAGACCCACCCAAGAGCTTATAAGTGCATTACATTCTCCCTCTCTTTTGTACACTGTTTTAGTCTTGGGTATTTGAATTACCATTTAAATGTGCTAATAAATATTTTTGTAGATATCTCTTGACATAAGTACTATAAATGTTTCTTGGAGATATAAAGATAATTTCAAAGTTATGTTTTTATAGAGTTATGGTACTTGTACATTCCAATGTATTTCATAAGCATCCAAATATCGTAAGTTGTAGAAATGAGGGCTACAATATTCACTGTTACTTTGAGATTTCCAAAGCTGATCTTCTAAACAGAGGGCACAATGTTACTCAAAGACCAAAAGTATTTAAAGCTGACACTCAGAGGAATATATATATATATATATACACACATACATATTTTTTTCCTACTGCAAATATTCTAGAAGGTGCTGTTCTCTGGAATTCCCATTCCACACTGATCCAATAAAATCTGACTTTACAGATTTTCAACACGTACCATAAACCAATCCTTTCTCCTCGGCTGCTCTCCAACTCAATAATGGCAGCCACATTCATTACGTTCAATGAGTCAGACTTTCCGCAGTGCCTAAGTCACTCCCAGCTAGTATGGCAGGTGTGTGGTGAGTGACGTTAGCTGTTTCAGGATTCTAGGAGCCACATAAGTTTAAAGAGGCACACGGTAACGCCCTACTGATCTGAAAAAGTAAATGCACCCTCCACAAATGCTTCCCATATATGACTTCTGTGCTGGAGGGAAAAGAATCCAATACCCTCCCATTCCTTTTAATAAAAGGAAAGGCTTACAATCAGAGGGTTTATTTAGTATATTTATGAATCACTCTAAAGAACACAGTTGTTGCTTCCTATTTTTGCCTCATTACCGGATATTGTGAGACTTTTAGGGTAGAAAAAATAAGAAGCTAATATTTACAACACTTAAGATGTCATGCCTTTTAAAAAATAACTGCACAGAAATAACATTAAGGGTCTATCTGAACCCACAAAACCAATAACTATAGAGTCAGAGATGCCACTACACCCTTATTACCCCTTGGTTAGTGTGGCTTGCCCTTTTTCTCTGTTCATATGGCATCATTATCTTCTCCCCGGAAAACATCGAGGTCAATCTAAAGTCAAGATTGGCTCTAAATAAACGTGCTGTCTACCATACCTGGCTCTCCTCCCAACCCCCCAAATGTGGCTGTGCTATATAAATACCCAAGAAAAGGCCAGTCACACTTTAACTCACAACTTCACAGGCATGTGAAATAAGACATCCCATAGTCCACCACAGTGAAGCTGCTAACTAATCACCTCCTATTAAAACATGGAGAACTGGTTACATACTTTGGAAACGGAATAAAATAATCAAAACGTCAAAGGTCAGATAGGCAAAACTTCTGAAGTTCTAAGGCTCACACTTTGGAAATCTACTGTACTTTATGAGATCTGGGGTCTGGAAATTCTAAATGTAAATGTCTTAAAAGTCAAGCTATGTGGAAGAGTTCTCTCTTTTAAAACTTCTGTTAACCTGGGTCAACGCCAAATCTCTGAGAGGGCTCCTTTCCTATCTATTTTATGTGGCTGCTGAGATGAAACCAGAGATAATAAAGTGGTTTTGTACCAAGGCCTAAGAAAGCCTTATCTTCAGAAGGTCTAAACCTCCTGCAGAGTCAAAAGGCAGATCGTTTAATAATCACCTTGTGGTCTTATCTGAGAACTTTCAGGAAAAAGTGGTTTGGGGTTATCTGGGGAATTGCTGTGCTCTCCCTTGAGTTTGTATTAATAGACATAGAAAGATAAAACTTTCAAGTTATCTCTGAAACCTTTATCATTATTGCCCTTCAACAGTCTAGAAGCGAAGTCTAAACTGATGGAAACCGACTCCTTCTTCCCCACCATTCAAAAGGAGTCACCCCTAATCATTACTAGTGGCCACCAGATTAGAAACGCAACTGTGTGTCCAAACCACAGAATGCAAAAGGTCCGCCCTGGGACAGGGCCGAGCGGGCAGCCCCAAGCTGCGATCCCAGCCCAGCACTCACGGACAATGCACTGGTTTCCTCCAGGGAGCGTCTTCCATCCGGGGCAGCAGTACGAGTGGAACCTGGATCCGCATACGTTGGGCCTGCGAGAGACAAGTGAAGTCACACACACTCAGAGAGGGATGTGGTAATACATTAGAGGTTTTCCTAAGCTTTCAGGACGACCAAAACTACACGTCAAACTCCTGGGGCTTGGGGCTCAGACGTGGAAGTAAGTGGGCTAGACACTGAAATGGGGAAGGATCAGAAAGGTCTAAACACTGCCTTTCATCTGCCCTCTGTTGCTGCTCTTTAAAAAGAGCGAAAAGAAACAGGGAAACATATAATTTGCTACCATTCTAGCCTCCGGATGTAGAGAACAAAGGGAACACTCCGTTTCAAAAATCCTTACCCCCGTCCCCAAATCCATCCCTCCTTGATCGACTGTTACTTTGGCCCCGACGTGTCAAGGATGGCGTGTCAGAAGGTGGAGCGCTGGGCCTGATGATTAGATGGAGCTGTAAGGAAGCCCCGCACACGTCCTCAAACAAAAGGCTCGGAGCTGCGCCCCCGACGGTGGGGCGCAGGCAGGCTCTACCGGCCCCCGCGCGGCGCGGGGCGGACTTACGCGCGCCTTCCGCCAGACATTCGGGACTTGTTCCCGCACAGCTGGCTCTGCAG